>VWYN01015839.1:41922-61364 GCA_013400075.1 Hippolais icterina
TATAATAATTATTAATGAGAAAGAATATTGATATAATAATAATAGTACTGGAATCATCTGGGAAAATCTTGGTGAGGCTGCAGTTTCTGGCAGGGATGGGATCACAGAGCCTGTTCCATGCTGGATATTCACAAGAAGGAGTCAGCCCCATCCCTCCCCAGCACTGATTTCTGCTCTGATTTCTGCTCCTGTGGCCTGCTCCTGCCCCAGCCCAGGCTGTGCTGGCACAGATGTTTGTGTGGATGCAGAGAACTGTTAGGGAACCAAACTTATTTGGTTGGTTTTGATGCAGAATATCCATGATCCAGGCTGTTGTTACTGCATAGACTTCAGGGCTGGCACAGGGGAAGGGACAGAGGACGGGAATGAGGAGATGGGGAAAGGATGAGCTGCTTTCACTTGGGACTTAGAAACAAAAATCCCCAAACCAGATTTGTATTTTGGGAGGGTTCACCTTCTACTAGTTCAGTCAATGCCAGTTTTTTCACCACTGTTTTGTTGCCCCCCTTGTGCTGCTAGGCATCTCGCAAGTAATTCCCTCTTTTTCAAGTGCTCTGGAGTGTTTGGGTACTTGCAACTAATTCTTTAGGAGATGCTAGAAGAGGACAGCAGTGAGATCCTGCAGGGAAAAAAAATCTCTCTTCTTGCGTGGAGAAATTGAAATGTGGACAGAAAATAAAGTGCCCATAGAATACCCAACTGTTCTGGTGCCAGCTCAGAGCAAATGAGCACTCAGAGCACTCAGCTCTGTCAGTGGTTGTTGATTCCCTGCCTTGTGACAGTGAGAAGTCTCATTTTCTTACCTTGTATGCAATGAAATCTCCTCGTTTTCCTCTGAGATAGTTGGACAGATTTCCATATTTGCAATATTCCACTATGACCATTAAAGGACCTAAAAAAGACAGTGAAAGTCAAATGAGTTTTGAAGCACTGCAAAGCACATAATTCTAATTTATCCTACCAAATCCTCTTCAAAACAAGTGGCATTTCTATTATACAGATGAGGAAATGAGGAAACACAGGAGAGGCACAAGCAGCAGGCATGTGGAGAGAAGGGAACACATTTCTTAGTTTTCCCCATTGGAGGGTAACAGTTGGTATTTATTCCTAATTTATGAACAAGGAAAGCTCAGGATGATCAACACAACCCCAGATGATGTTAAGGTTGGATTGCTCTGTACATGGAGCAGTTTTCATTTTCTCTGCTGGCTTCACAATTGTTTGTTTTGGGTGGAGCTGATGCCACTAGAGGAAATCAAAGTATGCAGGGCCACAGACAGATCTAAATGAAAAGCTGCAAAAATACTCAGAGTGAAGTTTCTGAAAGCTTGGAAAGTGCTCTCACTTTCTTCCTTATTCCTCTACAAACCACTGTAGATTCAGTGCTGCTTTTAACAAATTATGCAGGTTTCTAAGAGCTGCTTGAAATGCTTTTATATTGCAGGGTGAGATGTTAGGGAAGGGAAAAGCTGCACTCTGGACCTTTATTTTTTGCAATCATCAAACGAAAGACGAGGTGAATTCATGGGACTGGGATGTGAATAAACATGGAATATTATCAACCCCAAACACCGAGACTTTCATATCCAGAACCTTCTTCTCTGGAGAAGGTCTGTGGTTCAGACTGGGGAGTTTGAACTTCAGAGGGGAAGGGCTGAGAGCTGCACTTGGCCTTGGGGAAGGAATTCCTGCATCCTCCCGGGCAGGAGCGGGGCTGCACCCGGGCAGAGGAGAGCACCAGGAGGGACAGTGACCCTGGGACAGTGTGGGACAGGGACACACCCTGGGACAGTGTGGGACAGTGAGAGGAGCAGCCTTTGGGAGCACATGGCCCCACAGAAAGGGAGATGCTGAATTCCTGCAGGCAGAATCCAGCTCGTGGTGATCCCTGTGGGTTCCTGCAGGCTCTGCACTTCCCCCAGCCCCAGGGCACTGCTGCCTTGAGTGCACACCCTGGGGCTCTCCAGCACCCCTGGTCCCTCTGCCTGCAGCTGGAACAACCTGAAACCGTGCAAAAACACCAACCCCAAATCCCCAAATCCCAGTGGTTCCAGTGCTGACCCCAGAGCTCTGCTCAGTGCTGGGATCTGGCCGTGCTCAAGAGATTTGGCTCTGAAGAACCCAAAATCCAATGTCCCTCATGGATGCCCTGAGGACATGCAGATTCCAGAACAGCTTTAAAGCTCTGCTCAGTGATTTATTCATGGTTTTGAAATGCTTCCTAGACATGGCCTCCCCATATTTTGTTCCCTCATTGTAAAGCACACACTGCATTAGTTCTGACTGCTGAACATCAGACACTCTGCCAAAGTGTTAAATTCTGTTATTTGGTACCTTGTTAAAATAATGTATGTGCATACTTAATACCAGTCTCCATCAGGAATACACGGTTACATAAAGCCTAACAGGGGAGGGGAGAGCCCTGGAATTTCACAGGAACTCGGATCCATGTCTGCCTCTGGAGCTCAAGGCTGTTTTTCTTTAGTCTGCGCTTGCCCTGCTCAGAGGGGAACAAAGCAGTGCCTGCCTCGGGGCTCCCCCGTGCCCTGTGGGGTCTGGCTGCACCCCTCTGCTCCAGACTCTGCCCCACAAAGGCCTCCCCAGTTGAGGTTAGGGTTGGGCTGGACTCGATGATCTTGAAGGTCTCTTCCAACCTGGGGATTCTGTGATCCTGTGAATCTGAACCCATGATCCCTCCAGCTGGAGCTGCCCTTGCTCCCACGCAAGCTTTTGGGGTCTGGAGTGCTACAATTCCTGGGAGCTCCCCATCCATGGCTCCCAGACCCCAGCAGTGTCCATGGCTGCTGGCTGCTGTTTCCTGAGGGACTGGAACCACCTTGCTGGAGGAAAGATTTCTTCCCTGGCATCCTCCCAAGTCTACCTCACTGAAGTTTTCCTTTTCCCTCATGACTGGACAACTGTTGGAAACTGATGGGTTTGGGGTCTCAGATGACAAGAGATCTGTGCACCATCTCTCCTGANTCCCTCATGACTGGACAACAACTGTTTGAGGTCTCAGATGACAAAAGATCTGTGCACCATCTCTCCTGACTTCTCCCCCTCATTTATTTCACTCTGGGGTTTCCCTTGCCAACAGACACCTAAACAGACAACCCTTGCCCTCAGACACCTAAACCTGTCTGTTGGGGGTGGTTTTGAAGATTCTGAAGGTCAGCAGTGAGGAGCCATCCTCGAGAGCTGCTCCCCTGAAGCTGGAGCACAGCAAGAGGCACAGATGCTTTGTCTGGCAGTGTGGGCTGGGATTTTGTTTTAGTGACAAAGGTCTGAGATTTATGGGACTTTGTACGATGCAGGGCCAGGCCTGCCAGCTCAGCCCCGTGGGAGCCCCTGCTGCTGCTGCTGCACCCAGGGCTGATCCAGGGCTCCTGCACACAGAGCAGAACCTGCTGTGCTTGCCTGGAGAGGGTGAAGTGCTGGGAAAGGAGGCTCAGGGAAACAAGTGCTCAGCCTGGTGCAGCCTCCTGATGAGGCAGGGAAGGAGAGGGAGAAGAAGCCTGGAAATGTCCACGGGGAGGAACTGGGCACCTCACAGCAATCCAGTGTTCTCCTCCCTCCAGTGCAGAATCCCTTTTGGGAACAGGCCTCCAGAGAAAACAGAGAGGTGACACCATGGGTGGGAGAGGTTCAGGAGCCCTGGATAGGCTGAGGCCACATCCTGCCTGAGCAGAGACCTGGGAATGGCTGTACTTGTACTGACTGCACCACAGGCACTTCCAGACACCCAAAAAGTGTCCAGAAGGTGTTTTCTTTTTTGCTCCCAATTTACTGAGGACTCCTCACCTCCAGCTTTGGTGCAGGCTCCCAGCAGGTTGACCACATTCAGGTGATGTCCTATATGGATGAGGATCTTCAGCTCAGACATTAGAGCCTTGCATTCGTTAGTAGTTGCACATTCTGCTTAAGATAAACAGGAAAATTCATCTTTACACAACAGGATATTTTCAACAGGACACAGCAAGATCCTGTTTATCCTCTGAAACAAAACCCACCCAGGTTCCTTGCAATATCTTGGCTTTTCAGACTCTCACACAGATAATAATTCATCCGTTTCATTGTCTGCTGACCTTTATGAAGTGGGATAACACTTTATCTTTTGGGTGACTCTTCCTTTCTCGAGCGTGGGTTATGGAGGGTTACGGTCCCTTCCCCCAAAGCTGATCCCACAGAGCCTTTGTCAGGACTCAGTTTTGCAAGCTTAGCAAAGCCAGCCTCTGCAAGCCCCCTCAGCACACAGAACGTGCCCCTTCCTCTCTGCTGGGCTCTGCAGTTCAGGACTTGGTTACAATACCTCACAGCTCTCCGCTGCAGCTGATGAGGAATCCACAGATCTGGAAGCTGTGTCCCAAAATGTCCCAGGGAATCACAGCATTACTAAAGCTCAGGCCTGTAAGATCTTATTGACCCAAGACATACATTTTCTAATATCTGTATGTGAACCATGAACCTGACAGGGGAGGCCCTGGCTGGCCAGTGACATTATTTTAAGGCAGACACCCTCAGACCAGAAGGTTGTTCAGGTGCTGCTTTATCTTCCCAGCCTTCTCTCCAAAACTTCCATGATGTATTTTAACAGGAGAGGCTTTGGCCTCTCTTCCTTTGCCTTTGCACCATGTAAGATTTAAATAAGAAGAAACAGTTATGTAACAAATCATTTGGTGTTTATGTTTGTAGAATTCCCCATAATCCTTCTCCAAACTGTGTCACAAAGAAGGAGCTATTCCAAGATTCCTTCAGTCAGCAGAGTTTGGTGTATCCATGGGTGGTATCACTCCTGATTTCCCCTGGCATCTGCTGGAACACGCAGCCAGCTCAGAAGTGTTTTAGATAATTCTGCACATTGAATTTTAGCCTTCAGTCTGGAACAGACCCGAGCATACTGCATGGAGATGGCAGAAATGCAGGCACCTCCAGAGCCTTTTGAATTCCCTGGATGGAGTGGCTGATAGCAGACAATCTGCTTTATTCATGAAGGTGATGAATGATGGGCACGTTAGTTGGGGAGGGGCAGACCAGAGCAGGAGGCAGCTGCCTCCACTGGGGGAGGGAGGTGTAAAACGATGGAGAATCTGCCAAATGTTGCTGAATATGTGCTGGCAGGGCAGAGCTGACATGAGGATCAGTTGGGAGGCGCAGCATGGAAGGGAATGAAAGCCCAGAGCTGTCCAGGGCAGTACATTTTGATGGAGATGGGAATATGTCTGGATCAGGGAGTTCTAGGATATTTCGGGGATCTGGAAATGGGCATGGAACAGAAGATACAACAGCAGGAGAGAAGATCAGAAGGATGAAAATAGAGAGGGCAGACCAGGAGGTCCAGAGAGGTGACAAATGGGTGCTTTTGTGATTTCAGAGAGATGGGGGTAGCAGAGCACCAGGAGAGGCAGCTGGTGGCAGAAGCAAAGTCCCGTGGCAGCAGTCACAGGCTGGTGGCATTGCAGGGGTTAGTGGTGTCATGCAGCAGCATGTGAGGGCCATGGCAGCACGGGCTGAGCCTTTGGAATCCCCCTCAGGAGCAGTTCCATGCCCTGCCCAGGCAGGCAGCGTGTGGCTGGTGCGTTCACTCCTCGCTGTCTGCGAGGCTCTGTGCAAACCCGGCGTGCAAGAACAGGCTCCGAGCTCCCTCCTTCCCTCCACCCCACGGGGAAAGCTTCCCTTCATTCCAGTAACTGCAAGCAAGATGTTTCTAATTCACTCCCCTGGCACTGGGGGTTTTTCCAGCCCCTTGAACTGTTCTACATCTGGCCAGGCTGAGAGGGAAGGCTCAGCTCCAATTTCAGGCTATCTCGTGTAATTACACTCGGTAATCTCTTTCCCTCCTCACCCCACAGACCTGGATGCTGCTGTTTTCCTCCTCGAGGAATACAAGCTTTAATCAGCAGCGCAGCACGGAGCTGCTGTCATTTCCTCCCCTGCACCCCTCCTGGATGGCCAATTCCCACCTGGAAGCCCAGTCCCTGCAGGACACAGCCAGCCTGGGTCCCCACAGTCACACTGTGCCCCTCGCTGCCCTGAGCAGTCTGGGGAGGATCTCAGAGGGATTTTTGTACCTTTCAGCATTTTTACGGCAACTGTTTTGCAGGTTGAAGATTTATCAATGCCAAAAGCAGACGCCTCCACCACCTTCCCAAAAGCACCATGACCCAGAGTTTTACCTAGAGAAGCAAGAGTCGAGAGTGAGCCCAGGCTGCACCAGCCAGGAGGGGACATGCAACCTCAGCTGTGCAGGAGAACCAGGCACAGTGCACAGACACAGTCACAGCAGCCTGAATCACATCCTGCAGCATATGGATATGCAGGGCTTTCTATCCATATGGTCTGGATGCAATACAGCACGGGAGAGAACAGAGGAGGGGAAATACTGCACCCACTGAGGGCAGGGCTGAGACCTACACGGACCTGGGGCTGTCCTGGAGCCCAGGGAAGGCAGAGTTTGGGTTCATTGTGGCCCCCTGATCTCTCATGAATCATGGAGAGAGGCAGCAAGGAACTCAGGGAGTCACAATCCTTTAACCTTCAGTTATTGACATTGATTTGATGGAAAAGCTGCACTTAATGGATTTTAGGATGATAACTTTTCTTTATTTTCCCTTTCATTTGGATTTTCCTGCCTGTATCACCTGGTGTGCTCTGAGGGCTCTTACCCAGGATCTGGCTTTTTGTTTCTGCCAGTTTCTGTGTCCCACCATCATCTCAGATTTTCTGATTTTTTCTGTCCTCTCCTCCTTCCATGCTTTCCAGTGGCAACACCAAGAGCACACACAAATACAGATATTTCCCTGCACTCCACAGTGCACACAGATGTTACAGTTTCGCTGTACAAACACAGCCAGCTTTTTTGCATTTTCTCACTCCATCAGCCACTGAACTGAGCTGTTCAGTGAAATGTGGCTCATTTTTCCATGAGAGCTTTTTACAGCTCAAAGCTGAGTTCTGATGGCTGATAAGGAAGTGATTATTTGATGAATTGATAGCTTTATTCAAAAGAAAATTCACTTTCCTTTTTCCTCTGTGTGAATGACATCACACTTTTGGCAGGGACAGTACCTGGAGGCACTTCTCCTCCCTGTCAAGAGTCGGGCTTCCCTTGTCCAAGGAGAAGAGGTGGCAGCTATTTTGACAGGGTCTTTCCAAACCCCTCATTTCACCCTCCACTCTGGCTGATCCTGAACTCCGTGATCCCAAATCCAAGGGTGGCAACACCCTGGCACTGTGACAGGCTCTTCCTGGGTTTTCCAACAGCTGCACTGCCATTGGGAAGCATTTGGGATCATCCTTCCCCCAGCTGTGACCCCACAGCACTCACCCAGGCGCAGCCTGTCCCTGGGGAACTCCCACTTGCTGCTGTCGTAGGGCAGGCGCTCACACTGCTCGTCCAGGGGCATCTCCTCGGGGTCCATGATGATTGACAGGTATCCTGTTTTAATGTCTGTGGCATCGGGCTGAAAACAGGGTGGGGAGCAATTATTCCAGGGATTTAGGCTGCAATCCCGAAGGGAGGGAGCTGTCTGGCAGCCTGGGGAGTTCCCTGCCTTGCAGGCAAATTTATTCTGAGCCAGGAATGCATCACTGCAGCTTCCTGCTTCTTTTCTACAGCTGAGACACAAATGTTTGTGTGTGGCTGCCACTCGTGGCTCCTGGGAAGAGGAACTGATTGATGCTGGGAAACACAAAATCTACCTGGATCAGCCAAAGGGAATCACTGATTTTCCATGGGAACTGCATATTTTGGCATTGTCACCGTGTTTTGTTCTGCAGTTGTTGATTCTCCACAGTTCTCCACTTAATGGCTGCAACTTAATGCAATTTAAAATTGGTGGGAAGCTGCTGGAAATTGCTATTTCTGATGCTGCTAAAGTGAGAAATTGTGGTTGGGTGGGTTCTGTGAGCAGACTTGCACAGGTATGAAGTGCAAGAGGAAATTCAGTGCTGTCCACAGCTCTGTTAAACTGAGGTCAAGGATGAAAATGTGAACTTAATCCCTGTGTTTGCAAGTGGAGGGGAAATTTTACTCAAATTCCCCTTTTTGGGCAATTTATCCAAATTCTCCTCATTGGAGATCAGCACTGGGACTGCAGTTTGGCAAAAGCAGAGCAGAGGGCTGGGCTTGCCTTTCTGTTTGCTGTTTGTTTCACGAAAATAGACTGAATTCCTTGAAAGTTTACTGCAAGTTTACTCTTTGAGTCACAAAAGGGAAGTGAAAAAAGGGCAAGGAGATCAAATCAGCTGTGTGATTTGAGCTCATTTCTCCAGCAGACAGCCTGAGATCTTTCTTTAATTTCTTTCAGTCAAGTGCTGAAATCAAGTCCTCATTTTAGAGGATTTAGGGTATTTTTTTGTTATTCTCACAAGCCAGTTTGACTCAGAGGAGGGAGGAGCCTGATTTTATGGTTCTACAGGAGTGGCTGGAATCATCACAAGTGCAAGGGTTCTCTGGAGAAGTCAACACAAACCACGGACAGTATTTTACAGGGATGTTTTTCCCCAGTTTTTCTACCATCTGCCCCAAACATTTGTCCCTCAGCTCTGCTGTTGCACTGAGGCAGCTGCCAGCCTCTGTGCAGGACGGGAGCTCTCTCACCTTTCTCAGCTTGCGGATGAAGAGGGTCAGGAGGAGCCAGAAGAGCGTGGCAGCCAGCCCTGTGCACACCAGAATGATCACCTCAATGTTGGATTTCTCCTCAGAACCTGCAGGTGAAGGTACAACCAGGTGGGAAATGTGTCCAGAACCCCTGAGTGAGCCCACTGGAGCTGTGCCAGTTCCCCCAGCCCGGGCTCACCTTGGATTTTGATGAAGGCTGATGTGCTGTCCTGGCCCAAGTCGTTGGAGGCCCGGCACTCGTAGAGCCCCTCATCATCCTTCTTCACTCTCTCAATCACCAGGGTGTTGTTTTCCATGGAAATCCCTGGTTTAAGGCATTTTGGTTAATGTTGGCACAATAACCTGCCTGCCAAAAATACTTTTAGGAGACAGAGCAGAAGGTCAGCTCCTGTCCATGCAGGCTCTGGTGGTAGGACACATTTTAATCCTGTGCTTTTCCTGGGCTGGCAACTTTTCCCTGACTTTTTTTTCCCTCTTCAACACCTGGATAAATTATTTGGCATCATTTAAACAACAGCAAATGTGGCTGTTGATTTAGAGTGGGTAGAGCCTGGAAATGAATCCAGAAGTCAGCAAAGGGATGCAGGATTGGTGTCTGAGAGCAGGAAGCTACACAAAGAAAAATGAGAACTCAGTGGAATTGCTGAAGGCTGGGGGAAGAGATGGGGTTTCTAACATGGGCAACATGAACTCAAGTTAGGCACTTCTTGGAAAAATAATGGTGTGATGCAATCCTGGATTCACCGGCAGCCAGGTGGAGTGGAAATAGAGAGGTTGCCTAGATATGACCCGTGAGAGACTTTCTTACATTTAATTTTCCCAATTTCATTTTTCCTGATTTGTGGTATGCTCTGAGAGTTCTTCTCTTTCACTGAGGGGATGATTTGGGTAGAAATAGGGAAACAGGTCAGGCTTGGAATACAAAAGAGAAGGACATTTTGAATTTCTGGGTGTTCTGCCTTTGAATCCCGTTGTTGTTAACAAGAGTAATGCACGCAGCTTGCCATGGACTGTGCTGAAATATTTACCCTGAGGTGTTTTTTCCAAATATTTTATTTATGTTTCCATTGGTTGTATGAGTTACATGCTTGTCCCTCTAGAATTATTTATAAAATTTCAGGAGCTATAAAGAGTTTCTCTCAGAACATTCTGATCTGAATTATAGATGATCCTAGATTTCCTACCTAGTCCAAGTTGCAAAATTAAAGTCACAAGACCAGCTACTGACATGGGATTCTCCATGATTTATGGGAGGACTCAGGACATACTCAGTTCTGCACTGGGACAACCTCACCTCCAGTGCTGTTTTGAGAATATAAAAAAGACTTTAAGCCATTAAAGGAAGTCATGAGGATGGGGAAGGGTCTGGGGAGGCCTTTTGAGGAGGGGCTGAGGGCATTTGATTTGTTCAGCTGGAGGAGACTGAGGGGAGACCTCACTGCGTTCTTCAGCATCCTCCTGAGGGACAGCTCCAATCTCTGCTCCCTGTGGGCAGGGACAGCACCCAGGGAATGGCTGGAGCTGTGCCAGGGTTAGGTTGGATTTCAGGAAAGGTTCCTCACCCAGAGGGTGCTGGCACTGCCCAGGCTCCCCAGGGAATGGGCATGGCCCTGAGGCTGCCAGAGCTCCAGGAGCTGCCAGGGATACCCAGGGTGGGACTGTTGGGGGGTCTCTGTGGGGCCAGGGGTGGGATCAATGATCCCTGTGGGTCCCATCCAACTCAGCACACCTGGGATTCTATGGCACAGAGCTGGGAAGGCAGCTGGGCTCAGCTGAGGGGGCTGCAGCTCGGGTGAGGCTCCCTGCCCGTGGTGGCTCTGTCCCTGTAGGGCTGTGTCCCACAGAGCTGAGGGCACATTCCCATCACTGTGCTGTGGGAAATAAAGGACATTTCATATGCCATGGGATGCCCTGAGCCCCTCTGCCAGGTGACTTAGCTGCAGTTTATCGTGCCCAGGACAGCTGAGAACTCAGGCCAGACCCACTGGCACAGGTGCAGCCTGTGGCTCAGGTTGGTGCCCACACTCTGCTCTCACACAAGCAGCCTGAGCAGCACTCCCTGATTTCCCAGGGCTGTGCTGATGTGTGCTGGGCTGGCTCTGCACACAGGAGCTCCCTCTGACCTCACAACCCAAGCTGGAGCCCCCTGCAGCACTCTGGCATCCTTGGATTTGTGTGTGTGTGCCCCACAGCTGTAGGTCCTGTGTCACGGTGACCCTGCCAGTCCATTATCCCACATCCCAAACAATTCTGGGCAGCAGGACCTCACCTGATGCTGCTGAGATGGGGTAGCCATTCTTCCTCCAGGTGACCTGTGGCTCTGGGGTCCCACTGACCTTGCACTCCAGCAGGATCTTGCCGCTGATGTTCACCTCCAGGTCCGTCAGGTTCTGGATCACGAACGGCGCCGCCTTTGCTGCAGCCACAAAGGAAAAGAGCTCCAGTCAGGTCTGGGGAGGCCCTGCCCTGCCCTCCCCTCCTTGCACGGTCTCTCTGGGCTGGATGTGGCAAAGGTTGGGTTGATCAGCTGATCAAAAATCCCCCCAAAGGTTCTGGGAGGAGTGGGTCTGTTTATTTGGTTTATTTTCACACTTAGGTTTGGCTGCAGCTCCAGCTCCACATCCTCTGAAGAAAACAAAGGACAGGGAGTGGGTGGTGCACAGGCAGAGTGAAGACAAAAAAGAGAAAGGAGGGGGAAAAGAGGAAACAGTTCTAAAGGTTTTTTATCCTCCATCAAGAGTGCAGTTTTCTCCTTACTACAACTGTGGTAGTGCCCATTTTATGTTCATTTATAAAAGGTGCAATGAATACAATCACAAGCACAGCATAAAATATACCCCAAACTTACAGTGAGGATAGAAGATGAGGGGCATCAGAACATATAAAACTTTTGACTAGGGGAAGGAAAGCTGATTTGGAGGGGCATTTCTATGTGTGTTCTCCACACAAATTGCATGACATGTGCCAGACAAATAACAGACCCCAGCCATCCTCACAAGAAGGTGGTTGCAGTTCTCCATGGATATATTCCCCGTCAAGCTGTGTTTTTCCCATAGCCATGCTGTGTAGGTGTGTGTGTAGGTGGAAATCTGACTGACTGAATAAAAATATCTGCCAGGGGAGAGGAAAGGGAAGTGCCTGAATGCAGAGAGCAGAGCAAGGCCAGTGCCTCACAGCAGGTGATGCTCACAGGTGGCCCTGCTGCTGTGGGGACCAGCCAAACCATTCTCACTGCCCAATACCTGAGAGAGGCTCCTTCCCTTCCTCTCTGCCTCAGGAAAAGGGAGATGTTTGTGTCAGGAAATAAATCACCTCCCAGCCTGGGATCAGAGCTGTGGTGAGGATGTGTGTGTGGACGGAAGGGACAGGAGGCTGCACAGGGAACGTGCTCAGCACTCCAAGGCTGAAGCCAGCCCCGGGCTGTGCCTGAGTGCCAAGAGCTCACGGCAGCACTGACCTGCAGTGCTCCATGAACCACAGGAGCCAGTTTGAAAATCCCTGTCTAATTCAGCTGCTGAAGCACTCTGACTCCTGCTCTGCTAATTGTCTCAGTTCTACTCCAGTTCTGTGCTATGGGTTTTCTTCCCCATTGGAAGGTAGTTAATAAATCTATCCATTCCCCATGCCAGCAGCCCTTTTTCTTCTGAGGACATCACTCAGAGAAATCTTCTGAGAGATGATCACTCACCTTCTTCACTCTGAAGCACAAGAAACTTCACTAATTTTCAGTGACTTCCTACTGGCAGAAGTGTCCTGCCCTTTGTATTCCCACAGCCAACAGAACCAGGCTGGAGGATCTTAGTGAAATAAAAGAGCTGGGGGCTTGGGTGTTAGTAAGAAATGAATTGTTATGGCAAAGTGCATCCCTCTGACCCAGAATAAATGGCATGTGTCATTTGATTTTACACCTGCCCAGGGACATTTGGGATCTGCTGGGTCCAAATCTGTTCACGTATCTCATCCTGGCAGCTGAGATTTGATACCAAAGTCATACAGATCTGGGGTGAGCACCCCAAGTCACAGTTGTGCTGTCAGTAAATGGTGGGTGATGCTTTTTGTCCTCAGTCAACTCTAAATCCGCAGCCAGCATGGAGCTGGGAAGACGAAATGCTGCTGAAATCACCTTTATATTTATTTATATTTGAAATCACCTTGATTTCAAATATTTTATCCCAACCCAGCAGTGGCTGGGTGAGTGTTCTCCATGTCAGGCTGTCAATCCACAGGGAGTAAATCACAAAATCAACCCAGAGCAGGACACAAGGTTTGTCCCAGTGCCACTGTCCCCTGGCACGTACCTCTGACCAGGAGCTGGCTGTGCTGCTCCAGCGTGTCCGTGCTGTTGTGCTGGTTCTGGGCTCGGCACTTGTAGAGGCCACTCTGCTCCTTGGTCACGTTGGGAATGAGCAGGGTCAGGGAGATGGAATATCTGTCCATTTTACTGACCACAGAGTGGCCAGGAGCTGGCTCTGAGGAGGGGTAGAACCAGGCCAGGTGGGTGTAGATGTACTTGGAGGCCCGGCAGGTGAGCTGGACGTCATTCCCCACGATGGCTGTGACCTGGGAGGATGTTTGCAACCCGGAGGGCACATCTAGGAGGAAGGGAAAACGTGTTTGGAATTAAATCCCAGCTGAGAACATCTCTGGCTGCCTGGCTGCTAATTTGGGGTCAAATTTCCAGCAGTAATGGAACAAGCCAAGTTTAATGGAAGGCACATGGAAATGTGGAAACAGGCACTGGAGCTGGGAATTAGGGAAGTGAAAGTTCCCCTCACTGCCCAGCACTAACCTGTGCTAGTCCAGCCCTCAGCATTCTAAATCATCCCATCTCCAAGTAATGAATTGAAAGCGTATAAATGGAAGGAGTTAATGGACTGAGAGAGTTTAATCAGGAGCTGGTTCTATCCAAGTAGATAAATGTGTTTGTGAGCTCTTCCCTCTCCACAATCAGGGCTGGGAAGTATTAATTGCAGAGGAATAAAGAAATCCATTCCCATCCCTCAGGAGCAACACCTTCTTTCCCACTGAACAGTCTCCTCAACTCTCTCTTATTCCAACTGCGCTAATAATTATTTTCATCACATGTGAATGCTGGATATTTACTTGATCACTGATGGATTAACTGATCTAATGATGTCTAAGTCCTTGAGGCCCTTATATTTAGCAGAGAAACACTCTGAGTCATGACTCCGACCTAGCCATGAAAGAGTGAGCTGTTTCTTGCTGTATTTTTAGCAACTTTTCACTCCAGAAAAAAATATAAATCCATTTTCCTGAAGTAGCGAACTGAATCCATTTGAAAATAAGAAAAACTGAGTGGAAGAGCAGAGCCTGCCCTGCAGCAGCTGCTAGAGACCTGCAAGTAAATTGGGACTGGAAGATACTTTATTGCTTTTGGATTTTGTTAATTTTAGGGAGTTTTCCACCTGAATGGAAGTTCATGATAACCACAGTGATCTGGAGTTATTCTGCTGTCTGTTAGGTCAGGATTTTCAAGCAGCTGAGAGTCATGAGGAATCTTTTCTCAATGTTACTAGGGACAGGCTCACTCTGGGCCTCCTTCTGCACAGGAACAGGTTTGCCCTAAATCTGAGAGATGATTCAGTGCCAAGCTGTTGGTGAGATGCTTCCTCAAGCCAGGATGGGCTGGATGGGACTTTGAGAGGGCCAGGAGTTACAGCAGAACAAGTGTGCACTGCACTTGCCATCTGCAAATTCCCCTGGAATCTGGCCAGGGGCTCCCACTGCAAAAAGTTCTGCAGAAGCTACAGCTGAGCAGAAACAGTGAGGCTGCTGAAATAACCAATCTGCCTTATATTAAACCACATATTCCATAAAATACAGAGCCCTGGAGGAGCTTTCAGATATGATTAGAAGTCTCTCTTCTGCCCGAGTCATCTGGAGTAGAACCCATGAGCTTCTGCTTCATGGTTTTTAGAGACTGGCACCAGAAATACTTCACAAAAGATCCAAAAAGAGAAGAGACGCCCTCAGGCCACAGCTGCAGAAATTGTTATTTTTCTCTCCTTTCCCTGTGCTGGAATTGCAGTTTGCTCTCTGCAGGGTGTTGTCAGGCTCAGTTGCTCTCTCTTGGTGCCAGCTGTGTGCTCAGGCTGCCTTGTGTGCCACATCCACTGCTCACTCCTGATGTCCTGTGCTTCCAGCACATCCAAATCGTGCTTATCAACACGGGGGGAAGGTCTGAGGCCACCAAAACCTCTCTAAATGGGACAACTGTGAGCCAGTGAAAACACTGGGCTGTGGCACCAGCAGCATTTCACACCTCCTGAATCTCTCCAACCAAAACGTGCAGCAAGTGCTGCATTCCTTGGGTAAGAGTGCCTTGGGCATGGCACAGCTTGGGCTGCAGCATTTTGGTGCAAATTCCCAATGAATGGGATGTGTCCATTCCCGAGCCCTGAGTTTTGTAGGATGCTCCATAGTTTTGCTTTCTTGCTGGACTTGAAAGTTGCAAGGGTTTTGTTTGGGTTTTTTTGGGTTTTTTTCTTTTTTTTTTTTTTTTTTTTCTACCAACTTAACATTCTGGGAGCAGAGGCCTGGCTTGTTTTTCTTATCATTCTTTCTCCTGACATTTTTTATTTAGCATTTTGAATATTTTTAGCCAGAACCTGTGCTATTCTCTCCCATCTTGTTTGCCTTTCAAGCAGCTCTTTCAGCTCCAATAGAATATTCATTGATTCTCATTGCAGTGGAAGGGAAAAGAGAGGAAAAAAGAAGTTGCTCTGCTCTATCTTTTCATGCTCGCCGTTTTCTCCTCCTACCTGGATTATCAGGGGAGTGAGTGCAGCTCGGAGAGCACATTTCAAGTCAGTTCATCTCTCTGACAGCTTTGCTTACATAATCTTGAGCCCGAGCAGTGATTAACTTCCTTTCTCTGAACAGATACTGTGTTTTAGAAGGCTCCTAATAAGTTGGCTAAAAGAATGCACCACGGGGCCTTTTCCCTTTTATCAGCAGTCACCAAACATTTGTCCTTGGTGTTGTGTTACAGCGTAGTAGCTGCGAATTTCCCTCTCCACCGTGCGGGATCCCGCGGCAAAAGAGGGAAAGGAGCCATTGGGGGGAGGTAAAAAGGCAGCACAAATCAAAGGCAAGGCTGGCTCCATTTGTATTTACAAGGAATTAATTGTTTTTCATTTCCTGCGCTTTGCACAATAATCTGTGTAATTCAAAACTTCTGCTCTTACCCGGATTCCAGCCCTGGGCCTGGCAGGGGGGTTACAGTCGGAAAGGGATGGAGGGAAGGGGGAGCCCCTCTAGCTGGAACCGTGGTGCTTGTCAGGAATCCTGTCAACACCTTGGGAATGAGCAGTTTGGGGTGGCACAAAATCCCAGAACAGCCCAGCTCATCCATTGTTCTGCTATCTGAGAGCAGATTTTTATCTCCTGCTGGAAATGCAATATTTTCTTTTGGGTAGAAATCTTTAACTCCATTTTTCTCAGTTGTTTTGGCAATCAGATAAACCCTTGAAAAAAAGGGCTTTGGTTATTATTTGTTATTCTTATCATAATTCATTTATATTCCCAGAACATTCTGAGTTTTCAGCTGGGTGGGATCCCACTTTGCTGAACGTAGTGCAGTCAGACAAAGGCTGGAATTTGATTTACTCTGGACCTGCGGCTCTGTAGCGCTGCCCTTTCCAAGGTGCAGAGCAGAGATTAAAAGGTAAATGACACTTGTCCGTGGCAGAGAATCCCTGCAGGACACACCAGGGCAGCTTTCCACTGCACTGGGGAGTTTCCAGCCTGCTTGGAATGTCCTTCGGAGCTGGAGGTGGACAATGATACTTCTGAGCAGCTGATGGCTCACCCAAGGCTTCAGTGGAAACTCTGGGGTCAGAGCAGTGGTGGGAAAAGCAGGGTCAGATGTTGATTGCATTGACACAGAACAAAAATCCCCAAGTAAGAGTTAGGCCAGGGCACGATGGATAAATCCCTTTAGGAGAGGCTCCCGAGGGCTGCAGAGGGACAGGGACAGTCAGGACTTCTGCAGGAGGGGCTGTCACTGCATGATGAGATTTCTCATCACTCGGGACCCCTTATAAGGTTTGGATTCTGAGTGATCTCCAAAGCCTTGTGACCCTTCATGAAATGAACTCTGCTGGCAGAGGAATGATTTAAAAATAGAGCCCGGTGCTATTTCTGGTGTCCGTGGGAGTTTTTGTGGGGGTTCTGCAGTGGAAGAACAAAATGGTTGCTGACAATTATTCCACAGGGATAAATTAATTTTTCTGAAATGAAGGTGGTGGTGGTGAAAACATCAGACTGAAGTGATCCCCAGAGAGCAGCCTGGACAGCACCTGAGGAAATGTCCCTGGAACACTCTGCCATGTCCTGGGAAAACATCTCAGGAAATGGATATTTTCCATGTTGCCCCAGGAAAACATTACTGGGCAACCCTGCCCCGGTGGATTTGAGGGAGTTCAGCCTTTGTGTCAGCTTCAGATTTCTTACAGGGAGAACTGAGTTAAGCCCAATTCAGCTAGGAGGTCTGAAAGCAGCTCAGGGAGCAGCAGCTTGTTTGTTGGTAGGAGATAATAGGAGAGCAGGTCTTTAAAATCAGCAAAGTGCTGAATTAACTGTGGGGTGCCACACTTGCAGCTGCTGTGCAGAGAGCTGTGGAATGCTTTTCCCAGATGTTCCAAAGTCCCACGTGTTGCTCCTGTGCTCCCAAGCTCTACCCCAGCCTTCAGCTCAGCCCTTAGGTTCAACCTGCACAGAATGAACCACCTCAAAACCATAAAGTGATTTTTGGTGACCAGCTTAGAGCCTTGTGCTGCTGGGCATCCTCCACCTGGAACCTCACAGGCTGTCCCTGGATGTCCTTCAACACTGAGACAGGAGAAAACTCTTGGGGAGAGCAACCTGGAGCCTGCTCCAGCTGTTCCAGGTGTGAGGCTGACCTGCAGAACTCTCCCCACAGCCTGGCCCTGCTGGAGCAGTGCTCAGAGGGGGCCCTCCCCTGCAGGGAGCCCACAGCAGGTCACTGCTGCTGTTCCACTGCTGCAGCACGACCTAGTTTAGCACCAGGATGGCCACATTTAGAAAGTTTTCATTCCTTTCTAATCCATAAACATCACTATTTTTAAATACAGCACTTCCAAAAGCCAGTCATGCTCGGTCAGCATTTGCCTCTTCCCCAGAATGGTGCAGGCTCCCAGTTTTCCCTTCACAGGCTGGAATAAATCTGTCTTGCCAAGCCCTGTTCACCTCCTGGTCTGCTTGGGTGGAAACATTCCCACCATAACCACTGTCAGTAATTTCACCCAGTGATTCATTTCCTTCATAATTCAAACGGTATGATTAAAACACTTGTGTCTCAAAACATCACTAGATGGATCTTAAAATAAAAAAAATTGAAATATTAGCTCACTGTGGGTGGAAAAAAGCCCCCTACATAACTTTATTATTAAAATAAACCAGAGTTGTGCAAGGTGCATGGGATGATCTAACCCTTTGGATCTGACCTTATGCTCGTGGCTTATTTTTTGGGTTTAGTCACCAAGTGTGGCAGTTCTGTGAAGAGCCTGGGTAACCCACTCAGACAGCAGCTGGCAGAATTCCCAGCAGGACACACAACACTTGGAAGGGGTGAGGTGTAAAATTAACAGCTGGTCTTCAGCCTGCCTTGGACATCTTGGGGATCTCTTGTATCTGAGCTGTATCTCCCAAAAATGCACCTTGAAGGGCATTTCCCTGAGTAAATAAGAGTGAAGAGCTTTGGGAAATATTCCCAGGAGGCTGAAATCCTCTCCTGTCTCCTGTCACCTCTAATGGAGGTGAAATCCTTCCCCTCCATGGCTCCTGCTTCATTACTGTGGGATGGCATTTGTGTGTAACACCAACAGGAACAGTGTTTGCTGAGCCCTTTTTTGGCTAGAAGGATTTGAAAGGTGCTGGATTCCTTTGGAGCAATGGAGTCAAACAACCCAGGAGGGAAGAGAGGCACAGGAGTGCAGATCCCAACTTGCTCATGGGCAAGGAAACAAGCAGTGAGAATCAGACATTCACTTTCTAGGACACTTCTGCACTCTTTGTTCTAAAAAATCGATATTTTGATACAAATCCTGACAACCAACATCCACTCATCCAGAAAGTGAGCACAGAAACATTTCAGCTTGCTCTGAGTGAGCACTTGAACAAGGCTGTCCCTGGACTCTCTTTTTAACCTGCCATCTCTCCTGAAAGCATGATGTAGATCTTGATCTCACTCCTAACGAATTCCTGTGCTGAAATGTTAAGCAGATATTTGTTAGGATTTGTGTTCTTTGGAGCAGCTCCTCCCTACACAAAGGGCACTGCAAAGGCCAGTGGCCTAGGCAGGGCTGCAATGTCACAGTGCCACCAGCCCTGGGCTGGGCTGGGCCCTGGCCCTGCTCACCTTTGTGTGCCTGCTGATTTCCTTGCAGAACAACTTTGCTCCTGCCCCAGGGAGAGGCTCTGGAACACCACAAAGGCCTCAGCTTTGCCAGAGGTGTTCTGAGGAGAGTGCCCAAATGTCCCCAGTGTTGCTTTAAGGCACAGAGAGAGGGGCTCAGGGCTGCAGCTGGAAAGGGCAAAGGGCCATGGGGGCTGAGGCTGGACGTGTCCACTCCAGCTGGACCCTGCTTTGTGTGGGGTGAGGAGCCTGGGAGTGCTCCAAAACACAGCACACAGGGATGGCCAGGGGCCTGAACAGCAACTCTGCAGGGGAATCAGAGCAGCAGCACCTCCCTTTGGTGATGGTGTCTGTGATTTACCTCCCTTTGGTGAGGGTGTCTGTGATTTACCTCCCTTTGGTGAGGGTGTCTGTGATTTACCT
>VWYN01015839.1:61664-81525 GCA_013400075.1 Hippolais icterina
GAAGAAGGTGAAAAAGAAGGACTTAGCCTACACCCTAAAACCTGCATATTGCTTTATAAATATTACTATATTCTAAACCCTTAAACCCTAAGTTTCCCCCCATGTGATATCACACACTACTATTTAAACTCCACACCCACAATCCCAGTGCTGTCACTCAATTTTGGAGGCCTCTTCCACAGCCTCAGGTCAATGCAGTGTTTGCTTGGGGGTCAGTGCCTGTCAGCACAGAAAATTTAGAATTCTCAGTGCCCAGGGTTCCAGCAGGGCAGCCTTGTAGATTGTGTGTTAGAAAGCTTAGAAAACAGCTTAGAAAAGCTTAGAAAAGCAGTTCAGAAAGTTGTTTCTAGTTAATAAGGGGTGAAAGCCCCAGACAAGTCTGCTATTTGGTTTTTGTCTCTCATCATCTCAGCCCAGCTAATTCTCTTCCCTCCTCATTACTAAACCTTACCCTTCCTTTTTTTCCCCCCTGTCTTACCCATGAAAAACAGGGCCCTTTTTTGAGAAACTGCCAAGGTCTTGGTGTGACAACATCAAGCAAAAAGTCGAAGTGCAGGGCCTGGAGGACCCATCCAGGGTCACACAGTCCCACATCCATCTATTCCCTTTTTTCTTGTTTTTCAGCTATGGGTTATGCGGGGAATAACTGCATGAGAAGCAGGTAATTCCTATGGATGTGGTACAGAAAGTATTGCAGAATTTTGCTTTTCCCCTCAGAGAAGGGAGGGAATGATGTGGCCCCTTGGGCTGGGAACCTCTAGATCCCAAACCCCTTCCTTAGAGCAGTACAGGACCCGTTCAGAGAGGAAAGAAGCCCTGGAGAAGCTGCTAGTGCTGTAACACTACACAAATGCAGAAAGGGAGGATCAGAGAAGGAAGCAGCAATGTCCTGAGCTTCACCACACGGGAGGAGAGGTGGGGCTGTTACTCCTGGGGCTGAACTCAAACATGTGAAGGATTTGTGTTCCTTACTCCTCCCAAGGCTCCTGTTGGTGAGGCCCAGCCATGTGGCACTGCCCTGTCCCTGTCCCTGTCCCTGTCCCTGTTCTGCCTCTCAGGCTCACACAGGAGCATCCACAGACCATGCCTTTAATCATTCCTTGTCTTCCTTTGGAGTGGGAGCAGGAAAACAGGGCCTGAGCCACCAAGACAGAGATGTTCTTGCAGGATTCCTCTGCTTCCCCTGCAGCCGTTCACCTGAGGAGCTCTGAGCCCTCACATTTGGAACAAATATTGCTTTCTTTGCCATCCTCTCTAAGGCCTTTGAGAATCAAAACTTATAACACCCTCTGGCCCTTTGTCCTTATCTCCAGAGAGCTCTTTGAAGTGCACAGAAGCATCTCTGGACTTTCTTTTTAATATCCTAAACTAAACTCGCACAAGACATTCCTTTACCCCTCCTAAAGCTGCCCCATGAGTGTGTCTAGAGCTGTGTGGGATGCATTTTCTGAGTTATTTAAGATTTGCTGAGATCTGGCACTTTAAATCCCGCAGGGAAATGAGTTCCAAAGGTTTTGATCCCATGTGCCTTTGGCATTCTAATGGTGAGCATTTGCAGCAGAATAAAGGCTGAGTGGAAAAGTCTTTACTTTTCATGGGCACCAAACACAAGAATGAGGAACCCCACAAATTTAGGGGTGAAAAAGGAGAGTGGCAAACCCAGTTCCCTGTGGTGCCCACCACAGAAAGAGCTGTGCAGTCCTGAGTGATTTACGATGTGAAAATAGCTCTGCCTTGGCTATAAAATCAGGCTGGCTACAAAAGCAGCCTGCTCCTCCTCCTGGTGCTGGTCCTGGAGCAGTGGCCCAGTGCCACGGCTTGGGAGTGAGCACATGCTCAGAGCCCAGAGCAGCACTTTGGAATTCCTGCTGAATCAGGACCAACATCTTTCTCCTCATGGCTGCTGGATCTGAGGATTTCATGTTTGGGAAGAGCAAAAGCCAATAAAATGTACGTGCTGAGGACAGAAGGGGATACATTTGGACAGCTTTTTAACAGCAATTAGTCTTCCTAAGTGACAGCTCTAGCTGGGAAGTGGAGGATAAAACTGTAGAGCCAGGCAAAATCATAAAATATCCATTTTGGGACGTGTCCAAAGTGTTAGGGGTGACACTGTGGCTCTTCTAAACACTGATGCAATGCCTCAAGCTGCTTGGTGGCCCAGAGGTAAATGCTCATGAGCACACACACAGACAGATGCTGACATCTCCGACTCCATAACTCAGGAAAAGTCTGGCAGGGCAGTGGGAAAACAAAAACAAAAAAAGCAAATCGCTATCCTGAGACCTCACTGAAGCTAATCTCAGTCGTGTCGAGATATGAAGGTGAAAAAGATGGTAAATGACAGTGGGAAACAATTTGGAAACAAGTTCTTGGGGGAAAGAAACTACTGAGGAATAGAGAGAAAGTAATTTTCTTGTTTGGATGCTCCAGTCATTGTTGGGCCCTTGGATCCCAGCTCGTTACTCACCTGAGCACCAGAGATCAGGCACTTTCCTGGCTTGGCCCACAACTGGACCTGCCAGAGCCCTCCAAACTGTGACTTTTAAACCAGCAGCATCCAGCAGAGATCTACATGTGATCCCAGAGCTGGCAATTCAGGATTTTAAGTGATTTTCTTGTAAGATGAATCCCTTGGAATCATTCTGTATCAACCTTTCACTCCAGCTGTGTGTTCCTGGGCAAATCCCTGAGCCTGGGAGCCCAGCTGTCTGTCCAACATCTGAAATAAAGTTCTCAGGGGTCAAACTAACCTAATCCTGGTTGGTTTGGTAGCTGAAATTTGAAAACTGTGTGTGTTTGGTCACAGTGGCAGGTTGGGATAAGGATTTTGTTCTTCTAAATGCCATCCCTAATGAAAAAATGGTTTGAACTGGAGCACCCAAACTCAGGGATCTTTCCCCCTTATTAACAGTGCAAACTGTTGCACTCTGTGGGGGCACAATCCTGGAATCTGGGGACCTTTAATAGACAGTGGAAAAATTCTGAGGGGATAATCCCTGTGTGTGCTTAGCCCATGCACCTGGAGAAGTATTTTCCACTCCTGGAATCAGAGCCAGGGTAGAAAAGCTTGAGACACGTTGGAGTGAGTCCAGAGGAGGCCACAGAACTGCTCCAGGGCTGGAGCCCCTCTGGAGCCAGACTGGGAGAGCTGGGGGTGCTCAACTGGAGAGGAGAAGATCCAGGGAGAGCTCAGAGCCCCTTCAGGGCCTAAAGGGGCTCCAGGAGTGATGGAGAGGGACTGGGGACAAGGGATGGAGGGACAGAACACAGGGAATGGCTTCCCACTGCCAGGGGGCAGGGATGGATGGGAGATTGGGCAGGAATTGTTCCCTGGCAGGGTGGGCAGGCCCTGGCACAGGGTGCCCGGAGCAGCTGTGGCTGCCCCTGGATCCCTGGCGGTGCCCAAGGCCAGGCTGGACAGGGCTTGGAGCACCCTGGGACAGTGGGAGGTGTCCCTGCCCAGGGCAGGGGTGGCACTGCAGGGTCTCTAAGTCCCTCACACCCCAAACCCCTCTGTGATTCCACGATCAAGGCAGGGCTCACCCTGCAGCTGCTCCTCAGAAAACCCAGAGTGCAGCACTCTCTGCTGAGCTGAGCAATGATTGATGTGAAACCTGCAACTGCCTTAAAACTTTGTGTCTCTGCACTGAAAATGCCATCGATGAACTATCTACAGCATGCAAATGTGCAGTTCCCAGTCTCCCTGTCCCTGTGAGCAGCAGTGACGCATTCCCAACGCGCTGCAGCCACAGGGGCTGTCCCACCCTCAGCTCCTGTGCAGGCAGTGCTGGCACGAGCCTGACTAATAACAAATTATTGGCATGTCGTGTCTAGACATCTTCCTAGTGGGAGCTGGATGGGATCCTGGGAGTTCACTGCATACCAAACACCTCCCAGGCTGCATTGCCTGGGTTGGATTTGGAATTAAGGACTCCATTTCCTATTACTTAACCTAAAGGCCACCCAATACTGCCAGCCCAAGGAAGGGATTATTAGCTAATAAATAATTACTAGGAAAGAATAAACTAAGTTTAAAACTCAATAAGCAAAGGAATAAAATGACTGAAGAACAAAATTTCTGAAGAATAAAATTTCTGAAGAACAGCTCTGACAAGTAAATAGAGCTTGCTGCTGGGAAAACTCCTGATGGAATAGTTCAATAAAATCCATATGTAATGTTCCTGAACTGATAAAAATAAGTTATTTTAGAAGCAGCCAAATAACATTCCCAAGCCACGCACTGTGAGTGTTTTAAGACATCTTGTAGTAAGGACAGAGCAACGAGACCTTTTTTAAGCTGGAGCCAGCATGAATTAATATCTCTTGTTATTCCTTGCTTTCTCTTTCCTTTGTCTAATCCCTCCTCCCCCCGAGAGCTTTAGTTAACAATCCTTCCTCTTTCACTTCGTTAGCTCTCCGTGGGTGAGGATGAGGAGTGGAAAACGTGGGTGGAAAACTTCTCAGCTGTCTGACTCTGGCAGAGCTGGGCTGGAGGTGGCTCCAGGGAGATGGAATTATAGGAACTGCAGCAGGGAGCCTGCACAGAAAGCATTCAGCTCACTCCTAATCCATCCACTTGAGTGGCACACACCAACACTTGTTTGCATAGCCTGACAGTCCTGATCCAGCACTGGAGTTCATTCACTCAAAACATGCTAAAGGATGGACTGAGGATGAGTGAGAGGAGAGGTCTGGGAGCCGGCTGAGAACTCCCAGCTTTGCTCCCATCTCTGGCAGGGGGTGTTCTCTCCCTGGGAAAGGGGAGCAGCCAGTGCCTTCCTCAGCGTGAGCAGAGCTGGTGGCAGCACTGGGTGGGCAGGAAAGCTGCTGGACTGGGCTGGGAACTGGAGTTTCTCCAGTCTTTCTCCAGGTGAAATCACACTTGTGAGGTCAGTCCAGGCATGTCAAGCACAGGATTTGAGCTGGAGGTTTGAGGACCCTCTCAGGAACTGTGGGATGGAGGAACTGCTCACCCTCCAGCCCCTGGACCAGGTGGGTAAATCCTGGCTGGTCGTGAGCAATCATCACCCCCTGCTCCTTCCTCCAGTGTCTGCTGATTTTTGTTCTTTTTGTTCCTTCAGGAAGTCTAAACTTGGCATTTTTGGGTCAGTTTTCTTGAGTGGTTGTGCACTGAGGAGGTCAGGGATGACAAAGGGCCAGCTCTGATGTCCCTGCTGCTGGCCAGGCTCTCACCAGAGCCACCAGGGACAGTTCCCTGTGCTGCTGTGCCTGGGCAGTGCCTGACACACCTGGGCTGAGCCCCAGGGAATGAATGGCTGCAGTGTCCCAACCCCACCCTGTGCCTGTCCCCTTCCCTGGCACAGCCTGGCGTGACAGGGCTGCAGAAGATCCCTGAAGTGACAGATTTGAACAGCCTGGCTGAGCTGCTCACACACTTCTCACCACACACATCCCACTGCTCTAATGCAGTCTTTTTGTTCCTTCAGGAGGTCTAAACTTGGCATTTTTGGGTCAGTTTTCTTGAGCGGTTGTGAATTTCACCAGCAGAAACACCCACGTGGCCTGGCCACTCTCATATAGACATGAAAGGGAGAAAAGAGATGAAAAGAACCCCCCAGTGAGGACTGAATTATGCATGAGTCTTGCTATTCCCTTCTGCTGGTCCCAAGCTCAGGCCAGTTTGTTATTTTGCTACCAGGAAAGAAAATAAAATAGCAACCTAACTCCCTGTGATTTGAAAAGTCAGGCAATTCCTGCAGTCACAGGTGTTACACCTGGTGTGAAAAAGCAGATTCAGAGGAGCCACACTGCTTTAAATCCCAAAGTGAGAAGTTCAACAGGGACTCAAAACCCCAGGGAAAATGAAACTATCACAAGTGCAACTGCCTCAACCACTGTTAGACCAAAACTTCACTGAAGTGCATCATAACCTGAACTATAACCTCCTTTTCCTCAGGAGTGCTTTTCCTCAGGAGTAAGACTCAGGCTTAGGAAGGCAGGAGGAGGTGAAATTCACTTCTCTGTCTGTGGAATCCTCATGGAATAATCATGATGAGGATGATGACAAGAGAGCTCAATTTTACATGGCACTTCTGTCAGGAGAAGTCTGAAGAGCTTCATGCAATCAAAGAGCACCAGGGGTTTGCTGGAAAAACCTGTGCTTGCTGCCCTGCCAGCTTGCTTTGGGCAAATTTCTGGATCTGGTGATCCCAGGGGAGTTATTCCCATACTTTTAGCAGCTCTAAACTGTTAATGCAAGGTTTCACATGTGGCTGGACCAGATTTTATTGCTGCAGCTCCCAAGGGTGAACTCTTGGGTGCAGACAAATCCCAGAGCCCAGATGAATTCCACCTCCTGCCCAACACTCCAGAGCTCATGGGACAGGCTCAAATCCCACAGGAACATCCCCAGCCTCAGCTAATCCCAGGTTCCTAACACAGTTCCTGAAAGCTCTGACTCCAGCATCTTTATTTTTTCATCCCCTTGCTCAATGCAGGTGAATTCCTTGCTGGGGCATGGTGGGAATGGACTGGGTTGTTTCTTGTCTGTTCCATTCCTGGTGGGAATAATGACTGATAAAACTCAAGGAAACATCTGAAGACTTTTTCCTCAGTGACTTTTTAGAAAACAATATTCTATAATATAAAGACTCAAATTAACACAGAGCCTTGAACTTCAGAAAGGGGGAATGAGAGGAACTGTCTGCAATGGAAGCAGGGAGTGAAACCTGAGATTCCTATAATTTAGTTATATTAATCTGATTAAATCCTAATCAGGACATAAGAATTAATAGGAAACACCTCAGACTGTGTTTTCAGCCAGGGAGAAAAAAGAATGAATATACTATAAATTGTAAAATTATGTAGCTTGTAACTTCTATCATGAAATATGTAAAAGCTGATTTTATATGTATATATATATCTACATATATATGGAGACAAACAGTAGCTCTGAGAGTCTCAAAGCTCTTGTCAACCCATGCAGCATCCAAAAAATCTTAGAAAAAGAAGAAACTTTGAAGGTAAGTGTCACCAACTTCCATTTTCATAAATAGTTAGTACTTTTAGGGGGTTGCTTTTACCTAAGATGTAAAATTCTTAAAGAATACATTAAAGCCAGAGCTTAAGGGCACTATGCCATCTAAATAAATCCAATTTATAAATATATCCCAGCAATGGAAAAAGTCAGGAATGAGAGGCGCGCACTGATTTTCTCCTTCCCAGCCCAAGCTCCATGTTTTCAGAGCTCTGGTTTGGATTATGTTTAGAACTGGAAAGTCTCCCTGAGAAAGAGCAGATGGCTGAGGCACTGATCCTGCCAGATGCTGATTTAGCCTGGACCCAGTCCAGAAGAGCACTTTAGCTTTGTGCTTAACTTTAAGCACGGGAGCAACTCAAGAATCCTCCCGTGATCAAAAGGGAACCAGGGCAGCATCCAGCACCCTGCAGGATCAGACACTGAAACCATCTGGAACATCCACCTGGAAACCTGGAGCTGCAAACCCACTCCTGGTGCCAGCAACCCTGCAAGTCCAGCAGGGAATCACCAGGAGGCCCCGAATCCACTGCAGATTCCCAGCCTGGACGTGTGGAACACCAGCCAGTGTCACCACAGGCACCTGAACAGGGAATTCCCGGTGGGATCTCTGCAGCTCACACAGGCAGGGTGATCCCAGTGCTTTTGGAAGGTGGAGCAGGCAGGGAAGTGTCCAAGGAAGGTTTTCCCTCCTTCACTGTCCCAGGGAAGTGGGTTCAACCTGACACCTGCACACTGTGGAAATCAGAGCAGGTACCCGAGGCACTGTGACCACACACCTGGTCAGCTCCTGCTGCTGGGAGTGGAGAAAACAGGGCAGGACCAAGGGGGACAGGACAAAAGGGGCAGGACAAACGGGGATCAGGACAAAGGGGGCAGGAAACGGGACAGGACAAAAGGGGCAGGACAAACGGGGATCAGGACAAAGGGGGACACGACAAAGGGGGACACGACAAAGGGGGGCAAGTCCAAGAGCTCTCCAAGTGTTCCATGAACTCAGAGTCCTTATCAGCGTTCACATCACAGCATCCCTCGAACTGAACCACTCTCACACTTTCTCAAGACTGAGGGACACACAGAAGGTTTTGACCCAGAAGCCTTGGGAGAGTTTACACAGGGTGTGTGACATCATTCCCAAAGCCCAGCAGTTGTAAACAGCAGAGATCTGGGATGATCCCAGCGCTGGGGAATTCCAAGCATGCAAAGAACTCTCAGCAGCTTGGGAACCACGAGCTGGGGGTGAGCATCCCCTGACATCATCCCCTGACATCCCACACATACCTTTGTTTTATCCCCCTGCCTCATGGGGGTGTTCTCGATGCTCCTGATCTTGTTCCCTATGACTGTGTTCTCCCAAACCACAACTTTTGGCCCCTCGGGATTGCACCTGGAGGCAGAAAAGCAGAATGGTGTTCAAGGTAAGCAGAGAGGTGAGTGAGAAAATGTCAATCTTAGACAATAATCTTAGGTCTTAAATACTCCCACTGGAGTTGCTGCTGGAGTCTGTTACTTCTTTATGGAATTCCTCCATTCCTTCTCTACAACATTTCAAATTCATTCAAAGCACCTTGACAGAGGCAAACAAAATCAGTGCATGACCAGCAATGAACCCTCAAATTTTGCAAAGATTAGAAATGGAAAATACTGGACAGTTAATTAAATCATGTGAGTTTTATCTGGCTAATATAAGTTATATTTCCAAATTCAAAATGCCAATCACTCCCAACTGCAGGGAGGTGGATGTTGCTGAGTGTCTTGTCTGTGCTCAGCTTCCAACAGGAAGTGTGGGCTGAGGGAGCAGAATGGATAAATATTGGGACAGAACAGCAGAAGCCCCTTCAATGCTGCACATTCCACAGAAGACACTTGTCAATCTTCATTTTGGAACATGGGCAAAGAGCAGAGCGTGTGGCACATCATGTGGGAAGGTCCAGCTGCACCCTCCAGGGCAAAAAACTTTCCAGTCTTCCTCAACTTGATAAAACTCAGCAGAGACACAGCTCCTCTTATTCCTAGAAATGCAAAGGCTTTGAGCCCACCCCGGGCTTTCAGGAGGTAAAATGAATATGGACTTTTATAGGCACTGGCAAGGGCTGATGCTGCAGAAAATTCCCCCATAAATCAGCCGTGCCTTTGCCAGAGCCACACAAAGCACAGGGCAACACCCTGGGTCAGGGCAGGGCTTGCAGCTCTCAGAAGGGCCTAATTAGAAGATCTTGAGGAACTTCCTGCAAGGCACAATCCTGTCCTGAGAATGAAGGGGGAAAGCTCAGAGGAAGTAAAATCACATCCCAGCTCTAAGGAACAATGCTCCTGCTCAGGGATTCAAAGGGCTCTGCTGAGGCAGAGTGGGGGGAGAGAAAGAGAGAGAGAGGAAGTCAGACAACAGAAGGAAATGGGGACTGTGTCATTTCCCACAGGAATCCTCCTCCAGCTTCTGCTGGAGCAAGATAAGGCTGCCCCAGGGGCCAGCAAAGGTAGAGCCACTCTGCAATTGTGTTTAAATTGATAAGATCAGAGAGGCAGAGAGCTGCAACAAGGGTTATGTGAGGTCCTTTGCCACCAGGTCACTGGTTTGGATCTGGTTGAATCCAGCACTCATGGCCAATTCTCTCCTCCTAGACAGAAAGGTCTGAAAAGGATTTCGGGTCACCTCTGTGGCTTTCCTAGGGATGCAGAACCTGTTTCCCTGTGATGTTTCCACTCTGCTCTCCCTGAACCCTTCCCAAGCAGAGCCCTGTGCCTCCTGCTGCCTGCAGGGCCAACAAAGCCATCAAATCCCTGAGTTTATTCCCAAGGAGCCATGAGGGATCCCTCCCTGGGGCAGGCACACAAGGTCACTCCCAGCTGAGGCTGCATCACCCACCATCCCTGTGTGCACCACAGAACCTGGGAAAGGAATTCTCCCTGATTTCCTCCTGTCTCATGGTTTGCCATTCACAGCAGTGCATCAGTGACAAAATGAGGCACTACCCAGCAATTCTCTCCCTTGCTTTCTAGATCTGTCTTCCTTTTTTTTTAATGGGTGGAAAACCTGATTCCATCCCTCTCACTGCAGGGAGGAACTGAAATGGTCAGGATTGTGCAGGACCTGGCTCCTGCATGTGGCCAGAGCAGCGAGTGGCCACCAGCCAAGGCCTCTCTGTGCAGACCCCACTGCTCAGGGAACTGCAGCAGCAAAGGGAAGAATTGTCTCCTTAGGCAAATCTCCAAAGGCATCCCGGTTTTCCCTGGCCTCCTTCCTCTCTGGCAGCTCTGACCCAGTGACTGCTGCATGTTCACACCTCAGTCTGCAGCACAGCAGGGTCCCCAGAAGGACACAATTCCCTGTCCCAGCTTCAGGGACACTGAGGCTGCCACAGGAGCCTGAGCCCAGCCTGCACGAGTGAGGACAGCCCTTGGGAAGTGCCATGAATCCCACAAAGATTTAAGGAAGCCAACCTTCCCAGCTTTGTCTGGAAAAAGCTCTTGCAGGGCAAAAGGTGTGACAGCTCTGCCCACAAATCCTGCTGGTTTTCCTTTGTCAAATATTCACAGTATTCAACAGGGCTAAGGAAAGTCAGAGGGGCATTGCTGCTCAAGGTAAAGGAAAATTCAGTGATCTTTAGTCACTTTAAACTTACTTGACACAATTCAGGTAATACACAAGGTGCACAAACACAACCAGATGCCAGCTGGGCTCAGAACCCTGGAGGTCTTCACTCTGCTTGTGATTTTAGCTCAGATAAAGAGGATGGAGTGGAAAGAAAACCTGACTGGAAATACCCAACAATTTAGAAGCATGTTCACCATCACTTACAGGGTGTCTGTGAGGTTGCAGGGCTGCCACTTCCACTGGATCCTTGGCTCAGGATTCCCGCTTGCCGTGCACTGGATTTTGTGTTTGCTCCTCAATTCCACCTTCACAACCTTATCAAAATCTGTTTCCTTCTCATAGATCTTGGGTCTCTCTATAGTAAAAAAGAAAAAAAAAAAATGCAAATGAGCAAATTTACATCCATTAAAGGTTTTGAAACATTTTGCTGGGAGAAGTGATGATCCAGTGAGGCTCCTGATGTTGTGGGGAATTCCCAGCAGTTCTGAAAACATTCCTTCACAGAAATAAGGGTGTTGGTTGTGGTATTTCACAGAACACATTGCAATGCTATCACATCCATCCTAATCCCTTTCAAGTGTCATTTGGGACCTGCTGGACTTCTGGAAAATTCTTGGCATGGAACATCTCCTGGTCAGGGCTGCAGGATCAGGATCAGTCCATGGACTGGGCAAAATGGGATTGGAGGGCTGATGTCCCCTCCTGAGAGGAACCTTATCAGGCAGCTGCAGTCCCCAAGTCCTCAGGACGTTGGGAACAAACATCATTTTCACCTGAAGCCTTTCCTTTTCTGTGTGTGTGTAACGTGCTCTGGATGGAGGGGAGAAGAATGCGAGGAAGGAGTGGTGTGGGAAAGACACTTGGAGAGAAATGCCAAGAAATTCTCACCAACCACGGTGAATGCCATGAGAAATGTCACGGCATTACTCACATCTGGAGGGGCTGCAAGATCACACCCTCAGCCTGGAAATCTCTCAAGAACAAACTTTTTGTGACACTTTCAGGGCTGCTCGTTGCCAGCAGGAAAGAAACGCTTTGTCCTGTCTCCCTCCAGCTCCCACGGGAAGGCACGAAAAGGAGAAATAACGGGAAAAAAGCCCCAAAGTGAACTGAACTTTTGCTAACCTCGGACAGGGTGGGTTTGAGTTTGGGGTGAAAGCACAGGCTCTTCCCTTGTGCAGACAGCTCTGCCCATCCCTGGCCATATCCCTTTGTCTGCTTCTCATAACAGGAAATCAAGCAGATTTATTGGTGGGGTCCCTCTGTGGGACACCCCTGTGCAGCCAAGGGAGGCTGCTCTGCACCGAGGCCTTCTGACAAGCTGGGAAGTGAATGTAGATTAGATTTCTATTTTTTGGGCTAACTTATTTTTTCTGCTGTCAGGGAGGCCCCAGATATGTAAATATGAGCTATTGCCCACCTCATCAATCTTGAGCCCTTTCCCTCTTTATTTAAAAAAGTCTTTTTTTGCCTTCCAGCCCTCTTAGGAGAGGACTGACCAGGCTGATCCCATGTCTTGTTGGGACTCTCCCTTGGCATTTCTCATGGTCAGGCTCTGAAAGATCTTCTGACCTCACTAGTGCCTGAAAACACATCAGAATTTCCTTCTCCACCCCATGGAAGCATTGACTGGAGTAGGTTCAGCCATGTCCCATCCTGTCATAAAACACTGGCTGTTTGAAGGACCTTCAGTAGGTCCTGATTAACATTTCCCCTGAGAAACCCAAATGCTGGCCCCTGCTTGGTGTGGCTCTCGTTGAGCTGAGCTGTAGGATTCCACATGCTTGGAGATTCCTGAGCGACTCACAGGACAAACTATTGGAACAAATGGTGAATTTCCTCAGCTAGCATCTATTTTCCCATCATTAAATTATTTCTGATCATAAAAATAATTCCGTAAATTCTCCCCGGAAGGAGAAGCACATTTTTTATTATCTTGAACGTTTCTCTTTTCAGTCTCAAATCCTGTGTTTGACATGTCTGGACTGACCTCACAAGTGTGATTTCACTTGGAGAAAGACTTGAAGTTCAGTGTGAAAGGTTACACAAGTGTTATGTGAAAGGTTACTCAAGTGTTGTTTTTTGGGCTGTAAAAACTAAGTTTTACTTGGGCAGGGGGGCTGGTGTTTGTGTGTGTGAAAGAGATGGGGAGACAAGGAGTGATCACAATCATTTAATATCAGGACATTTTTCTATATTCTTGGTTGGCTGTCATTTAAATTGTCCTTCTGAAAAAGAAATAATAATTTAACTTGCTCCAATTCTAACAAGAACATACATGAGTGAGGAATGAATTCTTCATGCCACAATTACAGCACTATTAAATATGACTTGAGACCTAAAATGATTCATCAATTGAAATAATCATTATTTATGATCAAGCAATTATTTTTTTAAGTGTGATGGGAAACGCCTCCCCATCTGTTCTTTCACATAACACAGGGTGGGGTCGTGGCTGATTGTGGGCACAGAAGTTCAGACATTGAAGAACTTTGCTAAGTGTCTGTGCCTTTCCCCTGCAGAGGTGGTGGTGGAGCTGGTGTCACCCTGCAGGTGGCCCTGCTCAGCTGTCCAGGATGGGGACAGGGACAGACCCTGCAGGTGACCCTGTTCACCTGTCCAGGATGGGGACAGGGACAGATCCTGCAGGTGACCCTGTTCACCTGTCCAGGATGGGGACAGGGACAGATCCTGCAGGTGACCCTGTTCACCTGTCCAGGATGGGGACAGGGACAGACCCTGCAGGTGCCCCTGCTCACCTGTCCAGGATGGGGACAGGGACAGGCCCTGCAGGTGACCCTGCTGAGCTGTACGGGACATGGACAGACACTGCAGGTGACCCTGCTCAGTTTTATGGGACAGGGATAGGCCCTACAGGTGACCCTGCTCACCTGTCCAGGACAGGGACAGGGCCCTTCCACACCCCCAGTGCTCCCCTGTCCCTGCAGGGTCCTGGCCCTGGAGNCAGCTGTACAGGACAGGGACACACACCCCCAGTGCTCCCCTGTCCCTGCAGGGTCCTGGCCCTGGAGCACTGAGGGTTTAGGGGGGGAAAGTGGGGTCCTCCTACAGGGGATATTTCCTGGGCTGAAACCTTTCCAACCCTCTGCCTACTGCCATGGCCTTTCCCAGTCAACTTGTTTTCTATTTATCTTTTGTTTCCCAAACCCCCAAAAATATTTCCCCTTGGGATCCTTCTATCTGATGTTCGTACAGCACTTAATGGAAATACAAGTGGATATTCTGTAAGGTAGAGAGGGAACTTCCTAGTGCAGGCTCGGACTGGGAAAGGGTAAAAATCCACCTCTGCCCGTGCCCCTGCAGGCAGCTGAAGCTTTGCCCTTCCCCTTGCTGGGCCAAATCCTGTTTACAGCAGTTGGCTCCATGGGTGATGGAAACCTGATTTTAATAGCTGGAAAGTACTTTAATGGAAATTTTCATTCTGTCTCTGGTGGTTTGTAGTAATGTAGGCTGTATAAAAGGAATGTTAAAATCCCTGTTGTGGTGTACCTGCACTCTAGCCAATCTCACACCACATTTTCAGAATTCTGCAGTCATGATTTTCTCTGTGGTAACAGTTGTCAAGAGAACTGGTTTCTGTGGTGGGACTGGCCTTGTGGATTGGCTTGGGCTGGCTGGTTCCTCAGGGCTGGCACCTGCACAGTGTCCCCTGTGGACAGGTTGTCCCTACAGCCTGCAAGGGGTTCTGAGCCCAAAGCCTGGCACTACTGAGGGTGCACCAGGCAGAGTTTCTCTCTCTCCCCTCCAGACAGAGCTCAGCTCTCTGTCTCACCAAGCAGCACAGGGATTATACACAAACCCTTATCCCTGCTCGTGCCCAGGGTGGGCAAGGCTGAGGGTACAAATCCCTTTTTCCATCCCCTTCCTTCCCTCCCTATCCCACTCTGGCTGCCCAGCCCTCCCCAGGGCCTGTCCCAGCCCTTGGCCATGGCCCTCCCCAGGCTCAGCTCTGTCAGGCAGAAGCCAAACAAACCTTAAAAGCTTTCTGGTCCCTGACTGCGTGGGGAGGGCGGGCTGTGCAGATGGCTTTAAATGTATCCAAATAAATGGCTTTTGGTCCTCCCTGGCTCCAAGTGTGATTGTATCCCCAGCTCGCCTTGCAGAGGTGCAATTGCTGCTGTGAGAGCTGACCTGAATAACTAAAGACTTGGCTGCTGCTGCACTGGGAAATGCAATCAAAAAGCACTTCTGCTTACTGTAGGTTTCAAATTGATCAGCATTATGCAAATCTCACCTTCCTCGCTGCTGTTATCTCCAGTTAGGAGCAGATAACATGTACAAGGATTAGGACATGAACCCTTCGGCAAGACCCTTCTCTCCCTGAATTCCTTGCAGGTGCCATGAGGGGCTGTACACCTGCCACCCAAAGGAGCAGTCAAATATAGAGCCCAGCACGGAGAAAGTTTCTCTGCATTTTGTAGAGAAACTTTGCTTTCCTTTCAGTGCCCTCTGACTGAACTGCTGTTTATGCACCCTCCCCACTACCATTTAAGCTGCTTCAGAAAATCTTTTCACATTAAGCACATCATTAAAATAACATAGAGAGGCCAGTGAAGCATTAATCTCAACCTGAGGTACTTTGCTGGACATGGGGCTTCATTAAAACCCTTGATGGAGTTGCAACTTGTTTTCTATTTATCTTTTGTTTCCCAAACCCCCAAAAATATTTCCCCTTGGGATCCTTCTATCTGATGTTCGTACAGCACTTAATGGAAATACAAGTGGATATTCTGTAAGGTAGAGAGGGAACTTCCTAGTGCAGGCTTGGACTGGGAAAGGGTGAAACTTCCCCTGAAGTAAACCCCAAAATGACAAAGTTGTGTGGGTTCACTTTACATTTCTTTCCTTTTCCTCTTATTAAAAGGAAAGAAAGAAAAACATTGAGTGAAATGACCTGAAAACACAACTTTGGTTGCAGACTGACCACTGCATGGTGTTTGAGCCTGGCTGATTTTGCCTGGGAGATTTTCTGGGGCTGATTGTTGCTGTTCTGTTGTTTTTCCCATGCCCTGCACCCAGGGCTGCTCTCAGGTGGGTGCACAGCCTTGTCCTCACGGTACCTGCGAGGAAACAGCTGCAAACAGTGCCCAAAATCTCTGTGAGTCAACAGCACAGCCAGGAATAGAATTAGGGACAGGATTGTGCCCCTGCCTGTCTCCAGCTGCTCCACTGTGACCCTCTGGAATGGGCTGGGAATGCCAGGGCTGGGAGAGAAGCAGGCACTTGGATCCTGGGGGAACAGATAGTAAGAAAAATCACAGGAAACTTGAGCTGCCCCACAGGGAACTTTGGTGGTAAAATGGCAGTGCAGCTAGGTTTGGGTTTTTCTGACCTGTGTTACTTCTGCATGTCTCTCTCTTCCCAGAGCAGGAAGAAATCTCTTTCCCAGGGCTCTCCCAGAGCTGTGATTCACCTCCAATACAACTTTGGGGCAAAAAAAGGATTTCTCTCATCTGTCTCTCCCCATCTTATTTTTCACAGAGTTCAGAAGGAAATGGGTAACGAAGAACTGCTCATTTTAAGCAGAGCAGGCAGTTTTCTAGGATTTTTCTCTTCGTCCCCTTTGCCTGCTTTCCAAAAATCAGTTAATGTACCTGCAGGCTGGCTGAGGGACAGCATGGGGAGCACAAGCTGCCACTTCCCTCCCCACTCTGGGTTTTAGGGGCTGTCAGACCGAGATTGCTGCTGCAAAGACATGACTTGAATACTTCAGATCCTTCTGGCAAACTCCAGCAGGCCCCCACCTTCCTCTTCCTAAAACTGCTCTGGCCACTTCCAGCAGAATGAAAATAGCTCATCTGACTTTTTCATCAGGGGCTCTCCTGGGAGCTGCAAGTGTGCAGGGTTTGGATGATGTCAGGGAGAAAACTCTTCAGGATTAGTTCATAAATGTGCGGGAAAGGGCTGCTGCAGCCTCCTTGTTCTGCTGTAGCCTCCTTGTGCTGCTGCATTTTTCTTTCATAAATCCCCCAGAAAAAGTTGTTTCTCTCCTGCCTGTGCCTGATAACTGAGGCTGGAAGCATGGACTGGAGCACTGCATCCATGGGCTGCAGACACCGCTCCCAGAAGCCAGGAGGAAAGCAAAGCCTTGGACTTGGACACACACTGGAACAGTGGCTGGATGGGTTTCATTTTGGGATTTCTAGTTTAGCTCGGCTGGCCCAGGAGGTGGAAAATTGGATTTTCTGGTTTGATTTCTCTGGAGTGGCTCATCCTCCCAGGTGCTCCACAAAAGAAACCCAGCCCTGGCAGGACCCTGGGGAAGGGACAGCATTTGTGTGGCTCAGTCCTTCAGCCTGTACATCACTTGCATTTCACCAAGAATCCAAAAACATTCTTCCTCAGTGTTCAGCTCAGGGGTTTCAGTGACCCTGCCACACACAAGGGACTGATCCTGTGTCCTGCACTGGCTGTAGCTGAGATCCCCCACCCTAAAAGCAATTCTCCTCTGCCCTGGCATAGCCCAGATGCATTAACCTCATCCTCAAGGCTCCCTCCCCTCTCCCTGCTCTGGGGGAGGTGATGGGGTTTTGTTCTCATGGATCACCACATATTTCTTGGCTTTTGTGGAGATCACTGGGGACTCCTTTGATGTCCACTCATCCCTTGCAAGCCAAGGAAGGACAGGCACAGAATCGCCTTTGATTTTTAAACCAAAATATGAAGAGCTGGCCTGACTACAGAGTAGGGCAATGTGCATCACTCAGTGCTGTGGAGCTGCTCCTGCCTGGTGACAAATCGAGGTGTGACAGGACCAGGCACCCCTTTTGTCCCAGCCATTCCCAGCAGAGGGGAATTCACAGGAGCCTGAGTTTCTGCTGCCTGCTGTGGAGGTTATTTCCAGCCCTTAATCCTGCTTTTCTTACAGATACAGCACAAGCTTGGGGGATCAAGGACTGTACGAGGGAATGCAACTTCAGTTGGCTGGAGCAGCTGGAACCCAAAGCAATATTTGCTGGAAGAGCCTTGAGGGAGCACAGGAGAGAAACTTTGGGACAAAGAAGAAAGGCAAAGTGGCGACAGAGCTTATTCATCCCACTTTAGAATGAACTCGTGTCTCAGCCCTCTCCTCACTCCCGAGGTTGTGGCCAGAGCAGGCTGGCTGCTCCAAAGGGCTCAGCAGGAGCCCTGATGGACACAGATGAGTTGGACAAGGGTGAGGATGAAACACAGTCTGCTTGCCCAGAAATAGATTTGAGGGGGCTATTTATGTTTTGTTCTGAGACTGCTTTGCACTCCGGCCTGGAATAACTCTTTTCTCCCACATTTCTCCTTCTTGGCTGGCTCAGACTTTCAGCCACCAGCTGTTTGCTAGGATTGTTCCTTCTCCTTGCTCCCTCCCTTCCAAATTCTTCAGGACATTATTTTCTTGAAGCTTTTCTCAAGAAGAATTTAGTCAAACAAAACAAAACCACAGCAACCCACGGCTTCTTGGACAGTGTTTGATGTGTAAATATGTAGAGAAGGAGTGTTTTGAAAATGCAATCAGCTACCTCCTGGGGACCTGAGTCCTACAGTGAGCCAAGGTGACTCCACACAGAGATATGTGCTCCTGCAAGAACAAATTCCAGCTGCAGTGGGAGCAGGGGTGACCAGAGGCACAGCTAAGCCGCTTCTTACTGAGGCATTTTTGGAATAGCAGCACCATTCTCCTCCAGGCAGGTCCTGGCTGGACCTTATTCTCTCAGTTCCCACCCTGCAGCTCTGGAGTCATTTGCCCATTTTGTTCCCTCTCCACTTGATCCTCTGCAGGTACTCCTCAGTTCTGTGGCCAAATCAAATTCTGGGGGGAAATAACTCCTAATGCTTGGCTCATTCCCATGGAGTGAAACACCCTGTGCCCACAGTGGGGCAGAACTCTGGGATTTCTCCCAGTTAAATACTCAGGAGGTGACTCCGGGAAAGCTGCAGCAGTGAGGTCAGGAGAGACACTGCCCACAGAGCTCAGGGGCTTCTGATCTTGTTCTCATCCTGCTTAAAGGGTTCTCCTCTGCTGCCATTATTAGTGAATAAAACACACTGCCACAATTAATACAGAGCGATCTCAGGGTCGAGCCCTGCTGCTGCTTATACTTTGTGAAAAACAATTCAAAATAATTTTAACTTCAAACCTCCTCTGCACCCAGCCCAAATATGCAGCTGATGGCTCTGTCACAGCACGCTGAGTGCCAGCTGAGTACCTGTGGCACATTAATGATGGATTGTTGTGAAGGCTCTCAGAAGAGGGGGCTGTGTGATTACTGATCATTTCTGCACTGCAGTGTCCCCGTGCAGCAACAGAAAACATTCAAATGGCATTTATCTCCTCATTCCAAAGCCTGGTTATGTAATTGTCCCTCTTCTCTTTAACAGCATGGATCAGAGCTCTCTGCCTTTCTCAGCTTCACCTCTGAAATAAAAGGCTGGCCCTGGATTTGGGGAGCAATGCTGTTATTCAAACAAAAATTGCTCCTCACTCTCAAGGGTACATGGTTATTACTCAGCAGGAGGTTTATCAGGTGCAGGCTCCACCTTTCAGACATGATGCAAAACTGATAGTCCAGCCTCTGCGTCCACTTGAAGCCCAAGAGGATTTTTCCATCAGCCCCACTAATCCCTGTGTTCAAATCCCAGCTTCAGTAATTGCAGGCTGCCTCTGGTTCTGAGGAGAGACACTCATCACACCTCCAGCTCAGAGGTGGTTTTTTTCAGGTAATCCCTGCAGAAAGGGGCCACAAAGTGTGTTTTGGTCTCCTTCTCTTCTCTCAGAGCCTGCTGAAATTCTGAGCAGTTTAATCTATTCAGGTGTGATACCCAGGTATCAGTCATGATGGCTGGAGATAAAGTGCCAGGTTATTTGTGGAGAGTTTAGGGGAAAATGCCAATCTGCTTTCAGTTTGGAGCTGCACAGTGTACTTGAAAGGAAAGCACAGATCTGGAAAAGCAGCTCCTGAAAAAGCTGTCCCTGCCCTGCGATGGGAAGCACAAGAGAAAGAGCAGTTTGGGGAAGCTTCGAGAGCCCAATTTGCCCTTTTTGGGCTCTACCCACATCAATCTCAGTGAAACAAGTCTCTCCTGGGCTGAATGGCTCACACAGAGCACGTCAGGCTGGTGCTGCAGGGAAGAGCCTGGCAGGGATGGCAGAATTCCCTGGGTGCCTCAGGGATGGCAGAATTCCCTGGGTGCCTCAGGGATGGCAGAATTCCCTGGGTGCCTCAGGGATGGCAGAATTCCCTGAGTGCTGCAGGGATTCCAGAATTCCCTGG
>VWYN01015839.1:82136-98102 GCA_013400075.1 Hippolais icterina
TCAGGGATTCCAGAATTCCCTGGGTGCTGCAGGGATGGCAGAATTCCCTGGGTGCTGCAGGGATTCCAGAATTCCCTGAGTGCTGGGTGCCACTCCTGCTCCAGCCAAGCAAACCCTCCCTGTCTGCAGTCTCAGGTTCCACCACGGCACCCCTGGGCAGGGCTTTCTCTGTCCTGCCCTCATTCCCTGACTTTCTGCCACCAGAAAAGGGACACTGGCTCTGTGTTCTTCCATGCATCACCATGGAACAATTGGGGACACCCCTGCAGCTGCTGGACTTTGAGAAATGGGGGCGTTGCAATTAAATAATTATTGCTGATGAAGCCTTGGCTGGGCTGACCCCTGGAAGGGCTGAGGATGAGCAGTGCTGTGTGAGGGACGGGATGCCCCAAGCTTGGACACACCATGGCCATGGAAAGCTCGTGCTGGGAGGGTTTAATCCTGAAATAGCCTCTTGCTGATAGAACAAGGCTCTGTTTGGTTTTGGTTGCCTATTTGGGGAGCGGCGGCTCCGCAAGGAAACGCTCCCTTGTGCACGCAAACACCAATATTTACCTTGACAAGATAGTTTATTATCGTTCTTAATTTTCTCTTCCTTTGAACGTTTCCGTTCTCTGAAGAGGCAAAAGCATTGTGTGGAAAAACAATCTCAAGTGGACGAATTATGCAGCTTAACACGTTCCTCCTGCTCAGCTGAGCTGCAGGGCCTGACCATGAGCAGGTTCTTGGCTCCCTCCTCTCCTAAATCACACATTAATTTATCTCTTATTTCAGGTTTTTAAGCTATCATGTCTTACTTAACATTTTTAACAGGTCAGATGTACCTAAGTGATAAGTTCTCTATTTTTTAGGCATTACTCCTTTCTGAAAGGTGAAATACGAAGAACACAACTGCTGGAAGCAACAGTACCTAAGTATATAAAAATTGGACAATTGAGAATATTTTTAGGTGTAAAGAGGGTAAGGAGAGAAGAATTCACCACAGAAAAGAGAGCAAACCTGTCTCAATAACTACTCACTGCCCAAGTGGAAAATACAAAGGGAAAGCAGAGCTAACTTTTGCTGAACTCCTACTTGGCCTCATAATTCAATCTCTGTTGCCAAATTCAATGGATTAAAAGAGGCAGTGGATGTGCAAAGACACAATGTGGCTCTGCCATGCATTATCCAGCCAGGGAGGCTAATAAATGGCATTCCAATATCTATTTTCCCTTTATGGCAAGTGAACCCGCTTCAGTGCACACCATGGTTTTCCCTAAATTCCCCTGAAAAAGAAGCTGTCCCTCAAATGCTGCCAGCAGAGAAGTGACAGAACAGAAAATACAGATTTAGAAAGTGGATCTGGAGCAGGATGATGGACAGACATAAAAGCCAGGACAGCTCCTCCAGTTCCTTCCGTCAGCCCCATGGGACCTTCCTGTCCCAGCAGATGTTCCCCAGTGCTTTGCCCAAGCTGCTTTTCAATCTCAGGGGATAAAACTTCCAGCCCTTCTCTTGGGAAACTGTGCCCCCTGTTCTAAGACCTCTCTGCTCAATATCCTCCCAAGCTCCAACAAAAATGTGAAGCTTGTGCCCTTCCCAGGCATTCCCAGCTCCCTGTGTGGAGCCACTGTCCCAGCACTTGGTGCTGTGGCTGTGGGAGGGGCAGTGTCCCTGGGGAAAGGATGTGAATGACCCAGGGTCACACCATCTCCTCAGAGCAGCTGCAATGAGGGGTTCAGCTTCCTGAGGGAGCTGGTGATCTCTGGGCAGTGCTAAACCCTGGGAAGTGCCACCCACTCCTGCAGACTGGCACAGCAGGATCATGCAAAAAAGGATAAATAACCCAGCAGGAGGAATGATACACAACAAGTCCTTACCTGTCACCACCAGCTGCATGGTGAGGTTCTTGTAGAGGCCGTATTTGGGGTTGCTCAGGACCATGGTGTAGTTCCCAGCATGTTTTGGTCTCACATCTCGTATTCCCAGTCTGTATTTCAGTGGGTCTGGCTCGTAGCAGGTGTGGTTGTCCTTGATCAGTTTGCCATCCTTGTACCTGTTTGGGAAGTTCCATCAAGGTTCGTCATGTCCCTGTCAACCCTCAGAAACCCTGTCACCCACGTCAGGGGGATAAAGGGCCATCCCAGCAAGGGAAATGCAGGTCTGGAATCACTGCTTGGATTGGATATTTATTCCTCTTATCCTTCCACACCAGAACTGATTCACATCTCCAGTGCAGTGGGATGGACTCACTCCACACAGGAAAAAGGTGTTTTATTTTATCTGCATGAACAGTGCCTCTCACATGCTCTCAACTGAGATCTAAATGCCCCCAGATGAAGCTGGATGGGCAACATCAAGTGTGGGAAATAATGGAACAGCAAAACGTGTGTCACCAGTTTTAAAGGAAGAGATTCATTCGGCAGAATTGTCTCTCAGGATGTCTCTGAGAGCCTTTAGAGCCTTTACTGCTCCTGAAAAGGTTAAACTCTGTGACCTGGAGAAGGTTGGTCCATAGGGAGGTCAGTGAGGAATTCCCAGCCTGGAATATTCCCTCAAGGCAGGAGAGCAGCATCTGCAGGAGAGGCTCCTCTTCACTGCTCACCCCACAGGCAGGTTTTTGGTTAGGAAACAGGCCAGGCTTTGCCACACACGGAGCTTTAGGCTTGGTGGAAGGATGCTGGGGCATCTCCCACTGCCTGAGGATGCTGGAAACTTCCTTTGCAGTCATAAAAACAACCATCCTGAGAGACCTCCAACATCAACAGCTGGGGCTGCAAGGGAAGGCAGCTCTGGTGGTCCCAGGCAGCCACCAAAGAGCTGCACGCTGAGCCCAAGAACAAAGGCTTGGCAAGGAGAAGGGGTTGGTCCCTACTTCAGCTCCCAAAACATCCCCATCCCTAAATAACAGCAGCAATTAAAACCACCTCCTGGCACTGATTCCACTAAAATTAGAGGATTTCATGTTATTACACTGCTAATGAAATGCAGCAAGGCCAGCCCTGAGCAACTTTTTGCTGCCTGCCAGGCTCTCAGCTGGCCGAGGACAGGTGCCCCAGGGAAGTGCCACCTTCTCTGCCAGGACAGGCACCCCCTGCCAGCTGTCCCGTGGGATTAATGCAGTTACAGATGTGAAAGGCATTGGATGGGGTCATTAAAGATGGAGCAGGAGAGAGGAAAGTGATGAAAGGGTGAAGAGAGACTCGAATGTGTCCTGGAGCTGCTGGTGTGTTGCCCCTCTTGTTTAGCAGATCCATTGCACTCCTGGTGGAGCCTTTAGTTTGCTCAGGAGGATTCACTGCAAGGATCTGCTGGCACAGGATTGGAGGACATTATTTAAAAGTTAGAAACAAATTCTTATGTTAAAAATACGGTTTTTTCCTGTTATCCCCTGCCCCCTTGCAGAGAGACCACCGCTGCTGGGGGTAAGCAGGAAACCCTTCCCTGAGAGCTTTCTCCTTGGATCTCCCAAATCATTCTGTACCCAGGGAAAGTGAAACTCACATTTTTTCTGCAGAGATCTTTCTTGTATGGCTAGGAGAGGAAAACAGCCTGGGAGTGAGGGGTGGCTGGCCCAGCCTCCCAGAGCTCAGGAGCCCAGAGCTCTGAGCATTCCCAGCTCCCATCCCTGACTGTGTGGTGAGGGATGGTGGTGATCTGTTCAGACAGGGTTCCCAAAGGAGCTCAGGCACTCCTGCTGTTGCTGGGGGCACTCACCAGGTGACAGTGGGCCGAGGAAAGGCGTCCACCTTGGCAGCCAGTTTCAGGGACTTGTGTCCTGAGGTGATCTCGTAGTAAGGCCCTTTCTTGTGTGAGACCGTGATGTAGGGTTTTTCTGGGAAGAGAAACGAGCAGGGAGACTTGGGATGGCAGCTCTGCCACAGGACAGAGCTCACACCTGTCACTGCTCTGTTCCCACATGGATCAGGCTGTTCCCTCAGCTCCCCTGTGCAGCCCAGCCTCAGCCACAAAGAGCTGCTCCCACATGAAGGAGTTCACATGGAAAGCAGAGCACGTTCACCAGCACTGCCCCTGGATCAGTGTGGGAAATGCCTGGGGCATCTCTTGTCCTTCTGGAGCCTTCAGGATGGATTTTCCTGGGCCTCAGCAACCACACGTGGTGCCAGCTTTTTCAAACAGTTCAGCTCCCTCAGACATCACAGAATCCCAGAATGGTTTGAGTTGGGAGGGACCTTAAAGCCCCACCTTAAAATGGCCTTTAAACTCCACCCCTGCCATGGGCAGGGACACCTTCCACTGTCCCAGGCTGCTCCAAGCCCCATCCAGCCTGGCCTTGGGCATTTGCAGGGATCCAGGGGCAGCCACAGCTGCTCTGGGCACCCTGTGCCAGGGCCTGCCCACCCTCCCAGGGAAGGATTCCTGCCCAATCTCCCATCTAAATGTACCTCTTGGATTTGTTTGACAACATGGGAGCTGACTCTCATTGACTAATTAGAGGTTATAGATGATGAATGGTTGATTTCTCCCTGATGCCATTTCAGTCAGCAGATTTTACAGCCTGGCATGATCCTCTGAGCTGAACTCTCCTGGTTCCATCCTGGTTTGGCTGCAGCACTCACCATACACAGTGACAGTGACATTGGCCTCCAGCCTGGTGGCATTGAATGTCCTGCAGATGTACAGGCCCCCATCTTCCATGGTGACATTTTCAATTATCAGGCTGCTGCCGACTTTGTACACGACATCACTCTGGTCCATCGTTCTCCTGGGGTGAGGATGCTGGGAGTCACACAAAAGAGGGGTCAAAAAGCAGCATAAAGTGGATTATTGTGTTCACCCTCTCAAAGGCTGCCAGTAAAGGAAAGCAGTGATTTGTATCAAAACCATCACATCTCCCATCACTGAAATAAATAATATAAAAGGCAGATCAGCAGGAAGAGCTCTTGTGTGAAGTTTCATTATCAAGTCTAATAAGAGAGAGGAAATGTGGCACTTTGTACTGAATTCTGGGCAGGTAAACAAGGGGATGCATCCCAGCCCTTCTCCAGGACCAAATCCCAAGGATCTCAGGGTAAAACTGCTGCAGGGTCAGAGCTGTGCTCCGAGGGTTTGGTTTTAAGGGTTTTTAAATTTATTTTGGTCACAGTCAGTATTTTTTCTGTATTAAAAACCTCCTGCTTTCTAAAAGGAATATATTATGACAGAAATATAATATATTATGACAGCCAAGTGCCAATGCAAATTCCTGGGGAATTTTAGAAAGCATTATTGCTTTCGATAAGATTTTTGATCCCAGAGATTTGGCCAAGAAGTTTTACATTTATAATGTTAGAAATATAAGGAGAGTTCACAGGAAAGCAAATCTTTTCCAGCATATGGGGTTCAAGAAACCAAAATCAGTAACACTGTAGTGCTTAGACCTCTATAAATTCTGTGTTATATTTTCTGTAGTTTCCTCACCAAAACAAACTCAGACATGCTTTTTTTTTTTTTTTTTTTTAATTCAAAAAGGCAAATCAAAATTAATATATATTTTAGGAATCACATTTTACACCTTCCCAAAAGGCTTAGATGCTTCTTTACAATGTGTATTTTGCTGAACTAAACAGAAAAATCCCCTCCAATTATTTTAATTCTCAGCACCAAACAGATTCAAGAGTGGAATTTCAGACAAATGAACTAATTTGGGAAATGAACCCCCTCTGTTTTTTTAGGAGAAGTGAGAGGGTTTGGTACCTCAAATATTCAGTCTTTTACTTATTTCTACGTCAAATTTGGCACTTTTGTATTGTATCCACAGAAAGCTCAAGACTCAGAATTTACATTTCATTCTTTGGGGATGATTTCCACAGCTTCAGTTGTGTTTTCCTTTGCTTTTTCCTACTTCATAAATACCAAAACAGATGGGGAGATTGACAGCTTACAACCTGCATTTCAGACTTGTCATAGGAGACAGCCAGGACAGAAGGAATGAAGGAGTTTTTCTTCCCCCCCAAAAAAGGAAACACTCCTGTCTTTTCTTGCCAGGGTTTATTTAGTGAGCTTTGCAGTTTAATTTAATCTGCAGGTTCAAGAAGGGCAGAGAAGTTTTAGATTCATCCAAACACAAAGTTCAGTCAATGATAGGCTTATAAATGGTTGGATAATTTCAGAATAAGTACTAATTCAGTTTTCTCAGCCCTGTGAATTTTGGGAAGAGGGGGAATACAGGAATTCTGTGCACTCACTGTGCCACGGGGACATGTCCAGACGAACTCGATGCGCCCATTGATGAAGGTCTCTGCTTTGCACTCCAGCTTGAGAGTTTCTCCAACCAGCAGCTTTTTGGCACTTGCCTTCAGAGCCAGGTTCTGTATTCTGCCCTCTGCAATGGAAGAGGCAAAGCTGTGACCTCCTCAGTGCAGCACTCCCTGCATCAGTAGAGGATCCACCCTGATCCATGGACACAGTCAGGAATGGCTGCCCTGCCGTGTGCCATGGCTCCAACCCTCTCAGCAGCTCCACAGAAAAGAGTTTCCAAAGGGGACTCCTCCTTTTGAGGGCTCAAAATGAGAGGATCCACTTTGGTTGGATATGAGACACGTTTTTCTGGTCCTCTCCTGCCCAGCTCCCTTTCCTTTCTGAATTGGATCCCTGAATGGGATCCCCAAATGGGATCTCCCAATTCCTAAATGGGATCCCCAGATCCCCAAATGAGATCTCCTAATCCTTGAATGGGATCCCCAAAACCCCAAATGGGATCTCCCAATCCCTAAATGGGATCTCCAGGTCCCTTAATGGGATCTAATCCTTGAATGGAATTTCCCAATCCCTAAATGGGATCTCCCAATCCCTAAATGGGATCCCCAGACCCCCAAATGGGATCTTTCAGTCCCTAAATGGTGTTTCCAGATCCCAAATGGGATCTCCAAATTCTTGAATGGGATCCTCAAATCCCCGAATGGGATCTCCCAACTCCTAAATAGGATCCCCAGATCGCTGAATGAGATTTCCTAATCTTTGAATGGGATCCCCAAAACCCCAGATGGGATCTCCCAATCCCTAAATGGTATTCCCAGACCCCTAAATGGGATATCCAGATCCTTGAATTAGATCCCAAAATCCCTGAATGGGATCCCCAAGTCCTGCTCTTACACATTTATCAATGCTTTTAATACATCAGTTCTGAAATTCCATCAGTTTTTAGTGCCCTGTACCAAAACCACACCTGACCACAGACAGTAACACACAACAGAAAGGGATTTCCTGAGTCCTTTTGAGCTGCAGAGGGATGGCCTAAGAGGTTTTGTAGGTTTGCATTCATGATTTTAATAAAAAATTACTCCAACAAGGGAAAAAAAAAAAAGAGAACGAGAGAGATTTACAGGACTTTTATTTGGCTGCCACGCAGATTTTAAAGCCTGTTGTTCAAAGCTGAGTGCTGATTGTATAGAAGGATGCCATGAGCTAATGAGAATGAAGTTCCAGAATAAATAGAAGATATATGAGGAGATAAAGAACATACATAGAAAACAAAAGAAAAATAAATTCTAATTGGTTTCATATAAATGCCCAGCACTCAAAAATTTAATGCTTAGTTGCTTCAAATTCGGATTTTAATTAAGAGCTGAAGCTCAGCTGTAAATCCAAGGGAAATGGTGTAGTAAATCACCAAGAGAAAATCTATAAAAAGCAAAGATGTGAATTAGCAGTGTAGTGAGATTTTTATTACGATGATCACACGTGGTTAATGACCAGAAGCAAAAAGAAAGCTGCAGTTTGGTTTGTCCTGAACCAGCAGTTGTTTTAATGTAAATACAGCTCAATCCAAGCAAACAAAGCCTTGGTGGGGTTTGAATAAAACTGAGGTGTTTTGTACCACCTCAGCACTTGGTCATTTTTCAAAACCAGGAGTGGCTCCAATCCAAGTTCTATGGAATAGGGAAAAAAAAAGGAAGAAGGACTTTACTTTCAGCATTCCAGCTTGGACTTGCTGGAGCTGCAGCCCAGGGAGATCTGTCAGATACAACTGAAGCTAACCAAGGAACGACAGCCAGGAGCTCCCAGGGAAGCAGAGGCACTGTTACTCACCTGCACTAATGCACCCCACACTCAAGTAAGGGTTTTCCCTATAGGGAAAAGTTTGGGACTCACTCCTTGTACTTCTTACAAAGTAAAGAACACAGAAACTTCTTTGCTAACTCGACTGTAATTGGCTCAATGCTGAGAGAAGCACACATTGGACCTTGTCACTGTTCATCAAAGACTGTATCAAACTTCTTTCTATTGGCAGTTTGCCAATAGATCCATCTTCCATCGTTAAATACTTAAGAAAGAGCACAAAGGAACTCAGGAGCTTTTTGGGGTGTCTTAGCAAGGTGTCAGAGGCTTCTCAGACACCTCTGCTCAGATTTTCTTTTATTTCTGTAACGTTTCATTATTTCTCATTTATTAAACCTTTTGCTTTTACAAAGCACACCTGAAGAGCAGTCTGGCTAATTATTTTAAGCCATTTCTCTGCAAGGGCTGGACCCTAAGAAAGATTCCTGCACTCACCCAGTCTCTGGGCCATGTAATAGGAGTTGAAGACGCTGCCGTTGACGTGGGCTGAGCACGTGAGGATCCCGGAGGGCACGAAGGAGTGGGAGGGGATGACAAAGCCTCTCCTGGGGTCCCACAGCATCTTCTTGAAGTTGATCTCTGCAGAAGAAGGGTACTGCAAGGGAACAGACAAGGAGTGAGACTCCCCTTCCCCTGGAGCCAGGGTTGCTGTGCCTTAGGGCAGGGCTCTGACCTGCCCCAGGATTTGGGGTCTCTGTCCACACAGATCTCAGCAGCAGCCTGAGCAAACAGAAAAGCCCCCTAAGGCAGGAGTGTCTTTGAAACTCAGCACTTGGGCATCCAGTTCAGGAGTCCCAGTTCTCATGTGTGGGACCCATTTCCCTCATCCCTTCTCTGGAAATCATTATGCCCACCTTACAGGAATTTTGTGGGGTTTTTGATCTTTTTGGAGGTGTTCTCTCCCAGTGCCACATGGAGCTACCACACATTTTCCTCATTGTACTTTAAAATGTGTGTTAAATAAGACTCTCCCAAAATCACAATTATTCACCTGCTCACCTGACTGTGGTTATGTGCAAGCTCTGTTCTGTGGGCACTCCCCAGATCCTATCCCACAGAAAGTGGGGAGACACTCTCAGAGCACCCCATGGATTTCCATGGGAGCAGCCTGGGTGACTTAGGAGTGTAAATCACAAAAATAAAGGGACTAAGGCACTTTTGGTCCTAAGTTAATAAATACCTGTAATTTTCTGAGATTCTTGAAAAAACACTCTCAATTCTGCTTATGAGGAGGAAGTGAGACTAGAAAAGGCAAATGTGGAAAATAAACTAGAGCAAAAATTCACTTAATGAGAATGAACCCTCCTCTGTCTACCCTTGGACAACATCAGTGTCAAGCAACTTGGCTTTTGTTGGGGGGAATAATTAGTTTGTTGTTATTATTAACACACAGGGAAATTCTCTATTTGCTAGAGGGAACGTAATTTACTTTCCAAATATTTTGAAAATCCTGGATTATAATATGCCAAAGAACTATGTGAAATTAAAAGAGCTCTCTGAAATGCCCCATTTCAGGTGTTTGCAAGGGAGGAATGGAAGCACAGGTAGCTTTGGCTTTCCCAGCAGGATACAGGGAGGCTCTTTAGGACTAAGGATGCTCTTTGGGAGTGTTGAGATCACTTCTGCCCAAAAAATCAAATGTTTGGGCAAACCTCAGTGTGCCTGCAGTTACCTCCTGATAATTAATTTTCTTTGCTTCTCCCTCCTGCTCCTCATATCCTGGCTGCTCAAAGGTGAGGGAAGGGGAGGTTTTCCTTTTCAGAGAGACCCTGCTTTAGCTTTGGGAGCTAACCAAGGGACTGAAAGCAGGAATTTCACCCTGATGGAACAGTTTTGCTCCTATTCCTGTTGTGTGCAGCTCCTGTTTGTCTCCCAGCAGTCAGGACTGTGGTTTGGCAGGGCAGCTTAAATTGAATTCAGTTTAAACAATCCTCCTGTTCCACACAACTTGCAGCTTGGGGCTCTGGATGCACAAGTGACCAGGTTGACCTTGGTTTGGGTCAATTGTTACAATTCCAGCATGGACCAAACCCAGAGAAATTCTGGCTGAGGAGTTGGTGATGCTGCACGGGGAAGCAGGGACAGCCAGACAGTCGCTGTCTTTTGGAGCAGCATCTCTTCTGACAGCAGTAGGAAACAAGGATTTCTTGTAAATGCTTTTGAAATAATCAAGCTGTGGCATCTCTGTTTAGAACCGTGAGGAAAAATAGGAAAAATTACAGAAAGAGATCTGAAACCTGAGGCTTAATCATGCCTTAACACTCAGGAAGGTCAAAGCTGGAAGTGGCAAATGCACACTGAAGCAGATCAGTGACTAAACAGATCTGACATGACTGAAAAAGCTCTTTTTGCCCCGAATTAAAATCACGTTAAGCAAAATTAAGAGCCTGAGTTGTGTGTCTTAGCATGAGTTTATTAATAACAAAGATGATATATTGAGATAGCTGGGATCTGCTTAGTATAACCAGGAGGTACCTTTCTCTGAGCATGTTTAAAGAGAGTGCAGTGATTTTAAAGTATAATGGTAACATAAGGAACTTAATTTACAGTGGCAAAGAGTCCATTTTCCCCAAGAATAATAAAACGTGATAAAGCTGAACTTCAGGGTTTGGCAGCTCTGCTCCCTGATGCCTGGGGGAAGGAAAAATAACCCTGCTCTGGAGGCCCTTTTCAACACCACACACAGATTAAACGTCTTCATAGAATATTCACAAATACCTATTTAAACAATCAAACAAAAAAGCGTCAATGCTGCTCGAAGGAAATCACAGTGGCTTTCCTCCCTTTGAAGTGTTGTCCTCCCTCTCCAGTTGTCTCCTGGAGATTAAATTTGGAAGGAGAGGATGTTCTAAATTTGTCTGATGGCCTCACTCACCCCTCCTCCCCCAGGCTCACCTCCGCCCCTCTCCTGCCCCGCTTCCTCCCGGCGCGGCAGCCGCCACCCCGGCGCTGTCTGATGCCGTAGGATTTCAGCCTTTCTGTTCTTCAAATCCTGCACTGCATGAGTGTAGAACCCTAAACTCCATACAGAGTGTTAGTTAACTCTCTGCACATTTTGGTCAGACAGAACAATTCCTCTAGGCCTGAAATCCAAGGACACTCTACTGCCTCAGTGTCAACAGAAGTGAATTGGGGGAGCAAACTGGGGGAATGTGACTTCATTGCCTGAAGCTGTAATTGGAGGATTAACCCCTGATATTTAAGTGGAACAAACTTATAATTGTGTGAAAAGCTCGTGACCATCATCCATCCTGGGTGTAGCCTTGGAGGCTTTTGACTGCCCAAGGTGAACCTATTGAAGGCCTTTAATAAATGCCCACTTTATTCTCTTAACTATGTCCAGCTTCTGTTCTAGGGAGCCACTGCAAGGCATCAGTTCTCTCTTTATACATTGAACCTCCTTAGAACAATTGCCCACTTTTGCTTCATTTCGGCAATTCAAAGCAAGCTGGGAATCTTGGGAATAGATGGCTCCAGCATCCATCCCTTTGGCAGCACTCACACCTGAATGTCAAGGTTACAGCACGCACGCTCTGTGCAGGCCAAGGCTGTTTGGGATAATAAAAATGGAAATTTAAGGTCTGGGGCCTGATCAATGGATGGAGTCACTCAGTGGGATTCCCAGCCAGGGCCAAGCCAGAGGTGCCAACCCAGCCACGTCCCAGGAGCTCCCAGCTCCTTTGGGAGCTGTGCCCATCCTCTGCCTCCCTGCCCTGAGCCCCAGCTGCTCAGCCTTGGTGGGGGAAATCTTCTGGGGACAACCTTTTGTGGGAGAGATTTCAGTGGAGATTTCATTCCAGCAGCCAGGCTGCGGTTTGTGTTTGGAGGAATGGCTGGGAATTCAACTGGGAAGCAGGAAGAGCAGGGCTGCCCATCAGTAAGGGAATAAATGTGGAGATGGGAATTCCAAGGCCACCCTGATGGTGCCACGGTCTTCAGCAGCGCTGCAGCCATGAATTTGGTGAAGCAGGCTCAAATCAGACAGGGATATTTCATTTTTATAGCCAAGGAGAGAAGGTGGTAACACTTACCCAGCCTAAAATGATAACTCTTTCCCCACTTTAATCCCCACTGATTAAATTTAAAAATAGAGATCTCCAAAGGAGTAAGGCTCCTGCTGTCCCTATGCACCTCTACTGGGAATGTGCCATGGGTCCCAGCAGGAGCTGGAGCCCTGTCCCAGTCCCCTGTGATTCCATGTGCTGCCTCCCAGGAGGACATCTAAGGCATGGAACTGCCACGAGGAACAGAGGTGCTCAGACCCCTCTCTGCCGTATCCAGAACAGCCTCATCTCTCTCAGCCCCTCCAGAACGGGCTGGAAAAGTGGCACAGGATGAGCTCCTGTTCCCTTTAGGATTTCCTGAGCTGTCAGACTGGCAGGGAACGGAAAAGCACAGAATTCCTGACGTAAAATGCATGATTGGAGCCAGGAGACTCTGTCCTGTTTCTCACTCCATGACAACCTACTCTGAAGAGCAGCTCTGAAGCCCTTTAACAGAGTGACTCCATCCACTGATCAGGCCCCAGACCTTAAATTTCCATTTTTATTATCCCAAACAGCCTTGGCCTGCACAGAGCGTGCTGTAACCTTGACATTCAGGTGTGAGTGCTGCCAAAGGGATGGATGCTGGAGCCATCTATTCTCAAGATTCCCAGCTTGCTTTGAATTGCTGAAATGAAGCAAAAGTGGGCAATTGTTCTAAGGAGGTTCAATGTATAAAGAGAGAACCTTTCAGAGAGAGCCAGATGTTATACAAATAATTTTGAAGGAAAATAGTGCTTTGTCATCTACCTCTGCCAATTCATGGAGGAACACCAAGCCACAACATAGAATAAATACGTGATAAACTCAGCCTAATCCCTAAAAAAATCTTTTTATTCAGTTCAACAGTAACACACTGCCAGAACAGGTTCATGCTTCTGGATTTTCAATGTCTTTTCTATTTTTTATGGAATTTATCCAGCTTTATACATCTAAATTTGTGGTTTTCCCCACTTTGTTGGCAGCCCAGACATCGAACTGAGTTTCTCTGGAGTCGTGTCTTACCTGAGTGAGCTTGGGTCTGATGTCTGGCGAGGTGACCCGGCAGGGGATCACCACTGTCCTCTTATCATCCACGATGTAGATGATTTCGGGGTGTTCCGAGTACATCTCCACAAACGGATTCCTGTAGTCTGCAGGGAAAAGAACATGGATTTGGAAAACTGCTCAGTCACTGGAAGGGCACAGCAGTGTGAGCACTGAACTGCCCAGAAAGGCCCCCTTGGAGTCAGGACATGCAGTGACATCCTGCCACTGTCACACAGGGATGAGACCAATGACCTGCTCCGTGGATTTAGCCCTGTGTTCATCCAGAAATTGCCCAGAGTGGCACATTTCTGTGCAGACATGTGAAAAACTTCATGGATTGCCAGCTCAAGATGCCAAGATACTTCTGGGCCTTGGGAGCCCTCCTGTCCTTCATCTGGGGATATCAACATGCATTTCCTGACTGATGAGGGCCTCTGCTTAAGGAATGGAAATACCCAATCGTTTTCACCTGGAATTAACCCTCAGAGAATCAGCTCAGTGCAGAGCTGGGGCTCCTTTGCTCCACAACCCACCCCAGTTTCACTCCCAACCACACCGAGGCAGGGATGGGCACAGAAGAGTGGCCCTGCTGACTTTTGTGGGGTTTGGAGCTTCATTTTAGCTCTGACAACTGGGAATTTTGTCCTTAGCAGACAAAATGAACCATGAGTTTCATCAGAAGGAGAGCAAGTGTTGGTTGGAGCTGTGTGTGTGACAGAAAGGCCACGTGTGAGGTGATGATGGTGTTTTACAAAAGGCACTCAGGGCACTGTGCAGGGACCAGAGGTGTGGGATTCCTGCGTGGACCTGGGACTGATGCCTTAAGTTTCAGCTTTCATATTTGCAGATTCTGTGCTGCCCAGGGGTGCAGCTCTGAGCTCACAGTCAGTGTCACTCAGCTCTCTGCACACAGCAGGGACACAAAACAAATCCTGTTCCTGCTGCACACCAAGGACAACTTTCAGCCCAACAGCACAAACAAGGGTGGCTGGAGGGAGGAACAAGAAGGATGGGAGCTCACAGCCTGGAGCTGGGATTGGACAATTAAACCCCAAAATGCAAATGGACCAAAACTTATAAAAGTGTGAGACCTTGTGACTGGTCAGCCATTTTGTGACCATTTTGTGTCCATTTTGTGATCATTCTTAGTCCACCTTGAGTATAACCCTGGTCAGGCCCTGTCCTGCCCAAGGTGTACCCTAAAGGCCTTTCAATAAATCTCTACTTTATTCTCCAGCTCTGTCCAGTCTCTGTTTCAGGTCAGCCTTCCCAAGGCATCAGGACAAGGGGCTGAGCATAAGCACTGGACCCAAGGCAGATAAAGACCAAAAATCTGGATGATCTCTCTAATTTCTAGTGCTGTCTTTTTATGCCAGCTTTTCTTCCACACCATTGGTTTATTCTGGCTGTGCTTTAGCATAAGGGCATTGCAGGAAATGTTATGTGAGAGAGATTAATTAGAACTTAAACATTATATCTCTAATCTCCCCACATTTAGGAAGTTTCAGATACACATCTGAACTTTCTGGTCAGGCAGGCCCTGGTTCTAATCAAGCCTTGAGCTGAGAAACCTGATCTTTGAACCACAACTTTGTAGCTTGGTCCAAGCCCCAAAACAAATAGGAAATATTTATACTCAGTTCAGTGTCTCGTGCACTTTCCCAAAAATGCTAAATTCTCCTGTTGAGTCACATTATGAAAATGTGTTTAGTGTTTATCCCTGCAGCTTAATCCCTCTGCAGTCTTGCTCTCCAGTTGAGCCACACTGGGAGGTATCAAATGTGACAATATTTTTATTTTTATTCTACTTGAAAGAAGACACTGGATAATTAAAAGAGGATCCTTGGGTTATTTGTGATAGGAAAAAGCAGAGAAAGTAGATTTTCATGTATTTGCAACAAAGTGCAAAAAGGTGTCAGGGGAAATGTCATCACAATTATTTCTTGTCCTGTGGAGAAAAGGAAAGAACAAGGAATGTGCCATGTGACAGGGGATGGACAAGAGGATGGGAAAGGGTAAAGGATGGATGGATAAAGATACAGGCCAAGAGGAAATTTGCTGGGAAAAAAAGGGAGCTTCCTGATACCAAACTATTCACAATTCAGAATCAAATTTTGACTGAAAGGATGGAAGCACTGAATTTAAAACTATTTCTGCCAGTATTTTTAGAAAGAATTCCAGAATAGCACTGTTGGTTTAAGAAGTAACATAAATCAAAAGAAGGCAGCTAAACAAATATGAAATAATCATAAAATGCAGGAAAATATTGAACTGTGCAATGATTGATGCATCTTAGTCAAAACAGAATAAAATGTCTCAAAAATATTTCCTGTTCAGAAAAAAAATATAATTATTTAACCCCATTCTCCACCATCTTTCCCAAACTCCAAGACTCATCTCTACCGAATTTTGAGATTCACAAGAGACCTAAAATTAAACTACCTTTTTCCAGCTGCAGATAGGACAGGTGTGGTGCTACTGATTCACCTAATGGGAAGGGAAGCAGGGATTTACAGGGCGTGTGACAGAAGCTGTATTTCAGTCCTAACTGATTTTTAACAGCAGCCTGCTCCTGATTTGCCACATGTCCAACCAGGGGCTGCAGATAAACTGCCCCAGATAAGCTACAACCTGAATTGGAAGGCAAACGAGATAAATCTGGCCTTCTGCCATCACTCTTTGAAATCTTGATGGTATCTTAAAATCACCGTGCACTTAACAGCAGCAAGAGGCAGTTTCTAAAAGCCATGAAGATTGGGAAAAGGAAAGGATGGCTTCAGCTGGGTGATTGTTAATCACTCGTGGGTGTTGGGTCTCCTGGGCATCATTCTCATTGTGTTAAAAAAAAAAAAAA
>VWYN01015839.1:98139-178188 GCA_013400075.1 Hippolais icterina
TTGTTATTTTTTTAAAAAAAAAAAAAAAAAAAAAAGAGGGAGAAAGGTTTTCTATTTTAAGGGTTCTCCTCTTTGCTAAGCCAGCAGGGTGTCCTAGAGCAGATGGTGTGATTTGTGTTATCTCAGTGATTTTTGTTATCTCAGTGACTTGTGTTATCTCACTGCTTTGTCCAGTTTATACCTGAGCCTGGAGAGTTCTCAGCCTGTGAAAGGGCTTTTCCCTCCCTGGAAAATTCCCTGAAAGGGCTTTTCCCTCCCTGTTTCCATCTGCAATATCCCCACTCTTAAACAGGTGGGGATACCTGTGGGTGGGACACCTGTGGGTGGGATATCTGCACGTGGATGCCTGTGGGAGCTACTGGGATTGGCCCAGTTGATCAGAGCAGGGTGTTAATAAAGCCAAAGCTGTGGCTTTGATCCCTGTTTGGGCCATTCACTCAAGAGCTGGAGTCCATGATCATTGGGGGTCCCTTCCCACCAGGAATATTCTGTGATCTCAGCTCCTGGAGTGAGGGTGCTGCTGTGGCAGCAGCTTGCAGGGCTGCCCTGCTACAGGTCTGACATGAGGGCCCATCCAGGAGGTGAGGGCTGCACTTCGGCCATCCACGGACAGTGACTGCAGTGACAGGGCCAGGCAGCTGCAGGGGAAGGTCAAGCACCTGGCTCTGTCTCTGAGGCCAGGGAGGCTTTGTTTCCCTCCCTAACTGTGGAACTCCATGCAAAAGGAAAAAACAATGTCACAGAATCCCAGAATGGTTTGGGTTGGAACCTTAAAGCCCATCCAGTTCCACCCTGCCATGGGCAGGGACACCTCCCACCATCCCAGCTTGCTCCAAGCTCCATCCAGCCTGGCCTTGGACACTGCCAGGGATGGGACAGCCTCAAGGATCTCAGTCATCAAGCACTAAAGAGCCCCAGCACACAGAGAAGAGCTCAAACCTTGTGTGTCCTGCTTGCTCCTGCTCCAAACTCCCTCCTAAGCAGGAGCAAGGCAATGCCACAGGGAAGGAGAGGCTTTCCAGCACTTTCCAGCCAGCTGGACTGCTCACTTAGCAGATAAGCAAATATAAAGTGGCTCAGCTTTGGGGCTTAACAGAATGACAAAGGATAAATTCTGAGCTAATCAACTGCCAGCTGATACCTTTGTTATGGTTTGTGCAGACAAAAAAAACGGATCCTTCTTGAAACCCTTCAGTAGTTCAGACTGAAGGTGGCATGGAAAAATGATCTGCTGGAACATCAGGAGTGTCACTGCCAGCTTTACAACCATGCTCACCACCTCCAGTCCACCAGCAATCAGTTAACTCCTTGTAAAAAAGTCTCTCAGAGACAGAGCGTCTTGAAACAAAAGGGACAGGGTCACTTTTCTTTAAAAATGATAACCTCAGCCTGGAGGAAGATCTCCAGTTCCAGGTGGTGTAAATCAATTGCACTCAGCTGTGGCAATCTGGAGAGCTGTGGCATGGGAAATGCAGGTGTTGTCCTCTCCGGAGTCACCGACACTGAACTCTGAGGGGAAATTCCTCAGCAAAGAAACCCTTGATGAAAACAGAGTATTTCCCTGTAGTTTGGCACATCTGTTCCTCCCGAGCTGGGAAGGTGAAATGCCCCATGAATCTCACCCAGAAAGAACATCCAGCAATTCCCAGAGGATAATTGAAAAGAATGATTTACTGTGGGCTGCAAAGCTCGTTATGTGTGAAGAAAGACAAGAGCTGAAGCACATTGGGGACTTATCAGCTGCAGCCGCAGCTCGGAGGTGAGGGAAAGCCCCTTCCCCTGGGTCTCAGACTGGGTGTCTGGCTCCCCAGGTCAGTGGAAGTTTGCAGGAAGCTCAGGCAGGCTCAGCAGGGCTCAGGAGGAACACAAAGAGCACAGCCAGGGAAGGGAGCAGTGGGATGGGGAGGGAAGGGACTGTCCGGCCCTGGGGACAGCAAACACGGAACGTACAAAAAGCAGCTCCAAGGTCAGGTGTCCACAAGAACATTGTTTTCCTTCAGGCAGTGAAGCCCTTCATGTTTAGATGCTTGTAATGTCCAGGAGGAGATTAATTTCTCCTCGAGATGAGCTCTGGGAGAGTCCTTCCAGCTCAGCTGGGCAATCTCAGCTGTCCCCTCACACCTCCACAGGGGCAGTGGGACACAGGGCCAGGACACAGGGCTGGGACACAGCTCCGGGACACAGATCCAGGACGCAGGGCCAGGACACAGGTCCGGGACACAGGGCCAGGACACAGATCCAGATCCAGGACACAGGGCCGGGACACAGACCCAGGACACAGGGCCGGGACACAGACCCAGGACACAGGGCCGGGACACAGACCCAGGACACAGGGCCGGGACACAGACCCAGGACACAGGGCCGGGACACAGACCCAGGACACAGGGCCGGGACACAGATCCAGGACACAGATCCAGGACGCAGGGCCAGGACACAGGTCCGGGACACAGGTCCAGGGCATAGATCCAGGACACGGATCCAGGACGCAGGGCTGAGACACAGATCCAGATCCAGGACACAGGGCCAGGACACAGGGCTGGGACACAGGTCCAGATCCAGGACACAGGGCCGGGTGACAGATCCAGGACACAGATTCAGGACTCCCTGTGACACCTGCTCTTTGTTCAGTGTCACCTGCAGAACCGGGGCCTCTCTCCAGGGCCTCTCCACTTGTATCCCCCCCTCAGAGGCATCACAGGCCTGTCCTGCCTGAAGCCGAGGGATTGAAACCCCTCAGCACTGCACTCAGCAGGCTGTAGATTCAATCTCTCCTACAGCTCTTTATTTCCCTGCCTGTGCCCCTGAAACCTCCTCCTGACACACACACACAGAGGATTTTATACAGGATTTTGGTTTTTTTCATTCCTGCCCGTGTCTCCAGCACCGTGACAGCGATTTGTCCCGTGGTATTTGTCTCACACCCCAAGCCCCGGAGCTGACATCTCCTCTCCCTTCAGGTGCCGCCAGCCCACGAGGATGATGAGCACTAAATGGCCTTTGAGGACAGCCATTCACGGCTGTTCGAGTCCGTGAAATTCCTGAACATTCTCATTTTGCCTCTCGCTTTGTTCCAGATAAAGATAATTCCCTCGCCCTCACCATTTATTTTCCTCACTCAGCCGTACCTAAGCTGGGGAGCCTGGGCAGAGCTTCACAGGTTCTTTAAGTTCATGTTTTGACATAATCCCCGTGAAGTTTGTCTTCATCAAGGTCAAAAACACCGAGAGGAGGTTTATAACCTGTTCTTTACAGTAATAGCAGCATTAGCAGTGCAGTGTCACTTTGGGCAGAGCATTTTGGAAAGCTTCACAAGGAAACAGCCTGGCCTGCTGAATTCCCCCTGGTGACCCATCAAAGCTGCCTCTAGGTACAGGAGTAACTCCTATAAAGGCACTTGTTTTGAAACTGGATCTTTGAAAATAAAAGACCTTTCAGTTTGGCAGGCCAATGAATAGAATTGGTGGTGGAATGTTTAGATTAAACAGAAAGCAGAATATTTTCTCTTTAGGCAAAACAAAAGTGACTGCAAAACCCCCAGAAGCCATTCTGAGTCAACATGAAGCATTCTGTTTTGGTCAAATGAAATGCATTCTTCCCCTGGAGATTACTGTTAGAAACACAGGAATATTTGTGGAGAATAAGATATTACTCTAAAAAGTGTTAACTTCAAAAATTGTAGAAGCAAAATGCTTCTCACTGCCAAGCAAATAAAGGCAAAATGGAAAGATTTATTTTTAAAAAATCCCAACAGAACACTACAGAAAAAGAAGCCTCCATGCTTTGTCTGAAATTATGTTTCTAGCAGTAGAAGAATTTATAAATTCTGATCCCTCACCATATTTTAGGCAGGTTTGACTTTGTAGAAAATACTCCCCAGCTTTACGTGAAGTCCCATTGAGAACAGGTCTCCCACCTTGGGGAAGGCTCAGCAATTAGCTGCTACTGTGTGGATACAAACCAGGAAGGAAGCAGTGAGGGAAGTGCGTGTGATTCTTTGGGCTTTCATTTCGAAGTTCTTGATCCATGAGGAGGGATCCTCTCTTCCTTCTGGGCTGTCAGGAGCTGTCACTGCCAGCGCCAGGAACTTCTGCTGCTCACTCATGGCATCCTACAAATCTCTGCTTTAAAGTGAGACCCTTCAGGATATGATTTGAAGATACTGAATACCTTGATTAGAGCTAAAAACATCTTGCTTTTCCCTTGGATGCAGCCCTCAATCCTCCAGGGTCCTGCCCAGGGCACAGCCTGTGCTGTGACACGGAGCTGGGAAGTGCAGCCAACCCTCCCAGCACTGCTGTGGGACAGGGACAGCCACTTTATCTGCGGGGCACACAGCTCAGCAGCTGCCTATCTCAGCTGGCCCAGGTCTGGCAGCAAGTCTGCAGCCTCAGAAAAAGAAGAAATGCAGCTCCAGCTCTGTTCCCACTGGTAATATCTTGGGAAAAGCGAGCCAAAGCCCAAAGCTGTCACCCCAGCCCTGCAGTTCTGCTTCTCACTTTTAGATTATCTCTGCGAACTGTCAAGAGGATTAAGGAGGCAGCAGCTTCAAAGAACATCAGAACCAAAATATGATCTCATCTGAGGGGCACTTCCATGTACTTCCAGCCTCTTTAGATTTCTGGTGGTGGGAAAGGGATGAGGCCGCTGGGGCTGCTCATCCCTGGGCTATAGCTGATGTGAGCTCCACTCTGATGCAGCACTTGGACCACCTCTCCTCACTCTTTGTAGAAGCAAGGCCGAGCTCCTGCCCTTCCCTGGAGCTGACCAGCAGGGAGATGCTCCAGCAGGACAAGTTGTGCTTGGATGCATCCCCCTTTTCCCCCTGGGATGGCCTCAGCAGGACTTGTGCTCCTGTAAAACTGTGTCTTGCTTCAAGTTTGATTTCCAGTCCTCATGCTCTGGACTCCTGGCAGGACTGCACTGTGGCTGGTGCCTTCATGGTGCCTACACGAGCTTTAAAAGGAGCCAGAACTCAAATTTTCTGTGGGGACATCTGGATTTCCTGTGCTCCAGTGAACATCAGTGCTCAGAACCAAACAGGTGGAAGCAAATTATTTCCTCAGCCCTGTGTTCCTCACTCACACTAACACTGAGGTGGTGAAACACCAGCAGCTGATGGCTCTGGGTGGGGATACTGTTAGAATGTTCACTGTTTAATTGTTCACTGTTAAAATTTGTGTGTTCAAAGTGAGCCCCACTGGAACAAGCAGGGACTGGGGAATCCACCCTGTTCTGCTCAGCCCCTCGTGGGCTCACACATAGCATTTTGTGCCTGTTGCACTCAGAGGAGGTGGGACTGGTGTTTCTGAAGCAGTTATTTGAGAAGCAGCTCTATCATGGCCATAATTATTTCAAAAAATAGAAAACCAGCCCTCATTTGAATCAAAGGTGCTGAAGGACATACATTGAGGAGGTGCCTCTTTTAGCCCTACAGCTGTGGCAAAGCAAGTGCCATTGGGGGTGGGCAGGAATCCCAGCTTGGACACCTGGAGGAACTTTCCCAGATACTCTTTGGCAAGATGTGCCCAGCTCCAGTGACCTCAGCACCAAAGTCACCCAAGGTGGAGGCAGCAGGGCTGGGTAGGCTCGTTCCTTGCTCTCATCATTGACTCAGGGGTACAAAATGTGCAGCAGATCCTTGTCTGTGACACAGGGGCTGCTGGGGGAACTTGGAGCTGAGGCAGGATTTGAGCCAGGAGCACTTCCAGCTGACACCCCCAGGACTCTGACTTTGCTGACACTGACAGTACTTGAAATAGCTGAGAGCTGCAAGTCCTGACTCCTGTCTAGACTGGAGCCTGGGGTAGCCCTTTGGGAAGGTGGATTGAATCTTTGCTTAATTTGTCCTTTTTTCCTCCTTCTCTAAGCCATGTTAAAATTTATATGTGCTGGGAATGATATCTGTGTGTATATGTGAGGCAGGAAAGGCAATGGGGAATTGGAAAATGTGGGATGTGGAACCTGGCATGATGGAAAAGATATGGAATAAGGAGTGGATGCTGGCCTGGTTTTGTCTGGGGTAGAGATATTTTTCTTCAGCTGGAACAGTGCTGTGTTTTGGATTTCATATTAGAATAAAGTGGATAACACACTGAGGGGACCACTGTCAAGAGGACTGTCTGTATTTTCACACAGCCTGGCCGGTCCCTTGGCACAGGGATCCCAGAGGCTGCAATAAATGAGGATATTCCTGCTAGGGCAGTGTCCCTCCGTCAGGAGGGGTAAGTGCAGAGGGCAGATGGAAGCAGAGGCTGTGTCTGGGTGGCTGTGGCAGCATTTTCCATGGAGCTGCCACTGCAGGGTGGGACCAGGCCCTGCCTTTCTCTGCAGAGATTATCCCTCAGAGCTGAGATGGAATTAACGCAGTTAAGAACTCCCAGCTATTTCTGTTCCAGCCCTGGGCTACTCTGTATTTCCAACACGGAGATGGGCAACAGGAGAAGGGATTGTCTTCCTTTTTAATGATGATGCTTGGGACTTGCAGCTGCAGCAGGAGGCAGAAAAGGCCTCGGGAACAATTAATTCGGGATGAAGCTCCTGAGCTGTGCCTCCCTCAGTGCCTGAGCACAGCTGAGGGGTGGCAGCTGCCTCTCCTGCCCCCAGGGATGTGCAGGGTCATGGCTCCCCCACCCCACAGGGAGAGCTGCGAGTGCCAGGTCCTACCAGAGCTCACAGAGCCCTCCAGAGAGGCTGGAAAAACAGGAGCCAGCACAGGAAATAATGGCCAATAACAGGGCTTCCGATACAATCATGTTCTCATTTCGGTGTCAAGCAGCCAGCCAGGAATGAAGGGAAAAATACCATTCCCCTTCCTTTTTTGGCAATAATGGCTCGAAACCTCAGAGGAATCTCCAGCCTTCAGGGGCTGGCTCCACATTTTCTACCTCCACCTGGCTCAGCCCCCCCTGAGCACTTGCTCTCTGCACAAAACATCCACAGAGATGAGCTTTGGGCCTCACCGCTGTCTGGCACTGCCAGTGATCTGTCAGTTCCCTCACTTGGAGACAGCTGATGGGTTTCTCAGTGCTGCCCAGACACTGTCACAGCAATTTCCTTCAAAAGGCATGCTTACATATTGAAGAAAGCCATAGGTGTGCTCTGAACTCCTTGTTTAAGTTTAGAGCAGTTTCCTCATCCCCAGGGCAGCCTGCTGGCTTCCAACAAATATCCACAGGAACTGAATGGCAGGAAGAGCGTGCCTTGAGGACAGATCCATGCTGAGGTATAAATAGCTCCATTTCACAGGGCCAAGCAGCTTCCTCAGCCTGGCAGGCCAGATCCCAGCAGGAACCTGCAGCTTCTGGACTGAGCTGCTGGGGCAGAGCCTTGCTTTGGGGTGCACAGGACAAACCAGAGGATTTTCCACCCACTTTTCCTTCCATGGCTTTTCAAGCACAGGAGTCTGAGTAAGAGCTTTTAGAGCGGGAGGACATGGGACACAATTAAAGTGCACCTGAGAGGGTGATTTTTGCTGTTTGTCAGGAGAACCTTGGCAAGCAGGAGGACATCCTGCCATTTTTTTTTAGATCAGCTCTGTTCCAAGAGCATCCCTGGCGAGGCATTTCATAACTTGGGATATTTTCTTCAGGAAAGTGCTCAGGCAGTCCCAAAAGATCCACCACGTTTCCTGCACGTGCTCCTGCCACAGAGTAATGAAGGTCTGGGTAGGCAGCCAGGGCACTGAGTCTGGACAGAGAATTGAGTTTCCTGCAGCGTGGGACAGGCTGGGTTAACAATGTTGGACCTGGGGCATCTGAGCTGGGTGTAATGGGAAAAGGAAACAGCTCAGCACAAGAACCAGGGTGGATAAAGCAACCAGAGCACCAAGAAAAAAACAGAGAAAGGAAATAGAAAGGGAGGAAAAAAAAATGACTTCAGGAACTAAGAAGTAACGCCAAAAGCCACTTTCCAATTAGAGGAAAACTTGCTGGGAAAGCAGGATAAGGGTAAAAAGGGACTGTTTTCAACAGGCAGGAAAGTGTCACCCACATGAATCGAGCAGGTGTGTTCACCTGGAGGTGCAAAATCTGAATTTAGCTGTGTGGGCATATCAGAGACCCCTGGGAGATGGAAATTGCTCCTTGTGTTGGTGCACCATCATTGGTTCACCCTGAGTCAGAGCTGACAGCAAAGATTTGTGTTTTTGGAGGTGGAGGTTTGCAGCTCTCTTCGAATACCATCAGCCAGACTCACTGCCTCTGCAGCATTTGTGTAAGAGGATTCAAAAAACCACATTTTAGCTTTTACTAGGAAAATGAAATTAATTCATCCACATGAGTATTTGTGGGGAAGTAAAGGCTGAGCCTGTTCAGCACCAGAGGAGTTCGTCATCTCCTATTCAAGGCACTAAAAGTCAGCTCCTTCATCTGAGGAGTCTCAATCTCAGCTAAGAAGATCCAAGATGATTCAGTGTTTAGTAATGAATTTGTCAAGTAGATTTGAAAAAACTCCAACATTTTAGGGGAATATTCTAACAAAAATTCCCATTATTGGAATGGTTGTTGAATAGGTTGCCTTCACTTAACCACAGAGGGCCACGCTCCTCTGAAGTTCCTGCTTCCATTTATTCCTGGATCTGAACTCAGTGATTCTGACATGTGTGGGAGCATCAGCTCAAAGGGAACAAAAATGAGCAATGGGACACTTTTTACAGTAAAATATGTCCAATGCAGTCACCCAGCTCTGCTAGGAATGTCTCACAGATGTAAGGACAAATGTGTAGGAGGGGAGGAATTACAAAGAATCCTGTTGGGAAGGTCCATGCGTGGGGAGGAAGGGAAAGAGAGAGGGCTTGGATACTCAGAATGAATCTTTGGAAAAGCACTGTGACAGCAAAACCCTTTAGGACTGAAGAATTTAGTCTTAAAAGGAAAGGATGTTTAAAGAAGTCGGTGTATCTGTTACTTGGGACACTAAACTGATGGGACAACCCAGCTTTCAAATCCTGGAACTGAACAGGCTGGATAATCTCTGGTTCTCAGTGGCACGAAAATCCACCTGCTATGAAAACCCAGATATATTTGGTCTGTTCAGAGAGTCAGAGCTGCTGCTTCCTCCTGGGAGCTGGAAGCCCCCGCACTGCTGGCTCTGCCTCACCCAGCTCCCACAGCCCAACGCGACGAAAGAAGTGGAATCCTTACCTTGGACAAAGACATAGATCCTGGCCACGAGTGCCTGGTGCTCGGGGACGCTGCTGAGGGCACAGCTGAGGTAGCCAGTGTCGTTGGCCGTGGCTCTCCTGAGGACCAGCTGGCTGCAGCTCAGCCCCGGGACATCGCGGCAGCCGCTCACGTGCACCCGCGGGTTGTCCTCCCTCAGCTGCCAGCTCACAGATGGGGCTCCCCTGCCAGCACAACACACCCAAATTACACAGAATTCCAGCAGAATTTGGGCTTCTTTCTGGCCAATCCTTCCCAGGCTCCTGCCCTTCTCATTCTCAAATAAATTGTAAAGGGCGTTGAGTGTTTGCACTTCCACCCATCAGAAATTGAGCTGCGTCACCCCACACTGTTCCCCAGACATTCCTGAAATATTCCATGGGAACTGCAGCAAGCTCCTGGAGAAAAGTTTAATTTCTCCTCTAACACACTGCCTGAACACAAGTTTGTTTTTATAACACTGTATTTTAGCCACTTCAAACATTAGAAAGCATCAGATAAAATTATATGTTTGTTCCAGGCAGAGGATTTTGCATATTTTAACGGCTAAATTAATGTATATTTTCTTGCAGTGAGGCTGCATGGAGAGAGGAGGATATTTATGTAAATTTGCATCACCTTTCTTGCTTAATCAGCAGTGATTCAGTCTTAATTTTTGTGAAGGGCCTGAAACTAATCAGGTTACAAATCTGGGAATATCTGCTCAGGACACATTTTTTCCAATTCCCCTTGTGACAGCAGCCAGAACATCAAGCCAGGAGGGCAGAGGATGCGCATTCCCCCCACCTGACCCCTCTGCTGCTGGATCTCAGGCACAGCTCGTGAAAAATGCAATTCCATGGAGTTCAGGACAAAAAGCAGGGCCTGGGTGTCACCTGCTGCAGGAGCCAGAGCTCCCAGCTGATCTCAGTGACAGCTGGATGTGCTGGAAGCATCAGGCCATGGCAGCAGGAGCTCCTGGAGCTCCCTCTGAGGGCTCTGGGGATGGACCAGAGCTGCCACACAAGCCTATGAGATGAAGATGATGGTGGTTTTTGTCGTAAACTGGTTTTCAGTGTGGAAAGTGGTGGGCTGAGGGATGATCTCCTGTGGATTTTCCTGGGGAAGAGGTTGGTGTTGGAGAGAGGGAGGGCAGCCGCCCCTCCATGAACAGGGGGGTTGGGTCTCCCTTCTCCCTCAGAGAATTCCCACTGGCATTTGCTGGGCTGGGGAAGGGGTGAGAACCCCTGGACTTGTCCAGCTTGGTGCTGCCAGGGAGAAATCCAGTCCTGGCATGCTGACCCAGGACTGAGATTGCACTGCCCAGGGTGTGTATCTGTGTGACATTCCCAGTCAGCCAAGAACTCCAGAGTTCCAGTGGTCTGCAGGGGTGCAATGGGTGCAGGACATCCAGTGACATTTCCACAAACATCCTCTTGGCCCTGGCTCCTGCCCGTCCCTCTGTCGCCTTCCTGGAGAGGAGGCGGACACGGACCCGGGCTCTTGAGGTAATTGCCAGCACCAGGCTGAAGGAGAGGGCTGGGAAAAGTGGGAATATCCTCTCTGCTGAGCAGCCTCGCCCTCATTCTTGGGTGCTCTGGTGGCTTGGACAGCCCCACCCCACGTCAGAGCAGCTTCCCGTTGTCCTTCCGAGCACCCAGAGTCTGTCCCCACCCTACCAACGTCACTGGTGACTCCAGGACTGGGATGGCTGGCCCGGAATAGGGAACAGAGCCAGTTCACACAGAGACACAGCTCCCAGCACGTCACTGTGTCCCTGCCCCTCATCACCCACACTCCCCTTGTGCATCCAGTTCTGCTCGGGTGGCTCTGCAGGGCAGCTCTGGGATTTCACACCTGTGCTTCCTGAAATCCTTTCTCCCCTTACACACATTACCCTGGTGGAAGGCGAAGCTTTTGGCTGTTGCTTTGGGATTTTTACACATCTGCCAGAGGGGACTGGCAGCAGCAGCTTTGGCTCCACTACCACAAACCAGGAAATCTTGGCAAAGAACCTCAAAAGCCCGGAGCTGAAGGGAGGATGGACATTTACACAGCCCAAATGCCCCTGGAAGCACAAAGAATTCCAGAGCTCCCCTGGGCCAGGAGCTAACCCATGAGTGTGGCAGAGGAGGCAGGAGGGCAGACAACCCCAGAGGGGCTGATCCAGGGAATCTTGCATTCAGAAACCACACTTTCCTTCTCTTGCCAGGTTTTGAATCACCTGAGCCAAGAGCTGAACTGCTCCAGGCCCTGGTCCCATATTACAGCTCATGCTCACCTCCTTTTGTGTTTCTCAGACATGTCATGGGGATTTCTTGCTTTGCATCCACAAAGCAATGTGGGACTGAAGTGCTTGTAGCTCCTTCAGTTATTTATTTATCTGGTGATACAAGAAAAGTAGGGTGCTCCTCCAGATTAAAAAGGTGGGGAATGGAGAGCTGCTGGGAAATGTTGATTTAATTGGCCTGAGGCACCCCAGGGACTTCGATTCCACACAGGTTTTATGGACAGCCCCACTGATATGTTAAAGGACTGCTCAGACTTTATTGCCATTGTGTTTGCTGTTTGCCAAGCTAAAAATACCACTGGAAGGTTGTTCTGACCTCGTAAGCCACATGGCAAGCTGGAGGGATTTGGAAAAAATCTAAGACATCCCAAATTTACACAGTCTGAGCCCATTCACCTTCCACTATAACAAAGAATTTAATAGTCTGGGACAAAAATCAGAGGGGACGTGTCAGTGTAACCTAAAGCCTGGATTCACCTTCCCACTGCATTTTTACTGTTTTCAGTAACTTCTGTTGCAGGAAACCATCCAGGTAGTAGCTCCAGCTAAGGGAACCTTGCAAGATGATGTAAAATCAATATGTGTGTGAGAGAGAGAGAGAAATTGTGAGAGTTTGTGTTACCTTGAGCCTTTTTTCCTACAACGGTCTCAGAGAAAAACCTGAGAAACAACCTCTGGCAGTAGTGAAGTGTAAAAATCCCACTCAGAACAAGTAACACCTCCATCCATCTCAGTCTGAGGCCTTTTGTGGGACCCAGCAGCTGCTGCGTGTTCTGGCATGGCAGAGTGCTCTGGGTTTGCCCCTTCCTCCTGTGTCAGCTGTATCCCCATTCCCAGAGCATCCTCTCCCTGTCACCACCAGAGTCCTGCTGCTCCCTGCATGGCTGGTGGCACACACCGTGCCAGGTCCGTGATTTACAGCAGCAGCAGCACTTTGGTTTTTTAACAGCCCTGGTTAAATTTGATTTAAAGTACAGGCTGTGTTTAAACAGGCTGGGGCTTTGAATGTACACACAGTGACTGCTGCTTATTTAAGTGTCTGTGATGGGCTAGGTGGCAGCTCCTGGTGAACTTGTTGTCATTTCCTCACGGACAGGGAGCAAAGGAGTGACTTTAGCTGCAGAGGAGCTGAGTCTGCCCCTGTTTCAGAGAGGATTTCCAGCCATGTCCTCAAGCATGGCACGTCCCGCTCCCATGAGCTCTCCCCTGTGCTGACTCAGGGCTTTGCCTGGGCCCCTGAGCAACACAACACAAAGAATTTGGCCGAGCTGACCCCAGACTCTCCCCCCTGCTCTGTCGCAGCCCATCCAACTCCCTGTGCACAGCCCCAGCTCCCAGCTGGCTGAGCACCAGGCTCTGCTCTGTCCTGGAGCTGTGCTGGGCCAAACCAATAACACAAGGACAAAAATCCAGCGGTTTTTTTTGAGCAATTCTTACCAGCATTTTATTTTTAGGGTGTCTCCTGGTGAGATGACGATTTGGTCCTTGGAAATGCTCAGCCTTGGTTTCCGAAGAAGCTCTTCCTCAGCGAGACCTGACCCCAAAAAAAGAAGAAACCATCATTAGTTTAGAAGGGCATCAGAGCAGCACAATGCACTCGAGGCAAACTCTTTGTTTTGTAAATAGTTCCTAATTTGAGGGCCCACACAGTGCTGCATTTATCCTTGGTCGGGAGATGCCCTCAGTTTGTTTTTGTTTCCTTTATTCCTCTCTTTCTTTTCTGACACTAAACACCTGCATTTGTGCCAGTAGTGTTTTGAGCCAGCTTTATTACTGAATTATTGCAGATTTAGTAGAACAGATACGTGTCAAAAGGATTTTGCACACATATAAAAGTGGAAGCAGTCAGGTCCTTGGGAAATCATTTGATGGGTGAGCTCATACATTACATTTTAATTGATGGGAGAAGAGAAAACAATAGTTCTGGGCAGCAGCTCTGTGAATCATCTGTGATATTAAAGGCAAATTGAAAACCTGATGTTTCCCAAATGACCATTCCCAAATGGCCATTCCCAAATTCTGTATCTGAGCTGAACCCCAGGCTCGGTGGGCACTATGGCTGGGGAAATGATCCCAGGGGAATCTGTCATTTTCTCAGGTCTCTGATGACCAGGGGTGTTAATGACAGCAGGTCAAGAGACAAAGGTCTCTCTCATCATCTCCTGGCCCAGGAAATGTCTCCTGCCTGTGGAATTGTCCCCAGGGACAATCTGAGTGTTCAGCTACAATGAGACAATGTTCAGAAAGTGAAACTGAGAAGAAGCAGAAGTAGAGGTTGGCCAGGCCGGTTGCTTTGTCCAAATTCAAAGTAACATAATCAAGGAGAGGAGAAACCAGGCTCCGATAAGGATCTCCACTTCCAAAGCTCTGACATTAAAGCCATGTTTTCTTTCCCCTCCTGCTCTTCAAATTTCTCTCTTCTCCTGTGCCTCGAACTTGACAAATCCTCACTGGGCTCCCAGCGCGGGCTTTATTTGCAGCAGACAGGGAGATAAGGTATCTGGCAGAAAGAGAAACACTAGGCTTTAACTTTTCAACTGCATGAGGCAGTGATTTTCCTGCCCCCACCTCTGCTCTCATCTCTGTGCTGCGTGATTTCAGTAAATTGTTCTTTGCCTGGCATCAGTGTGGGAGTGACTCACTCCCACTCCGGAGTCTCTGGCTTCTTCCAGGAGCTCTTGGAACTCCCATCAGGAACTCAGCAGAGGCCAAGTAATCTCGTGGCACCACACAGTCCCTCCAGAGGGGATGCTGCCCAGACACCACAGCTGGACTGCCCTTGGAGCCCCTGACCCTTCCTACAGACTCTGGCTGAGGCTTTGAACCAGTGCTGGCCACCAGGGACAGAGCCAGCCCACTCCCCCTGCTCTGGCACTGCTGCTCCATCTCCAAGGTCCTTTGAGGAACACGAAGTTGGAGCCTGGCCAACCCAAACTCCCTCCAGTGGCTCTGTGTGACATTATTTAGCACCTCCAAACTGTCATTCTGTGGAATGCTGAGGAAGCAGAGCAGCTGGGGGCTCCAGCCCCACAGTTCCCATTTATTTGGGAAGCACTCTGATTCCTCAACACCCTCAGGATGGCACATGCAGGGAGCAGCATCACACTGAGCTGAGAACCAACAGAAAAAGCCCCAAATTGCAAGAGGAGACTGCCAGCCAGCCCATCCTTGCTGTTGGCTCCAAGTCTCCTCCGGTTTCCAGACAGAGCCAGCTCCCACCAGGAATGGGCTGAGCCTTGGCAAAGGTTCTGTCATGGTGCTGAGGTATTTCACAGCCCCCTCAGACTGACTGTGCTGAGCTTTGCAGAAATGCTCCAGGATATGGCCAGCAGCTCCAAACCTGTCTGTGAAATGTCATTAATTTGCCAGCTGAGGGGGGTTTGGGTCCCTGTAGCTCTCCCAGGACGCTGCTGCTCCCAGGATCTGCTCCAGGCTGTTGATGCTGTGACTTCACCCAGGACTTTGAAAATCCTGGGGGTTGAAACAAGATTATTTCTCTCCCCTTGTGCCTTATGTTGTTCTTAGGACTTAGGGGAGGGCTCAGCTGGTGCCTTGAGCTGGGCTTTTGGCTCAGGACTGTAGCTCTCCTGAGCAAGTGTGGCGCTGTCAGAGGGCCTGGGGTCAGAGCCTGGGCTCTGATCTGCCTGCAGAGTCCCCAGGCTTTTACAACATTTGACACCGTTCTTGCTAAAAGAAAGAAAAGTATTTTTCAATTATTCTGGTTTTGCTTCTGAGTTACTTCTTGCCCAAAGTTTATTTTGGCTTGGGGAGCTGAAGAACAGAATAAGCAAAGTGAAATTTCAGTGCTTTTCCACCCCACAGAGGACAGGAGGAGAATTCCTGTGCCACACACATTTGGTCTCTGCTGGCAGGTGACAGAGGGTTTATACAAACACAGCCCGTGCCCCCTCTGCCACACCACAGCTGAGTGGGCTGGGAAAAAATACATTTTGAGGGCAAAACAGAGAGTCGTAGGGGCAAGGTCAGGCTGTGCTAGGGCAGGACACCTAATGCCAAACTGGCAGAGTGAGACCTCACAATATTCCTAACCCACCCTGGTCCCTGTAGAGCTAGGCTTGACTTTTTGGAGGCAAAGCTGGGGACAGCCCCAGGGTGTGCTGGATGAGGAGAAAGGATCTGCTCCACTTTCATGTTTCTTGTCTGTGTCTGAGGAGATTCATGCCTTTATGGAGGTGTTGGGATGCTGCAAGGGAGAACCAGGCACGTTCCTGGCAGTGCACCCCCTCTTTTCCACAGCCCTACTCCCCAAGCTTTGTCCCTAACCCCAGGACCCACAGCCTGCCCAGAGTGGGCTGGGAGACCTGCTGGGCTGGGTACTGCTGAAGCTGAAGTGCTCTGATTGCACTGCTCAAATTGCAGTGCCCAGGCCTAAGAGAACATCCTCGTCTCCTCCCTGTTAAATCATGCTGGTCCTGCTCTAGGGCTGCAAGGGACATCCAATTAAAAGCAAGCAGTCATTGGTGTGTCATGAGCATGGCAAAGCTCCTTGTGAGAGCCACAAGAAAAGTCCTGGGTGCCACAGCTGTCCCTGCCATCCCCTGTGGAGCTGACCCTGCTCCTGGTGCAGCATCCTTCCCTAGATCCCCTGGCAGGGTTTGGGATGAGGTGCTGGAGTGCCAATCCTGCAGGTGTGGCAGAGAGCTCAGTGCCTCCTGCAGAGCTCCAGGGAGGTCTCAGCACCACCTCCCCTCTGTGCCACGGGGGAGAAAAAGGATCCTCCTGGGAAGGGACACTTCTGCTGGGCTTCCTCACAGCCCTGCCCTGCCCTGCCTTGGCTGTTGCCAGCACGATTTGGCTCCAGCAAGACAAGAGCAGCACCTCCACCTAAAGATGCCCCTGGAGAGAGCCCCAGGTGAGGACAGAGCCTCTGCCCAGAGCCTCACTGCACCATTTCTGACCCTGGGAGTTCATTCCTACCTCCAGCTCAGGCTTTGACATTGTGCTCTCGGCGGTGAAAACCACAAACACAGCACAGCCACGGATCCTGGGCAGCGAACCGCGAAGGGTTCAACGATACATTATCCAGGGGAGAAAAAGATATTGGAAACTGCTTTTCCTGGGATAATCTGATTTTGTAGCACGGCCAACATTAAACACGGGAGGCTCCCCAGGCAGAGGGTAATGGGTGACCTCGCTCACCTCGCTGTCAGATGGTTTCCAACTCCATCTCACTTGGCACAGGGAGATCCCTCCCACGCACAGCCTGATGCTCCATACTGGGCCCAGCAGCAAGCGTGGATAAAAAGTGTTTTTAATCTCTGTTCCTTATTGTTACAGCCTTCCTCCAGGCATCCTCTGGGCACTGCAGCTCTCCCTGGCAGAGCCCTGGCAGATGGTTGTGAGCCTGGGTGTGGTTCAGTGACAGCTTAGGCAATGTGATCCCTGATTAAGGATCCAGGGATCCCTTCTGGCCACAGGGAGAGCTGGGAGAACGGAGCCCACACATCTCCTGCCTCAGGGGGTGGGAGATAATTGCTGGGCAGAGCAGAGTTGCTGTGCTGGCAGCGAAACGAGGCAGGTTAGAGCAGGGAGTGCACGAGGGCTCAGGAATTGCTTTTTGCACACCGGTGAACCCCAGGGACTATTTTGTGTGTAAAATCACTCCTGTGCAGAGAGCCGGGCCCCCGGGGCACCTCAGGGCCCCTGGGAAGGGACTGGAAGTCACAGTTTGGAGCTGAGTTGAGCCAAGGAAGAAGGGTGACAGAGACACAGCGTTTAAAATCTGGTTTGCCATTGCTGAGGATGCTCCTGGGAGCTGTGCTTGCCTGGCAGAGCCTGGAGCAGAAGCTCCAGAAACCCCTCTGGAATCACCAGGGGCTGTGTGGACACCACACCCTGCCCTGGTCACCAGTGAGAGGTGACCAGCAGTGACAGGGCTGTGCAGAGGCAGAGCTGTCCCCTCCCCTCCTCCCAGGAAAACCTGGGCAAGGCAGACCCCCCAGACAACTCTGTCCCTGCAGCAGAAATGGCACCCAGTAAATGTCAGTGCTCTCCTCTCCAAGCTGCTCTCCCCTCATCACCAGCACCGCGTGAGCACACCTCAAAATGAGCAGGTGCCCCTTTCAGAGGGTATTTTCATGCTTCCTTCCCCAAGAAAATCTATTTTTGCTGGAATTGGAGAGCTCAGGGATTCACTGAAAAGCCATGTGTGTTTAAACCAATGGCCTGTAATCATCTCAGGATTTATTTCAAGGTTACCCCCATGAAAAGAGAAGGCACCACAGCCCTGCCAGCATTATTGGATCACAAGCCTTGCAATATTTGGTGTTTTTATTAAGTCTTCAGCTCCCGGAATCAGCTTTCACTTGTCACACTCAAGTGATTTTCTATTATTTTTAAAGGTTTAAAAAGACAGCAGCAAATACCTAAAGAGATCCATCTCCACCCCTCTTTTTCTCATGAAATTTGGACATAGGATTTTTGATTCTCCTGGACATTAATGAAATGCAATGCAAGATCTTCTAAACGAAATGTTATTGCTGCCATTGACTCTCCCAGCAGAGGGGAAGGGAGGATCTTGTGGGGAAGGTCTTGGCTGTGAATCAGGGAAAAAACTCAGGTTTTGTCTTTTCTGCTGGCTGGTGAGTTCTGTATTGAGGCACTGATGGGAACTGACTCAGGACAAAGGGCAAAGGCCCCCATGAGGGGCTGCAGGTGGGGAGTGTGTGGGTCAGAACTGTGTGGGGAAAACTTCCCCTCTAGACCTAATGTGGTTTGAGTGCCCCTCTCCCATTTCCTGTGCTCAGGGAGCTGCTCTTGGTCAGGTTATTTGCTCTCTCAATTCTCCATGTGCCTGTTGAGGACAGTGATTTATCTGTGAAGATTTAAACCCTTCATCTTTTCCTGTGCATCTCCACTGTGCTAAACCACTTTCCCTAGATGAGGAGGTGAGAAGGGGTTCAGTCTCTCACAACCTCTGGCTAGGACTCTCTCCCTTGCCTGCTATTCCAGATGAACTATTTTTTAAGGAAAGCAGTTTATCAGCTTTTAAAGATTTTCTATTTCATTTGTTTGTTTGAGGGGAATGGTTACTAGAAGCCTCTCTTCCTGTGGTTTTCCACCTCAAAATAACCAGGAATCCCCCAGGATGGCTCTGCTGTGGGTGGGCACAGAGCTGAGAACCTTCGGGCCAGAGCCGGAGCTTCCCTTCCTAGAGAAGCTGAAGAAGTTTGTCCAAAATTAAATTAGCAATCACAAACTCATCAGGAGAGATGGCAAAGATTCCTTCAGGATATCCAAATGCGAGTGTTAACCCAAGAGTAGTTCTGGCAAAGCAACAGGATTCCTGTTTCCATGGATTTTCCAAGCCAGGGAAGGCAAGATTTGCTCAGCTGAGTCATGAGAGAGGGGAGCAGTTCCCACCCGTTCCTCTCTGCCTGCTGCAAATGGGAGTTGTGTGTGGCTCAGCCAGAGGCAGCAGTTGGGGTGTAAATGATCCAAAGTGACAACAGCGAAAAATTAAATCATTAGTCTGGAGCGGGGAGACGTCAACAACAGCACAGTAAAAACAACTGCAAAGTGGAGAAAGTGTTTGGAGATAAGATAAGACTTTGGCCCAGCTTTTGGGATTTGTTCCTACGAGGCTTTTCCTCAGCTGCAGATGCATCAGCATTTCCTGCTGAGGTGGCACAGGCTCACCCTGGTTTCCTCCTGCAATCAGCAAAACCCTTCAGCAAGGCCACCTGATTGCTCTGGGTGCTGACACACAAACCCTGTGCCCTTCCCTTGGCTTTTCTGCAACCCAAACATCACCTTTGGGGCTCACCTGCACCTGCTCCAAGGCAGCCCCTGGAATTACAATGCCGTGGCCTTTCCCGGCTGTCTGGGATCTGGATCACAGATCAGCCGCAGATTTATGGGAGGGGGTCACAGAAAGCAGCTCCAGGTCAAAATTGTTTGGTCTTGGGCAGCAGCAGCTCATTAATCAGGGCCATTGTTTTCCCTCTGACACCACAGAGAGTCCCAAGGAGTGCCAGGGATGTCACCAGCCCGTGCTGCTGGTGAGCTGCGGACTGGGGGGATACATCCTTGCTTTGGGGCTGGCTGATAAGCCAGGAACTCGGATCTACATGGAAAATAAACATGAAATCTGGGAAAGGAGGTGGCAATATCTGCAATCATCTGCCAGGCACTCAAGCACAATTTGAAGTATTTAGGAAATGTGGTAATCTCATGTTGATGGAAAAAAGGCTGGGAATGTTGTTATTTCTTGATCCAAATTATGGCAATTCCTCTGGGAAAGAGAAGACCTGGCACATCTCCATGATTAGGAAATATGCAGACCCAGTGGGAACAAGATGCACATAAAAGGAACCCTAAATACTCTAGGGGGGAAAAAAAAATCCAAAAATGTGAGGTATGAAGCTGTGTTTGCCTCTCCCCCAGCGTGGTCTCCTGAGAAAAGCTGGAGGGCTGCAGATATGAGTGTTTCCAATGATTCCCAGACAGGATGACTTCATCAGCACTCCAGACATAGCTTTCCTTCCTCCTCACTGGCCATCCCCAGAACAGGGCACATTCCTCAGCCAGAGCTGGGAGTCTGGAGGAATGAGGGCACCCAGGGGTGTCTCAGAGTGACCCATCCCGGGGAGCAGCACTGGCCAGAGCTGGACACAGCTCCCTGTGGCAGCTTTGGGTCACTCTGTGCTCCCACTGCCCATCCCAGCCCTTCACCTCCTCCCAGGGGACTTGGGGAGCATTTCCTGCACTCCAGAGCTAATCCAGCATTTCTCTGGAAGTGAACCCAGCCAGGATTTCTTCCCTTTCTCCAGAGCACTGGGTAGGAAAACAGGAAGGTGGGAGGCTTGCCTGGAGGGGGGAGTGGAGGGACAGCACCAGCTTCTGCTCACTGTGTCAGGGACAGGACCCAGGGATGGCTGGAGCTGTGTCAGGGAGGGTTAGGGTGAATTTTGGGAAAGGTTTTTCCCCCAGAGGGTGCTGGTCACTGCCCAGGCTCCCCAGGGAATGGGCACGGCCAGTGCCAGGAGCCTTTGGTCAGTCAGGGTGGGATTGTTGGGGTGTCTGTGCAGGGCCAGGGCTTGGACTGGATGATCCCTGTGGGTCCTTTCCATTTCAGGATATTCTGTGATCTCTCTCTGCCTCCTCTGGGCTCTTCCCAGGCTTCCCTGTGTCCCTGTGCCAACTCAGGATTGTCCCCCCAGGTGAACTCCTGGTGGCTGATGTGAGTAGGGGTGGATAGGGCTGGAGATTTTTATGGCTTGTCAGCCCAACTGTTCCTCACAGTACGGACACCAAACCTGGACTGAGCTGTGCTTCCAGATTGTCCAAACTCTGCACTGAGCTGCCTTTAATCTAACCAGGATCCCTCTGTGCAGGTAATCTGTATGTGGTGAGTAGTTACTTACAAAGCTGTGGATGTTAAGGAAGGAACGCTTTAAAACACTTTTAGTTTAATTGCTGTATTGTTTTGAGGAGTATCATCAGATCTGCTCATTTATCAAGGTGCCAGGTGAGGCTGAGGAGTCAACAGCAATAATTCATGGGCTTCATGTGTGCACTAACCACTGTGCTCACTCACACATCAATGGGATTGCATTTGGCACCTCTCGAAATTTCTCTCAAACTTATTTGTTTGGTACAGCTGCAAATAATGAAAGCAATTGTTGGGCTGACTCAGTTCCAAGAACTATTCCCCAACCTACTCATGTGCACAGAGAGGATCAGTCACTCTTGAAATCTATCCTGAGATGAGCCAGGTCCTCCCATGCAAAAACAAGCAGTAAATCTCTATTGATTCACCAGTGATTCCCCTCCTGCTCCTACCCAGTTTTACTCTTTACACTGAGCTTTTTAACCTGGAATAAAGGGCTGGCCTACACTTCACTAAGATACCTACACTCCAGGGTGGATGTTTTGATGAGGAGAATGGACTTTTTTAAAGTTAGAGCAGTAGTAGAGAAGTTTTCAACAGGTTTTCTACACACTTTTATACCTTGTTCATAATTTCCTTTTGAAGTGGCAAGAAATCACATCTAAGAAAAAAATCTCTTTCCTTTTCTGTGGCTATGATAAGTTAATATTATTTTTTTCCTTATTAATCACATCCCCACCCAGGTATTGGCAGACTGGAAATGTCTGTGGTGATTCCGTTACTGTGGTGGCACTTCCCAAAAAAGGGACAAGGTGCACCAGGAGTGATGAAGCTGCAGGTGGGTCAGACAGGACACAGAGAGATCTGGGGCAGGTTTTGTCTCTCTGTAGATAAGAAATTCCCTCATTCCAGTGTTTGGAGGCAATGCAATAACCCATGCAGGCATCAGCTCCTAACTGAGCCCGGCTGCCAGCAGAGGTCAGGATTGAAACTGGCACCAGAAAATTTTAAGGAGGGATTTCCCTGAGGTTTCCATGCCAGCTGTCAGTCGGGAACTGAAATTTTTGCCAGAGTTCAATACAATAGTTGGTTTCACACATATGGAAAATCTGTTCTGGTTGTAGAGAGCTGACCTAGTCCCTGACATCTTTAATCAGGAAACAACTTCCAACAGGAATTTAGGGCAGCCAGACTCGGTTTAGAACCACAGCTCTGAGGCTTGAAAAGTAACACTCCTATAAATTCACAGCAAACAGATGCAAATGAACTTTTCTCAGGTTAAAGAGGTTGGTAAATGAAGTTTCACTGGGCACAGCACGCAAATTAAAACACTGCCCAGCAGGAACTCCAAATGAAGTCCCACTTGAGGGGTGCTAACTTTGAACTTCACCTGGCCTGGCTATTTCAGTTCTTAGGACATTCGTTTCCAGGGCAATTCTCCATGTAACATGAGGCAATAGCAGTAAGTGAAACAGTATTTGCAAATACCCAGTCAACTAAATCATTGTCCTCTGTGTCAGCTTCTCCTTTGATAATAAAATATGATGGTAATTCATCCTAAGACCAAGGCTTTGGAAATCTGTAACATAGATCCCCTGGAGAGACATTAAAATGGCCAGACAAGAAGAGAGAGAAGTACAAAATCCCTGACACTGTGGTTTAGCAAAATGTGTGTTTCTTTGAAAGCAGTTTTTGGTCTTTTCTGCCAGCACTCAGCCTCTGCCTGGATGTGTCAGATCAGGAGGATGCTCTCTCATGTCCCTCCTCCACCATCTGCAGACTAAATCTGTGATACCCAAATTTTCTTCTTGTTCCTTCATCCACTTGCACATGGGAGTGTTGGAAGCCCCTGGAACTACCTGTACCTTATCCTCAGACCCTGTACAGAACGAGCATTATAAGATCTGGGAAAATAAAATTTAAGCCAAATGGATGGGAATTATCAGGAATGGGTCATAAATGGGCCTTTAAGTGCTGCAATAATGAAACTGTTGGAAATGGGAGTGGTTATCAGGAGAGGAATCATGGAATTATGGCAGGTCTGATATCAAGGGCAGTCATTTATCTGCTCTTTCTGTTGGCAGGAGTCTGGGGAGAGGAAAGAAAACCTTCCCTAGGTTGTTCCATCAGCCTGTGTAATTCACCTCCCAGCCCTGTCTTTAGGGATATTTAGACCTAGAGGAGATAAAGTGCTGGGAGATGTCCTTCAGAAAACATTTGCTGGTGCTGCACATGGAATAATCTCTGAGAGCTCCAGCTGCCACGTTTGGGAATTATCTGATGTCCTGCTGTGTGGCCAAGCAGGGCCTGCCTTGAGGTACAGGTCCCTTCCCTTTCCCAGCTTCTTTGGTGCTCCCTCAAAGGCAGTGTGGATATCTCAGGCTTTGACTTTGAGGTGTCCCCAAGCCAGACCTCAGAGAGGGCTGGGGATGTTTTCCAAGAAGGGCAAGAGCTGACAGAGGAATTTGGGTGAGGTTCTGCTCAATGACAAGACGGTGGATTGCTAAGCAACCCCTGACTCTGCTCCAGGGCTAAATCTGACTTGGCATCAAGGAAGATGACTGCCCAGGGAACACCAAATAATTATATCCCAGCTTTCCTGAGGCCACATTCCCTGAAGTTTCCTGCTTGGAGCCTTGCTGGTGTGAGTCCAGCAGTGATCTCTGCTCCCTGGAGATGCTGGTGTGTCCCATGGGCAGCACCACAAAAACTCTGGTGGAAATTGGGCAGTCCCCATTCTCAGGCCTTTATTCCTCCTCTCCATCTCTTTCCTCATCCCCAGCCCTCTTTTCCAAGAAAAAAAATGATCCTGCATGGAAAGGCTTCTTTGTAAAGAACATCTGTGTCCTCCTGTGTGATGAATCACTGACCTGCAGAAGGAGCAGGCCAAGGGAAGGCCACGAGAGGGATGGAGCTGAAATCAGAGCGGGGAAGGTGGATGGGCAGGGTGAAGCAGAACAAAAGCCCACCCCTGTTAACATCGTTGGACCATTTTTCCTTGAGCTATAAATCCAGAAGCAAATGAGCCAGAGCCTCCTGAGGTCAAGTCAATTGATGTGCCACACTAAACAGAGATGGATTTGAACAAATACAGGGGTTGGACGTGTCAGGAACATGTGAATGCTCAGTGTCAGTAGAATCTGCTCGGTGGGTAATTACTTTGTTTTCTTAGTTTCTGAGCTCTGCCCATTAAGAAGCAATAGGCTGAAGCTGACTTTGGACTTGACGCCGGAATCTGTTTTCGATCAGCTCCGTGCTCCACTTCTGTCGGCTTTGTGTGCCTGTCTCAGGAGGCTTTCCCTTTTTTTCTGGTTTGTTTTGAAGGATAGCAGGTTGCTATTTTGGGAGACAAGATAAAAACTGTTTGCTGAGATGGGGAGAGGGAACCTAACTATCTCCTTAAACCCAAGCCCAGTCTCAGTTACATTTCCACAGCCCCGGGCGAGGTTTTTACCCTGTGCCTGCAGCCTCCCTGGGCAGCTTGGCCTCACAAGGTCTGGTTTCCTCACTGGTTTGCATTAAGCTGGAAAGTACCAATCGGGCCCAGGGAATTGGCTGCAAATCATTTGGTGAAATCCTTCTTAATGACAAACTCCACCAGGCCGTGGAGCAAGGCTTCAATCACTTCCTCAGCCTCCACCACACTCCTACCCTGACGTGACCCCAGCTTCTCCCCTGTTTGTGAGGCTTCTCCACAGCTGTGACATAATGTTTTTGATGGCAGCCTTTGGTGGAATTCTGCTCGTGGCAAAGCAGGAATCTGCTTCGAATTAGCGCTGCACATATTTATCAAGTCTGCATAGCATGGCTGCCTGTTGACAGAAATCCCTTCTGTCCCCTGCAGGTTCCCAGATCAGCTCACTTGACCCACAAAGCTTGGGAGCTAAAGCAGGTTTTGGTGTCTGGGAGCAGCCTCGAGAAGGGGCAGCAGATGGGTGATAATCCAGGTGTAATGCCCAGAGCCAGGCTGTGTTTTTAGTGCCAGATCCTGCATTTTGGGTGGATTTGGGGATGCCCAGACACTTCCAGGACTCCTCTGCCATGCCTGGAGCCGTTCCCTCTCTAACAGGTTGGTTGAGTTGCAGCACATCAGTTCCTGACCTGGAAAAACTGTGGCACAGGGAAGGGGGTTGCACAGTGACCTGGAAAGAGCAGATTTGCTTTGTGGGATGCTGATTTGAAAGGTGCTTTACTGCAGCTGCTTCCAAGAAAAGCAAACATTGGCAGGTACCGGGAGCAGCCCCGGGTCACATTAAAGCCACCTACGCTGCTCGGCCAAAGCTGGGCAGGAAATTCTTCTCTCTTCATGTCTAAATATTTAAGGCCTATTTATTTATTTTAATTCCTCTTGTGCATAGGGATAAAAACACAAATCCTTCAAAGGTTTTTCTTATTATGGAAAGCAGCAACAGAAAAAGACTGGTCTAAAAATAGCCGGATATTTAGGGCAGGCCCCGGTAGTGGGAGACAGATCCAGAGCCTTGATTCCACCAAGGAACGTGGTATCTCCAGCATCCTCCACTTCCATCCCAGCAGCAAGGTCATGGCATCGTTGGGATGTGACCGGAAACACCGTCGTGGCTGGAGAACCTTTCCTGGAAAACTGCTTTTGATCCAGCCACTTTCCATGCAGGATTTTGCCACAGCATAATTCTCTAATTCAAAGCCTTTTTGTTTTTCCTTATAAAACCCCAAACTGCTTCTGTTTTTAATATTGATTTCAGAGCAGAAACCATGCCACTGTTTGCTTTTCCTAAAAATCTCACCTCTTCATCCCAAAAGTTTCTTGCAGTTCCTAAAGGCAGACAAAATGTGCAGTTGCCCTTTGAACAGCAAAATTAATTTGGGTGATGGGTAGTTAAAAAAAATCAACAAATATGACTTTAAAAGTAATTAAATGAAGAAGGTTTGAAGCTCTTTCCTGACTGTCTCTTGCAGAGGATCCAAAGCCCTGGTAAGGAATACAGAACTTGATGAAAATTACTAAGAAAAGAGATAATGATGAAAGTTCAGTGAGCACTGAATGAAAGCAAAATGAAAACTCGATGTCACCAAGAAAGAAAAATGTCACCAAGAAAGAAAAATGTCACCATTTGAATTCAGGAGGAGAAAAGCACCAAGGTGGGAGATGAAAGAATAATGCAAATGCATGCAGGCAATTAAATTAAAAAGATTCCTTCCATCGCGATTCCACACACACAGCCTTGCTTTGCTGCACTAAGAATTCACAGAACTAATCCCAGAAATGAAACCCACATCTGAGACCCTGCAGAACAAACAAACAGCTTATCAAGGTGGAGCCAGCGTTTGCTGGGGTTCCTCTTTCAGAGTTCTGCTCCCTCTTGTCTTGATTAATCACTGAAACTTTTAGTGCTGCACATGAATTTTGGCCTGGCAGAGGGGAACTGTGGCTCGGAGGGGTTTCTGCATGAAGGAAACCAGCAGGTTCCTGGTGCGAGCACAGCGGTGTTTGTGAGGCGTGGCAGGGCAGGAGGGGGAAGAACCCAACTGCGGGCAGACAGAATTGCTAGAAAAGCACATTAAAATGGGTTTGAATTTTCCCTGGATGTGCCAGGAGGTTACAGAGATGCCTGGATGTGCATGGCCAAGCCAAGACCAGTCACTGGCGCGGCCAACAACAAGCAACAAACACTTGGAGTCAAAGGAACGCTCTTGGGTTCCAGCTGGAAAGGGAGGCTCAGCATTTTGTTGCACTCTTAAGCTATCAAAATGTTTATATCAATTGAAAACAAGCTCTTGGGGGAGAGTAAAAACACAGGGATGAATTTTCAGGCTGGGACCTCAGCTGCCAAATTGTAAAACCCTTGGCTGGAAGGTCTCAGGGTAGAAACGACTGCGCAGAATTAACTGCATAGCAGTGGTTCAAACAGGAGCCATCGGAATAAAGAGAGCTTCAGGAAAATTGTGAGGCATTTCTCTTGGGCTCTAGAGCATGGGAGCAGCTTTGGGAGGAGAAAAATGCTGCTGCAGAGTAAAAAGAGCTGTAGATCAAGCCCCAGTCCTGCAAAGCTTGTTCAACAGGAGCTGCTGTGCTGCTGTCAACTTCTATGCAGTGGGAAGAGTCCTCTGAGGTCAGGCAGAGGTAGCAGGAAGAGATCCTGACATGGGGCAGTGGCTCTGAAATTAAGGAAAGTTTCCCCCACAATGGCACTGAAATTAGGGGACACTTTCCCCTGCAATGGCACTGAAATTAAGGGAGAGTTTCCCTTGCAATGGCACTGAAATTAAGGAGTTTTCCCCACAATGGCACTGAAATTAAGGAAAGTTTGCCCCACAATGACACTGAAATTAAGGGAGAGTTTGCTCTGTGGTGGCACTGAAATTAGGGAATGTTTCCCCCACAATGGCATGAAAGTTGAAGAACAGTTTCCGCTGTGATGGAACAGAAACTCTCCCGTGGTCACATCACCATGGGAGGAAGAACAGCAGATCACTTTTTGTATTCTTAATTCATTTGGGTCATTTTAAAACTACGAGTCCCTAATCTAAGTATTAGACCTGTTTAGCTTTTTTTATAAACCTTTCTAAAATGGGTTCTGTTTGTTCATTTTTCAGTGTTGTTCGTTTGGCTTTTGGCCATGAAAAAAACCAGTTTATCTGATGAGATTTAATGGATTGTACCAGGATATCAAAAAAGCAGGAATTCGTAGTGATCCTGATGTGCTGATTTCCCACACCCCCGTGGCAGAAGCGCCGATGTTTGGGTGCAATTCCAGCCCCATTCCCATCATTTCACTCCTGAGCAAGGACAGATTTTCTCCTGCTCTCCCCAGACACTCACAGCAGTGACAACCCCGAGTTAACAATGCTGAGCATGACCTGTTTACTCTGTGGAAATGAGTAATTCTCTGCATGATTCATCTCTCGTTGTCTTTGTTATTTCTCAGAGCAGCCATAGAGGAATTTTAGCTGTGGTATTTTATTCCTGCAGACAACAGGGCAACTTTCTCTTTTCCCCAGTCTCCAGAAAAATGTGGGTAAGGAGTCACAGGGAAAGAAGGAAAATTTGTCATTTTTCCTTGGAATTCTCCAGTTCTGAACTTTAATTAGAGTCCTCCTTGTGTTCTGTAGGGACTTCAACCCCCTTGACACAATCTCTAAAGCCAGAGAAATGCAGTGGGGGCTGAACACAGCCACAATTTCAACCTCTCCAGCCCTTCCCTGGTGTTTTTTTCACCAGTGGAACCAGATCCTTCACTGCACATCCAAACTGGATCTTGGGCTGGAAGCAGCAGTCCAGCCTCATCGACATTCCCGTTTTTCAGGTGAGATTTTCCAGTTTGTTCTCATGCCTCCCTGTACTGACACCATGTCCCACTGTAGTTGAAAGGGAAGATAATTCAGATATCTACACTCAAGCAGGAGGCAATGAAAAGCTCATGTAGGAACCTGCCATTTGCTAACTCCTGCAAAATGCTGATTTATCTGTTCCACTGCTGATTCCCTAAATGAATGTTTATTGCTGAAGACCTGAGTCCTGAGGATTTGGAGAGCTGTAATGTGCAAACCTTTCCCTTTCTCACCAAACCTGGCTGGAGCTGGGAGGTTTGGGATCTACAAGCTCTGCTGAACCTCCAGAACAGCCACAGGGATGGGGGGAAAGGAAATCCAAATATAAAATCAGCTCAATGCTCTTGTNAATTGAAAACAGGCTCTTGGGGGAGAGTAAAAACACAGGGATGAATTTTCAGGCTGGGACCTCAGCTGCCAAATTGTAAAACCCTTGGCTGGAAGGTCTCAGGGAAGAAACGACTGCGCGGCATTAACTGCATAGCAGTGGTTCAAACAGGAGCCATCAGAATAAAGAGAGCTTCAGGAAAATTGTGAGGCATTTCTCTTGGGCTCTAGAGCATGGGAGCAGCTTTGGGAGGAGAAAAATGCTGCTGCAGAGTAAAAAGAGCTGTAGATCAAGCCCCAGTCCTGCAAAGCTTGTTCACAGGAGCTGCTGTGCTGCTGTCAACTTCTATGCAGTGGGAAGAGTCCTCTGAGGTCAGGCAGAGGTAGCAGGAAGAGATCCTGACATGGGGCAGTGGCTCTGAAATTAAGGAAAGTTTCCCCCACAATGGCACTGAAATTAGGGGACACTTTCCCCTGCAATGACACTGAAATTAAGGGACAATTCCCCTGCAATGGCACTGAAATTAAGGGACAATTCCCCTGCAATGGCACTGAAATTAAAGAAAGTTTTCCCTGCAATGGCACTGAAATTAAGGGAGAGTTTGCTCTGTGGTGGCACTGAAATTAGGGAATGTTTCCCCCACAATGGCATGAAAGTTGAAGAACAGTTTCCGCTGTGATGAAACAGAAACTCTCCCGTGGTCACATCACCATGGGAGGAAGAACAGCAGATCACTTTTTGTATTCTTAATTCATTTGGGTCATTTTAAAACTACGAGTCCCTAATCTAAGTATTAGACCTGTTTAGCTTTTTTTATAAACCTTTCTAAAATGGGTTCTGTTTGTTCATTTTTCAGTGTTGTTCGTTTGGCTTTTGGCCATGAAAAAAACCAGTTTATCTGATGAGATTTAATGGATTGTACCAGGATATCAAAAAAGCAGGAATTCGTAGTGATCCTGATGTGCTGATTTCCCACACCCCCGTGGCAGAAGTGCCGATGTTTGGGTGCAATTCCAGCCCCATTCCCATCATTTCACTCCTGAGCAAGGACAGATTTTCTCCTGCTCTCCCCAGACACTCACAGCAGTGACAACCCCGAGTTAACAATGCTGAGCATGACCTGTTTACTCTGTGGAAATGAGTAATTCTCTGCATGATTCATCTCTCGTTGTCTTTGTTATTTCTCAGAGCAGCCATAGAGGAATTTTAGCTGTGGTATTTTATTCCTGCAGACAACAGGGCAACTTTCTCTTTTCCCCAGTCTCCAGAAAAATGTGGGTAAGGAGTCACAGGGAAAGAAGGAAAATTTGTCATTTTTCCTTGGAATTCTCCAGTTCTGAACTTTAATTAGAGTCCTCCTTGTGTTCTGTAGGGACTTCAACCCCCTTGACACAATCTCTAAAGCCAGAGAAATGCAGTGGGGGCTGAACACAGCCACAATTTCAACCTCTCCAGCCCTTCCCTGGTGTTTTTTTCACCAGTGGAACCAGATCCTTCACTGCACATCCAAACTGGATCTTGGGCTGGAAGCAGCAGTCCAGCCTCATCGACATTCCCGTTTTTCAGGTGAGATTTTCCAGTTTGTTCTCATGCCTCCCTGTACTGACACCATGTCCCACTGTAGTTGAAAGGGAAGATAATTCAGATATCTACACTCAAGCAGGAGGCAATGAAAAGCTCATGTAGGAACCTGCCATTTGCTAACTCCTGCAAAATGCTGATTTATCTGTTCCACTGCTGATTCCCTAAATGAATGTTTATTGCTGAAGACCTGAGTCCTGAGGATTTGGAGAGCTGTAATGTGCAAACCTTTCCCTTTCTCACCAAACCTGGCTGGAGCTGGGAGGTTTGGGATCTACAAGCTCTGCTGAACCTCCAGAACAGCCACAGGGATGGGGGGAAAGGAAATCCAAATATAAAATCAGCTCAATGCTCTTGTTTCCCTCATTAGGGGAGTTATGTTCCATTCCCTCTCCTCACCCAAGTCAGGGCACTTTGGTGAGCCCTCCATGCAAAGGATTAATCCAAAGTTTAATGCTTTTTGATTTAAAATGAGAACAGGATAAAATCTGCAGCTTCAGCTCTGCTCTTTTCTTACAGAAATGCTCACCCCACTCCTGGGCATGATTCAGCACAAGACAGAAAGGTGCTCTCAGTTACGAAAGTCCTCAACTGCCTCGTTGGTGTTTCAAAACCCAGTGAGGCTCCCCAAGGAGCTCACAGCTCTGAGATCCCACCCTCCCTGCCCTCTCTGATCCCATTCCACCCAGCGTGGGCAGTCAGAGTCCCACAGCATGCAGCAGGAGCTGTCTGGCTGTCAGAGAAGGCAGGAAGGATCCAGAGTCATCCCCAAACCCATTTCCCCACAAATTCCACCTATCTCCTGCAGAGCCAGGGGGAACACGCACGGTGCTGAGATTTGGGGCCACCCCTTGGAGTTAAATCTGTTTTGCTTTGCCATGAGCTGCTCTTGCCAAAGCAGAGCCCAGCTGGCAGCACCTGGAACCCCTGGGAAATTTTGGGGGGGCAAAGCCTGGAGCAGGTGGACCCCCCCAGCCATTCCCAGGGATTCGTGGTGCCATTCCCAGGGATCCATTGTGCACACGCACCCAGCCCCTCTTTCTTCTCCTAAAGTGCTTTCATCTCTCCTGGTTTTAAAGAAACCAGGGGTGGCCCCACCCTGCTGTACAACTGCAGGGCTATTTACCACTTGGAGAGGAAATCCCATGTCACAACCCCTTGGAGCACAAGGAATAATGTCCGGAATTCCTTTATCTGTGAGCAGGCCTGCCTCACAGGCTCTTTCCTGTCACTTAAGTGTACACAAATATATTCTTTTCTTTTGTCAAGGCAAAGGGCCCAGATTTTAATGACGGTTTATTAAAAAAGAAAAGGCTTTGGCAAGACTCAAGAACAAACGTTCTCTGACTTTGGGACCTTTTGTTCTTCAAGGTGAAAAGTGACTATAAAGAATAAGGAAAATTGAGTCACTGGTCCTTGCCCTCCATAGTAAATTTGACCTCCACTGTTTTTACAGAGCCTAAAATTGGTGTCCTGGGCTAATCAGGGAAGTTCAAGTGATAAGCCTCTCTCCAGGCTGCTCTGCAAGATGATTTTTTTTTTTGGAAGTGATCAAAATGACCCTTTGGGCACTGCAGTTTTTGTACCCTTAGCTCCAAGGTTTCTGTCCATGCCTTCATGCCAAAATTTGACAAATTTATCCATTTAGAAGAGGGATGGGGTGAGAGCTGCTGCTGGACACAATCCTGAGGGCAGGGCTCCTCTGGCTGAGAGGATGGCAAGGAGTGGGATGCAGCATGTGCTGAAATGTCTCCCTGCACACGGATCCAGCCATTCCCTGCACCTGCCAGGCTCACACTTCGGAAAAGAGCATCAGACTCCCAGGAGCACCTGAGCCATCCTCCCAGAGAAGATCATCAGGTATTCCCAGGAATACCTGAGCCATCCTCCCAGAGAAGAGCATCAGACTCTCAGGAATACCTGAGCCATCCTCCCAGAGAAAAGAACATCAGAGACTCCCAGGAATACCTGAGCCATCCTCCCAGAGAAGAGCATCAGGTATTCCTGGGAATACCTGAGCCATCCTCCCAGAGAAAAGAGCATCAGAGACTCCCAGGAGTACTTGGGCCATCCTCCCAGAGAAGAGCATCAGACTCCCAGGAATACCTGAGCCATCCTCCCAGGGCCCCTCTGTGCTGGCAGGAATTCCTCAGGGATACCTACCAGCATCCCAGGCCGTGCTGGGTCCATTCCCTCCTTCCACAGAACAATGCAGGCACCACCAGCTCCAGGCCAGAGGGGAGGGAAATCTCCAGCAGGAAACCCCTGGGAGCGAGGAAGTTGCAACAGAAATATTGGCACCAGCGTTCTGAGGGAGGCGGGGGGGAGCAGGCAGGGGGAGGAATCTTTCCAGGAAAAGAACATTTGCATCAGATACTTCCAGAAATAAAATATCAGAGAAATGTTCTGAATGCTGGCAGCTCTGCCCTGCTTTGCCCCACCACTCTTTCCATCACTCTTTGAAATCCTTCTCCAAAAAGTGGTGATCCTCTGGTCCTCCAGTCTGGAGACCCCTCATGGAAAAAGGAGTGCAAGTGCCAACTGGGACCACAGAGCAGCCCCAGGTGATCCCTGGCACCCTCCTGGCACTGCTGGTGATGTCAGGAAGCTGCAGCCTTGTTGCAGGGCCAATAGCTCAGCAGCTGGAGTTTGCTGGCTCTTTATTTATATTCCTCCAGCACACAGGCAGTGCCAGATGTGCCGTCCCTGATTCATGTCCTTTGTGTTTGACGTCTCCCATCAGAACCAACCTTGGGCTACATCCAGCAACTGAACTGTTTTTAGCAGAGATAAATATTTGGGCAATTCTGTGATTGGCAAGGACTTGTCCCTCCTTTTGCATCCTTCCCAGCTGAGATGAGGGCAGCAGCTCGGAGCACGGCGCAGATGTTTTCTGCACAGGAGGAACCTCCTGTGCTCTCACTGAGCCACTGAAACAAATCTCCCGAGGAGGGGACTTTGGCAAGAGGGGACCCTGCAGGGGCTGAGAGCTGAGCATTCACCCAGGGCTGTGTCTGTGTGCCGGAGCACAGCAGTGAATGAGCAGCTGCTCTTATCTGTGCACTGTCAGTGCCGGTCCCCGGGGCACGGCGGGCGGGCGAGAGCAATGCTGCCACCGACCCTGACTGCAGGGGGATAAACCACACTGCTCAATCACACTGCTGAATCAGTCACTCTGCTCAATCACATTGCTCAATCACACTGCTCAATCACATTGCTAAACCAATCACACTGCTGAATCAATCGCACTGCTAAATCAATCGCACTGCTAAATCACACTGCTGAATCAATCAAACTGCTCAATCACACTGCTCAATCGCACTGCTAAATCAATCGCACTGCTAAATCACACTGCTAAACCACACTGCTAAATCACACTGCTGAATCAATCAAACTGCTCAATCAATCACACTGCTAAATCAATCACACTGCTCAATCACACTGCTAAATCAATCACACTGCTAAATCAATCACACTGCAAAATTAATCACACTGCTAAATCACACTGCTAAATCACACTGCTAAATCACACTGCTAAATCACATTGCTAAATCAATCACACTGCTGAATCAATCACACTGCTGAATCAATCACACTGCTAAATCAATCACACTGCTCTCCCCTCGTGACAGGTGTGGATGTGTGTGGAATACGCTGGGTTTGGAGGCCTGGGAGTTGTAAATCTTGATTGTCCTTTGCCCTCTGCATTGTGGTGCACAAAGAGTGCACGGAGCAGAAAGGATCCCTGGTCAGGCAGGGTGTGGGGAGGCCGGACCCAGGGGATGTTCCTTGCTTTTTGACAAGCTCACTCATTTCTCTCTCCACTTTACTGAGTGACCCACAGTCCATGAATAAAGCCAGCAGGCCCCTGGGCGTTGCTGCAAGGTGTCCTGAGCTGTGTTGGGATGTCCCCAGTCCCACAGCCCTGGCTGGCCAAGGAGCTTTGCCAGGGCAGGGACGATGGACTGGCTCAGAAATCCTAAGGGAATCACACCTATGAGCACCCAGTTCATGCAGATCAAGGTGAATTAGTCCCTTCTGTCCCCCAGCTCTGTCACTTTCCAGCTGGTGGCAGTGATTTACAGCCACTTTACTCAGGATTTGGGCTTTTCCTCCCCAGCTTTATTTGCCTGACCTTGGTTTTCCAGTCTGCTGCAAGGAGGAGATGAAGCCATGTGTGACAAAGCATCCAGGCTGATGTTTGCTGGGATGGATCACAGATTTTCCACCCCGTGTCAAAGGGACTCCAGCAGGGACAATGCCAGCGCTGTCCCCGAAGGGGACACCCCTCCTGTGCAGACATTTCTCTACAAATTGCTGTAAATTCACTGTGTTTTGACGAGCTGGGACTGCTGTGCCGCACAAGGAGTTCTCAGTGTCACCAACCCCGTGGCTCTGACAGCACAATCCTGATTTTGGGTGCAGATCCCACAGGGAATTCACAACCTGACAGTGCTGAGATCACTCCTAAAGGCAGGCAAGCACCATAAACTCAGCCCCAAACCCCCAAATCTAGTAGGGGGGTCAGAAACACCTCCCTGTTTTGTATCCTGCCCAATACCTGCTTTTGAACAAGGTCACAGGAGATTGTTATTCCCAGCAGAGTGTTGCCGTGTTGAAATGTGGAATTTTTCAGGAATTTTTCATTAACGTTGGCTCTGGCAGATAAAATACTGGCCATGCCAAAGACAACATGCTTGGGAATACACTGCTCCCGAGCACAGAGATACAGTCCCTCAGCCCTGCAGCTCACCCAGCACACGGATTGCCCCAGTGACAAAGAGAAGAGCAGCCATGGAAGCTGATAATGCCCAGGAATTCTGCTTTTCCTGTGTATTTTCATCTTCATTCCAAGGCCAGGCTAGCATACAGTGAACACTCATTTTTGGTGTTCCCTCTTCAGTGAGAGGAATTGTTGATAGCAGATGAAGCAGTTGCAATTCTATCAATGGATCAATTCTATCAACTTTCTGACTCTCCATTAATTTGATCATTTTCACGTGAAAAAAGACAGAATATTGGTCATGTATAACCAAAGCAGTGGCTGAAGGAGTGCCGAGGGTTCAGGAGCTTTGCTGGGCTGGTTTCACAAACTTTGCTACAGGATGAGTGAGGAATTCCTGACAAGCATCCTGGATAAACCCATCCATCCCTGGCACTGTCCCCAACCCCAATGCTGACCCTCCACAGAGCCCAGCTCCAGCACTGACCCCTCCTGGGCTCCCTTTGTCCTGTCCTCCCAAGATTTTTCAAACCTACTAGACACAGAAATGTGTTTTTAAAGTAAATACCTAAAGTTCTGCTACTTGGGAAAACCAAAACACTTTCCAAGGAGGAACAATGTCTCTTTTTTTTCTTTCTTCCCACCCTTCCTTACGAAAAATATTAACAAATATTAACATAAGCACTAAAGCTTTGCTAGTGAGCTTTGAGAAGATCTGTAAATGGGTGTCTTGTTTGTATCTGTGTTATTCATCTTTTGTTTTCTGCATGGCCCTGCCCACCCTCTGAGGCTGCAAATCCAAGGGGCTGTGCCCAAAAATGAGAGTATTTGTTGTGGATGTTGGTATTTAAGCCTTAGCTGGAGGTTTGGGGTGGTGCAGCTGTTGTAGGGAAGCATCCACGGCTGAGAAAGGACAGTGCCAAAATGGCAGGAATAATAGTAATTATTATTACCAATAGTAATAACAATAACAAAAACAACAGACTGCAAGGGGTAAGGAGGAACTCAGGCTGGATTTTGAACCCCTGGCTGGATGCTGCTCAGCTGCAATTTTCTCCTTCTCCCCAAAAGGGTGCAGATTCCAGAACAAGTGTACTCCTAGAAGGGGCATTTCTCCTTTGGATTCTCAACTTCAATAATCCAGTATTCCCTTGAGCAGTCTGATGCCTGTAATCACCATATTTCTACTGCTGAAAGCAGCAAGGGGCTGCTGAGGGCTCTGAGGAGGAGGGGAAACTCCTCCTGAGCTCCTGACAAGCCCTGGTGGCACTCCAGGCTCATTAAGCAGCTCTCCAAGAGGCACCCCCAGCGTGGGGGAGATGAGAAGAAACCCTCAGCCTGGACTCCTCTCACTGTAAGAACCTCTCAGTGGGGGAAACCATCAGATCAGGGCAGGAAATCAGCTTTGCAAATTCCTCCTTGCCAGAAGAATAAAACCCAAGAGGCGTCTCGGGATGTGGTTGCAGCTGGAGTGACTCTGCACCAGTGCAGGTGTGGGTGTGGGTGTGCCACGGATGTTTCACCATCCAGGAGGCTGAGGGAGGTAGCAGAGTAGAAGAAATTCAAAGAAAAAATGCAGCCTTGCAAGCTCTGAGCATCCCTGCCAGGGATTTCTGCCAGCTCAGGCCAAGCCTTGCTCAGTCCCCAGTCCTGATCCTCATAACCTGAAATGCCTCCATGTGCTTGCAGCCTCAGATGGGTTTTCTCTGGTGGTGGGAATGAAAGATAAAGCAAATCTACTGCAGCTCCTGAGCTGCTTTTTCTCTTCCAGACATTGATGGCTCCATCCCTCCAGGGAGGAAGGGAAGGACATATCTCCCTGATTTACAGAAGAGCAGAGGCACAAAGGCAGGAAAAACCTGTGCTGCAGGGAGGAGTGTGAGGCCAAAATGCACTGGAGACCTGAGGGGGCAGCTGCAAGCTCCAGTGCAGGGCCTGAGCAAAGCCCTCACGCTGAGCAGTGCAGGGAGCAGGGCTGGAACACATCAGCCTTTCCCTTCCAGAGATTCTGGGTGTTCTTCACCCCATCCTGAGCTGGAGGCAGTGCTGCCCCTGGGGTGTTTGTCAAAGGGCAGGGGATAAAGCAGAGTCACTTAAACCTCACCTGAGCTCCCTGCTGGTTTGGAGCACAGCCCCAGGCCAGCAGAGCCAAACCCCACAGACCTGGCCTGGTCCCCTCTGTTCCCAGTGCTCCCAGTCCAGAGCAGCCCTCCGTGCTCCATCACATATGCCCAAAGCATTTCCACAGCAGGCCTCTGCCTCTCTCTTCAAGAGGTGTTTGGGCAAAGCTCTCGGGAACAGGGTGGGAGTGTTGGGGTGTCCTGTGCAGGGACAGGAGTGGACTGAATGGTCCTTGTGGGTCCCTTCCAACCCAGGATATTTTGTGATTCTGTGGTTCTGTGATTCTGTGACTCTGTGACTCTGCAGTTCTGTGATTCTGTGGCTCTGCAATTCTGTGACTCTGTGGTTCTGTGATTTTCTGATTCTGTGACTGTGACTCTGTGCTTCTGTGATTCTATGACTGTGGTTCTGTAACTCTGTGGTTCTGTAACTCTCATTCTCTGATTCTATGACTCTGTGACTGCAGTTCTGTGACTGCAGTTCTGTGGTTCTGTGACTGTGTTTCTGTGACTCTGTTTCTGTGATTCTGTGACTCTGTGTTTCTGTTTCTGTTTCTTTCTGTGTTTCTGTGACTGCAGTTCTGTGGTTCTGTGATTCTCTGACTCTGTGCTCCTGTGGTTCTGTCACCCAGAATGTCTAAGGAGGCAGCAGTTCAGGGCAGAGGAAGGCATCAAACCAGCTGATGCCTGGATTTGTGCTCCTGAGAATGCAGAGGAAATGCAGCCCAAATGAGCTGTACAGCACAGCAAGTTAATGTCTGCTCGTTTGTATATCTGCCCATTGTCCAGGGGAACTCTCCATTTCCTCTGGGGATCAATAATGAATAGGCCTATAAGGGAATGTTGTGGTGGCAGCAATTTCTCTTTTCCTACCATTTAACTCGGAACAATATGGAACCAAAACAACAAGGCAGCCTTTCAAAGGCTGGCAGTACAATGCACCCTATAGGACATCAACCAATAAACTGAAGAGCGTGAGGGAGACCTTTGCCCTGTGGATGCTGAGAATTCCTCTCAGTTCCTCTATCCTGAGAATTCCTTTATCATCACCACTGCAGAAGCTCAGGGTTGAGATACTGTCCTTACATCCCACCACGCCCAAGTGTCACTACCCTGCTTTCACTACCAGCAGATGGCAAGGCCAGAACTGAGATAAGCTAAAGAATTTATAACAGGAAAGGTTACTAAATTGGGCTGCTCTGGGCTCTCCTGTCTCTCTTTGAGTTTGGTTAGTTTAGCTCTGAATTGAAGGAGATTTCTGGTGACACCAGATGTATTGGTCAGCCTGGGAATTAAAGAACCAACAGCCCAAAAAATAAAAGGTTCTGCAAGGCCTTAGCTCGGTGATTGATTCAGGTGAGGTGTTTATCCTGAACCACACCAGTGACAGCATCAATGGTATATCAATATTATCTATCAATGCTATATCAATATTATCTATTAATGGTATATCAATATTATCTATCAATGGTATTCCATTAGGGTATCAAACATTCCAAACAAAATGAGTTTGCCATATCTCAGGAATGTCCAGAACCTGTAACAGCAATCCGAGAGTCACTGGGCAAAGGCTTTGTTGTTCCCCTTGTACAAAGTGTGCAGTGCTGGACCCTGGATTAAAGATTACACTTGGCACAGGTAGGCAGAGAGGGAGAAGCTCAAAGCTGCACTGCTCAGCGCCAGAGTACAAATCCAGGTAGTATTTCAAAGCCTACATTAATTTTAAAGTACAAAGATATTGTACCGTGGAAGGGCAAATGGCCTTGAACAGCGGCTGTGCCAGCAATCCTCCATGGAAATCAAAACCAGCTCAGCTTTAGCTTTTCCACTAATCTCACTTTGAGCACAGAATTTTCATCTCTGCTGCCCTGAATTTCTCCTGAGTGCTGGACAGATTTGGCAAATGAAAAGTGAGATTTATACCCAGACAAAACTCCTTTCCTCTTCTTTTGTCCTTCTGCCAGAAACCCACCAGAAAGCCAAAGATTCTGTCCTGGAGGAGGTAAAAACAAATTGGGCATGTATTCCTGGGATGGGAGAAGGAGAACCTTTCTCTAGGGAGCATCAGCCTGTGCTTGCAGACCTGTGGGGTGTGGTGGTGCCTGTCTGGGGAGCCTGCCCTGGCTGATATTGTGCACCAGCTCTGCCAACCACACAGAACATTAGGAAATAAGGCTGGTAGTTTATTTTTGATGGCAAATCACCACCACAGGTATGCACAAAGTTCAAGAGAGAGCAACCTCAGTAACCAGAACAAGGTTTCATGACTTATCAAAATAAATTAATAATGGTATTTCACCAAGTGGGTCTGGGTATTACTTTTCAAATACAAAGTAGACAATTAAAAAGGCAAAATGGCTGATTTATACAAGAGATCAGAATAGATAAAACAGATCAGAATAATCCCACAGGAATAATAAGGAGACATCAGCCTTGTAAACAAGGACAGAATTCCTGATGGGAACTGTTTGGAGCTGGATGGGGGAACCTTTGCCAAGCCCTGTTCAGCAGCCTCCTGTTTTCCTGAATTCCCCTTCCCAGAGAGTCCCTCCATCCCAGGAATTGTCCCATGCTAGGTCTTTCACTTCACCCTGCACTTCTCTCATCAGAGCAGGGCTGATATTGCCCAGAATGACCCAGAGAACTGAGCTCATGTCTATTTGACTGGCTGGGAAAGCCAGGAGAAAACATTCCAAACACCACAGCCATTCCAAACCTGTAAATCCATCACTCTGCAGGCTGGGTTTATCTCCTTGCTGATGGAGCAGGGGATGAAGCAATAAAACTGTTCACAGAATCATCAGTGGCTTGGTGGTAATACCTGGCCTTGCCTTCCCAGAGCCCCACGGTGCCATTATCCTTGGAAAAGTCCCACTGGGTGGGATGAGCTGGGAGAAGTACAAAATGAGACAGGCCAAGTGCAGGGAGCTCCCAGGTGCTGCCCCAGGCAGTCCCTCCCTGCCACACTCTGCTCCCTTCATGCTGACACAGGATTTGAGGGATTAATCACTCTCTCTGGGAATTCCTATGGAGCCAAACCCTTTTGCTCTGTCCTTACTCAACAGAAAATCTGCCCAGACCAAGTGAAGTTGTTTAAAGCATGGCATTCTCCAGGGCTGAGCAGAACAGGATCTGTGCAGCCAAAATAAATGTGAGGAGTAGCAGGAAGGGTTCTTGTGCTGCCTCCCACAACCGGGGCTTGCTGCAGTCTCAGCCACACTCTGGCTTTCCTTCACCACTGGAAAAGAAGCAGCTTATTTTGCTTTCTCACAGTGAAACAAACCAAGACTTTCCAGCAAGATCAGTAAGATCTCTGCTTTTATAAAAGGTGCAGTGAGGGAGCAGCTTTCAGTCTGCCTTTTTTCCCCCCTCAGATTCCACCACAAAATGTGTAAACAGCCAGAATAAAATAAATGTTCTCAGCCATACAATGGACAATTCAAAGACAAGCTATTGTCTTCAGCCAAGCACAGCCTTAAACCTGTGTGAGTGAGAGGCAAAGCTTGTCCCAAGTGCACAAACATGAAAATAAGCCAGACATGATCCATTTGCAGAGAAAAAATGTGGCAGGCCAAAAGGTTACCTGATTCTCTCTGCTTCACACCGTGTAATAGCTTAAATTGTGTTTTAAAGGTCCTCAGGCTGACATCATTGTTTACATTGACTTGAATCATCCTTTAATTGTAGCAAACCCCTTCCAAGCAGCCCGGCTCAGCTCTGCTGTGTCATGCAGAGAGAGCTGACAGCACTGCCCAGCCTCATCCACATCCAGAAAGGGCTGGGGAAAGAGATCTGGCCTGAGAAATAGAGCTGGGGAAAGAGATCTGGCCTCAGAAATAGAGCTGGGGAAAGAGATCTGGCCTGAGAAATAGAGCTGGGGAAGGAGATCTGGCCTCAGAAATAGAGCTGGGGAAGGAGATCTGGCCTGAGAAAAAGAGCTGGGGAAAGAGATCTGGCCTCAGAAATAGAGCTGGGGAAGGAGATCTGGCCTGAGAAAAAGAGCTGGGGAAAGAGATCTGGCCTCAGAAATAGAGCTGGGGAAGGAGATCTGGCCTGAGAAAAAGAGCTGGGGAAAGAGATCTGGCCTCAGAAATAGAGCTGGGGAAGGAGATCTGGCCTGAGAAAAAGAGCTGGGGAAAGAGATCTGGCCTCAGAAATAGAGCTGGGGAAGGAGATCTGGCCTGAGAAAAAGAGCTGGGGAAAGAGATCTGGCCTCAGAAATAGAGCTGGGGAAGGAGATCTGGCCTGAGAAAAAGAGCTGGGGAAAGAGATCTGGCCTCAGAAATAGAGCTGGGGAAGGAGATCTGGCCTGAGAAAAAGAGCTGGGGAAAGAGATCTGGCCTCAGAAATAGAGCTGGGGAAGGAGATCTGGCCTGAGAAAAAGAGCTGGGGAAAGAGATCTGGCCTCAGAAATAGAGCTGGGGAAGGAGATCTGGCCTGAGAAAAAGAGCTGGGGAAAGAGATCTGGCCTCAGAAATAGAGCTGGGGAAGGAGATCTGGCCTGAGAAAAAGAGCTGGGGAAAGAGATCTGGCCTCAGAAAGGGCTGGGGAAAGAGATCTGGCCTCAGAAAGAGAGCTGGGAAAGAGATCTGGCCTCAAAAAGGGCTGGGGAAAGAGATCTGGCCTCAGAAAGGGCTGGGGAAAGAGATCTGGCCTCAGAAACAGGGCTGGGGAAAAGAATTTCTCCCCACATCTGTGCTCTGCATTATTATTTCTCCTGACACTCCTCATGGGTTGGGAAGCAAAGCAGTGGCAGCTCCTGAAATCCTTTCCCTTATCTCTGTAAATCCTCATTAATTGAGGAGTGAGGCCGCAGTGGGTGCCCTTCCCAAGGGGAGGGGGATGTCCCAGTGCCCCACTGGGCACCTGTGGGATTTATTTTTTGGCAAGGGAAGGCAGAGCCACCTTGAGTCTCGCAGCAGAAACTCCCCAGAGCTTTGCTTCCCTCCCTCCAGCCTCCCTGCTCCCAAGGGCTCTGGGCAAGCTCTCCCAAGCCTTTTCCTGCTCCTGGAATCAGGATTGCCCACACCAAGGCCTTCCAAGTGCTACTGGATGTGTGCGATGGCTCCTGCGGGAGCTGCTCCTGGCAGCTGCATCACTGAGTGCAGAAGCAGAGGGGAAAATCACATTTTACAGCTCTTGGGGAACGCTCTGTAGGAGGTGTCTGCACATTAAAGGTCAGAAACGCCGACCCTTGCACTACCCAGCCCAAAAACTGGGGAAATCCAGGCTCAGGAGCAGCTTTGTTACTACAAAGGGCTAAAGTGAGCCCTTTGCAGTAGCTGTGAGGAACTGAGGAGGAGATTCTGGGCAGCCCCACACTCATACCCCCACTGCAGCTCCTGGGGACTGGGAGGAAATTGCTTTAACTCCTAAACGAGTGTATTCAGCCCTGATTTCACTTAATGAGCTCTGGATGAGGAGCAAACAGGATGAACACCTCACAGCTCAGCTGTGTGTGTGGAGTATCCCTGGGAGCAATCCCATTTTCCTCAGGGCTGCAGAGCAATGGGCAGAGCAGCCCTGTGGTGCTTGGTGCTTTTCCTGCGAGCTGACCCTGGTGTATCCGTGAAGAAGAATTCCAGGTGAGCAATTTCTGAGCTGTGGGCTCTAAGGAAGCAAACGTTTTGGCTGAGGTGATTTAGATCTGTGGCGATTCTGTAAAAATGGAAGAGGTAATGACAGGGTCAGGCTTCCTTGACCCTCAAATCAAGAACAATCCCGGCAGGGCTGCAAACTCCCCTCTCCACTTCCTTGGCAATCACGTTCCCACAGTTCAGAAAAACACAGGAAGATCTAAGGAAACCTATGTGGAAATGAAGAAGACAAAGGCAAGTGATCTGAAAATAGAAGGCTGGTCCATATATTTCCTTTACATTCTGGGCCTCACTTTGGGTTTTGGCTGAATTTTGAAACTTTGAAGGCCATGTGCTTTTGCCATTCCCTGCAGGGCACAAAGGAAAAGTGGCTTTTTCAGGCTGCCATCATTTGCAGGTCCTTTCCTTGTTGCTCAAAGACTCGGTGCTAAAACTTCCCTGCTTAGAACTAAAACAAAAGCCCTGGTCACACACACCCCATATATGAGCTGTGACCCCTCCTGCTTTTCCTGATACTGGGGGGACTTGCAAAAATGATTTCTTGTGAAAATTCAGTGCAGCAGGAACATGAAGAGTCGGCAGAAAACAAGATTCAACTGCAGGTCTCAAGCAGTTCCTCTTTGGCTTTTTCAGAAATCTCTGCACCAGGAAGAATTATAAAGGCAAAATTCATTTTGGGACAGAGAAGAGAGGCTGTGCAGACCCCTGGTGTGGAAGGGCTGGGAAATTCCTCTTGGCTTCTCCTAATGTAAAAATTCAAGGAATCCTGAGCCCTGAGGGGAGTTTAGGAGACATCCAGGAAAGGGGGGGAGAGCAGGAGAGGGATGTAGGATGTAGTGGGGACAAAAAGTATGTGCTGCAAAGTCAGACTAATCCACGGACTTGGGGATGAGGGTATTGGAGTGACTCATGAAGATGTCCAGGACTTACTCACTCTCTATCAAAAAATAGTTCCCAGCTTGCTCCCTGTCCATCAGAGGGCAAAGCTGTGTTACCCTGTTAGTAAGTGGCTAGAACAAAAGTTAACAATGGCACAGGCAGCAGCTCAGCACTCTCCATGAGTGAATTCCCTGCTCCCATTCCCACAGCCTTTGGAAGCATGTCCAGCACTCGGCAGGGAGGAATTGGCACAAAATGGGCACCCATCAGTCTTGCTCGTCACAGCCTCAGGAGATCAGGCTGATCCTGATCCTTCCTCCTTCCCCACTCGAGGAAGGGGCTCCTGGATGAGCCTCTGAGGTCACACCTCATGCAGAAACCTTGATTCCCATGGTTTGTGCTGACCCTGCCTTGCTCCTGATGATTGCAAGCTCTGCGGGGCTTGTGCTGCTCCCTGGGGCAAGCCCCCAGCAGGCCCTTCTATTCAATGCCATTTCCAGATAAAAACCTGGACTGGCAGATTTTGGCAGCTTCTCCTCTTTTCTCTGTGGCCTTAAAAAGAAAATTGAAGGAGTGCCTAACGGGGAGCTCAGTTCTCTATTACACACATTTTATCCAGCTTTTTTTGGGCTGTCCTGGGGGCTGTGATGAAGGAGGGACAGACCTGTCCTGATGGGCACTCAGAGCCTTCGTGTCCTGTCAGTCATGGGAGCTGCTTTCTGAAGGGAAGCACTGGGGACACATTTATCTCAATCCTAGCTGTTGTTTAGATACTCCAATATCCCTTAATTACTTCCACTCCTAATTCCCATTCCAGTGACATCAGGCTGGTTGGAGAGAAAAGGAAAGGTGGATCAGAGGAAATCCCGAAGTGAGCATGTGAAGCTCAGTGGGGCTGTGCTTCAGGGCCCTCCTTGTGCTCGCTTTGGAAGCCCAACACTGCCTCCTGGAAATCTCCTGTGTGGCTTTAAAAAATGCAGGTGGCTGCTGCTGCCCCCAAAACTCTCCTGCAATAAGAACTGAGAGCATCTTCTGCGTGTCCCCTGTGCTTTTTCAGGTGACCAAGGGCCCCTTCCTGCATCACACCTTGCCAATGTCCCTGGAAGCACCAGGAGTGTCTCATCCCTCAGCAGAGATGGGGCAGAGCAGGTTCTCACCCTCCAAACTGCACTGGTGAGCTGGGAGACAAACCTCCAAAAAGCTCAAATCACCTTCCCCTGGCTGTGGCTGAGGAACCTCCTGTTGGGCTTGCAAACCTTTTGCACGTGTGCATAATAACAACATAAATGCATAATAACAACATCAATGTTCTGTGTTCAGCCCAGTCTGAGATATTAATTCAAAGGGCGGTAGATTGAGTTTTCACTTTGTACAAATCATTTGTCATAAAATGAACAATCCAGGGAGTGTGTCAGAGGGCAGGAATGACCCAAATGGAGGGGTCCGGTTGCTCTTACTCAGAGCAGACCAATGCTTAAAGATAAATATCCTGTACAAGTTTTAAAGACAATACTGCAAGTTCTTACACCAGAAACCTTCAACAAACCATCTGGTTCATTTTCTCAGTGTTCTTTTGGGTACGATGCTGTTTTTCAGAAGTTCAGGGAGTATTCAGAAATATTTGACATTTTTTTCCTTGCCTTAAATGGCTGAATTGGTATAAAGAGATTTCCAGTTGGTTTCGAGTGTGGCAGCTTCAGCAGGAGGTTCATATATCACCAGCCTAAAAAAGGCTCCTCTGCTTTTTATAACATTTTCCCACAGTAAAGCAAATGTTTGGGAATAACACCAATCAGGACACACGGTTTTTTGGGAAAACAACCCCTCAGTGCCTCTGCCTTGGCACAGCCACACTCACCCTGCTGGACTCTGTGACCATCCTGGCTGAAAACCGGGAGGAATCCGAGCTCCTGAAGCTTTTATCTACTGATACACAGTTTAATTGAAATCTCTGTGTTAACAAGCTTCGCTGCCCAGCCAGTGTATTCAATTTGTAGAAGACATTGCAAAATTAAACAACAACAAAAAAAACCAATTTCAAACGTGCTATAATTTCAAAGTCATCCGGCAGAACCTAATTTTTAGTCTTCAGTCTTTAATAATTTCCACTGTTAAATCACTGAAATGGCTGAGTTTATTCCAATAGCCAAAAAAGTTACTTGGATTACTCAGATATTAAAAACCTTCTGGTGATCGTGTCAGCGGGTAAAAGATACGGAATTTTTCATGCACAATTTAAGGAGTAAGAATTTCTTTGCAGATTGTTTTTCCCAGGGCTGATGAGGAACCATCCCACTCCATACCTAAAACCTGTGCCAGCTGCTGGCATCTGCACCATCCTTACCCTGTCAGTGGCAATTTCTGAGCAGCAAAACCCCAACCAGTGCTCTGAGGAGTTCAGAATATGCTGAGCAATGAGCAAAAGGAAAGTGGAAATTTAATGGTACTCATGGAACTAAATGAGGAAATTTAAAGATGTATTTAGAGCTATATTTTAGAGCAAGGTGGGAAATCCCTGGGGTTATGTTTGTATGGTCTCTTCCCCCTGCTGAAAGGGCCAAATAAGTCATGAATTCTCCAAAGGAGACCTGGATAAATGTAATGGCCAGAATTTCATCAATTTTATTGCTGGAGATGAACTTTGAGGGAAAAGTGGCTGAGGAGTCCATACCTTGGTACTGAGCAACTTTCACAGTTGTAGGACTCCCCTTCTGTCTGCATTGCAGATGGAATTGTTTGGATTGGAATCAGAGCCAGGCTCCTCAGCCTAACTTTGGCCACAGAGATCCCAGGAAAGGTTTAACTACAGCTGAGGGATAAACCCAGGCTTTGGGAGGTCGGGCAGAGCTTCACTGAGCTCGGTGCTGGAGAGGAACTTTGAAGGCAAGGTGGTGAGGAGTTAATTCCTCAGTAACACCAGAGCTATCCCAAATCCTTGGCCTTCCTGGCCCTGTCTCCCTCTGGCTTGCAGCCCAATGAGGGCACCCCGAGGCTGTGCTGATGTTTTATCTCTTCCTAAAGGTGAACCAAGCTCCTGACACCCACGGTGCAGTTCCGAGTCCCTCCCCAGCCTTTGCCTGCGGGCACAGGGATGTTCCTGCCTTCCTCCCTCTGCCACAGGATGCAGACTTTGCCTTCTCCCAGCCTCCTCTGTGCCCAGCACTGATGGCAAAAGGAATCTGGACCAAATTCTAGAGTTATCAGGGCCGAAATTATGAGGAAAGGAACCTGGTAAGAACCTGAGCAGCCCTGAAATGTGGGCAGCATCTCCAGCCAGGCTGTTCCCCCTGAACTCCCTGTGCTCCACTTCACCCTGGAGCCTCAGGAGCACCTGAGCACGCCACGTTTTCTCCCAATCCCTCGTTATTATCCATCTCTGATCCACGAGATCCTGTGGTGATTTATGCCCCTGAAATGCACACTGGATTTTGAGCAGCTTTTCCAGACTGTTCAGAGGTTGGAGCTCCCAGAGCTGCAGCACATCTCAGAATCCTCCCAGGGCTGCTCCAGGTGCAGCCCGAGGTGTGGGCCCTGCTGGCTGCCCTGGCACAGGACAGATTCCCTGGGGACACGGATGCTGAGGATTCCTGCTGCAGGGGCTCCTTGCCACCTGCCGGGTTTGCTGCTTCAGCTTTCCCTGGAAAAGCTGGACAAGCCCTTTGGAGCCTGACCTCAGGCTTAGCTATTTATTCTGCAGGTAACTGGTGAAAGTGTGAAATTCCCCGGGGCTTGTGCCTGCCAGTCAGTCCCTCTCTGCAGAAGGAATACATTAAAATCCCTGAATGAATCCAAGAAAATCAAGGGCAGTGATGTTCCACAGTGTTTCCAGAAGCTATCCTCTTAACTATGAAAAGCTTATAATATCCTGAAGAACAACAGCTTCGTGCTGTGCAACCCATCCTCTACCCAAAAAAATGAGAAAGTCCTTTCTGTCAGAAGGAATTCCCCAATAAACAAGAGCCCATCTCCCTTACACAATTTGCAGCGTCATGAATGAATAGCTCAGTAATCCAGCAAAATCCTCATGCTTAATGAGATAATGAAAAGTCATACGGCAGATGGAAAAGCTCTCCCAAATCTCATTAACCTGCCTCTTGGCTTTTCTGATAGCAGCAAAAATTGGGAATAAATCCAGGGAGGACAGGGAGTTTGCTGCAAAGGAAAATGAGTTTTGTAGAGCAGGGGATCTAACCTGACACCTGGGCTGAGAAGGGGAAGGCAGCAAAGAAGCACCACGTGAACAAAAATTGAAATATCAAAGAATCAGGACTGGAACGTCAAAGAGAATGCCCATGATGTCTGTGCCCACAGCTCCGGCATGAGCCCCGGGACAGCGGGGTAGCCCAGGAGCTCCCATCAGCTCCTCCTTTTAAAGCCTCAGCTCTGCCCCAAGTGATCAAACACAACCAGAAACCCTCCCACACTGAGGGGAAAAAAAGCCACAAACCGGTGAACACTCACAAGTTGCTATTTTTAATCAAGCCGCCAAACCTCGAGGGGAAACACCCATTAAAACCTGACCTTTGTGTGCGACACCTTCGAGGAGGTTTGGTTTTTCACCTTTATTTCCAAAGATCAGTTTTAATGCAGGTGAGAACCTTGGGGACAGAGCGGTGGCACCGGGGCTCTCAGGGGGGTGACACCTCACCGGGCCGGCGGAGGAGCACAAAAATGAGAGGAAAAGCACAAAAAAGCGAGGAAAAGCGCAAAAAAGCATCCCGGAGCGCTCTCCTGAGGCCCCCCGAGGGACGGCACCGCGACACGGGGGTGTCCTGCCCTGCCACCCGCGGGGACACGGCGGCTCTTACCGTGCAGCAGCAGCAGCCCCTGAAGGGCACAGACGGCCAGGAGGGCGCAGGGCCGGGGCAGCATCCCGGGGCCGGTCCTGGAGCGTGTCCCGAGCCAGCCGAGTCCGCGGGAGAAGTTTTCCCTTCGCAGCCAGAAGTTTGGGAAAGCCGGAGCGGGGAGGGAGGGGAAGGACGAGGCGCGCAGGAGTTCCCACTTGTTGATTCCAGTTAAATTGTTCTTTCCATTCACCGCCTCATCCTGGGGCTGCGGGTTGTGTTCGCCTTCCCTCCTTCGCGAGGTTCTTGGGGTTTTTTTTCCTCACGCCCTTTCCGCAATCACCTTATTCCTCCTTTCCCCCCGTTTCTCCAATCCCTGGGTGTCGGAGGGGAGCTTTGCTCTGCCTCAGAAGCCCTCCCAGCCCTCCTGACTGGAGCAGAGTCACTCGAGGGGCGAAAAAGCCAAGTAAAAAAAAAACACCAGAAAAAGTTTGGCAGAAAGTTTCCTCCACCCGGCGAGCGGCTGCTGGCGGCAGCGCGGAGTTCGGGCGAAGGTGGCAGAGCCTCCTCGGGGATGGATTCCTGCAGGGAGGTGCAGGTGCGGCGGGGATCGGCAGGGCGGACAGATGTCCCAGCAGGACGGGAGGACGGGGAGCTGCCCGGAGCCCAGCTGGCTCTACCTGCCCGGGGGCACCTGCCCGGGGCGGGCAGCGGGCGGGCAGCGCGGCTGGGACATGGCCGGAGCCCCCGGCTCTGCTCTCGGACTGTCTGTCCCCCTCCCCTCCGCCTGCCTCGGCTTTCGCAGGGAAGTTTGATGAGAGCCCGAGATTCTTTATAGGGACAGGAAAAAAAAAAAAAAGGAGGAAGGAGAGACGTCACCAGCCGAGGCGAGGGGACTTCACTCTCTCTCTCTCCCTCCCTGTCATTTCACAGAGCTCCTGGATTTCCTGTTGCTGCTGCCTGAGATGGGGCAAAGAAGCCAATTCCCGCTGCCGGCCGGCATCGCCTGTGCCTGCAAAGCCCGAGTGTGGGAGCATCAGGTGGCAACACCTTCCCCCAGGGCAGAGAGGAGCATTTCCCCCGGCCCGGGGCTCCCGGGACACCGGTTTCTGGACACCTCCTGAGGAGCAGGCTGTCTCTTGCAGGAGCCACTCTCTGTGTTTCTGCGGTGTTTGGCAGTTCGGGCTCTCTTTTTGCTGCTCTGTCCTGCTGGGATGCCCCCTCCGCCCTCCCTGCCCTGCTGTGGCAGCCGCCGCTGTGGGGAACGGAGAAAATCCTTTGTTTGCATGGGATATTTCAGGGAATCCCAGTGACGTCATTTATATTACACGGCTGCCACCCTGCTCCCTCCCGGGTTTCTCACCTGGGTGTCACCTCCAGGGGTGCAGACAGCCCCACCCACACAGGGAGGCTCCCAGCCTGTCCCTGTGCCCTTGCCCGTGCCGTGCCAGGCGGGATTTCAGCAGGGAGGGCCACTCCGGCCGCTCGGATGTTCCCCCTTTCCCCTCCACCCTGGAAATCACCATCCAGTCCTGCTTCGGGGCTGCTCCTGCAGCCACAGGTGCCCCCCGGGCCAGCACAGCCTCAGCTCTGGAGGTCACAAACCTGTGACAGATGTCCCAGAGTACGTGAGGGACAGTGCTGGAAGTGCAGCCAGCTCTGAGGTGACCAGGAGGGAACTCTTTCTGTGCTATTTCAATGCACACATCACATACGTGGCTTTTCATGTAAAAACACTGAGAATGAGAGGGTGGTGGAAGCTCCACAGCTGCCCTCACAGATTGTCCTTCCCAATAATCCCAATAATCCAAATAATTCAAATAATCCAAATAATCCCAATAATCCCAATCCCAACAGGTGAGCCACTGGTGTTACAGGACTCACAGAGCCTTACAGTAAAGCACTGCCAGTCCTGTGGCTCAGTGATGGGGTTGGTTTGCATTTTTTTGTTCCTCTTGCTCAGTTTGTTTGCAAAAGAAAAGACAGAGCCAGCAGGTGCATCAGACTTTTACTGGATGGAGATCAAGGGATTTAGTGACGCTGAGCTGTGCTCAGGGCACTTTCATACCTCAGTTTAGTCCAAAATCTAAATCCTTAATGCCCATAACAGCTCTGAGTTCTACACTGCCATTCACTGGAGCAAAGGGAGACACAGGTCCAGCTCTGAGAGTTACAAATCCAGAGGCAAATGGGCACTTCAGAAGGTCAGGATTGATACCTGGTCTAGAAGTGTCCCAAATTCAACAAGAAATTGAACACAGGCCTCAGATATTCCCAGGATTATGAACAAGAAGCCTAATTTCTCATGCACAGTGTTAAATCATGAATGCTTTTCTCAACATGATCTTCATATAAATGCCCAGATCATTGTCAAGATGACAAATGCATTTTCTGTGCCTAAAATGGATTTTTAGAACATGCAACTTTCCCCAGCTATGGGTTACAGTAAAGGAATCCTAAATAACTCTGGATAATAGTAAAGACCAATCCCATAGGAGCTTAACTGGAGAATCAAAACTCTAACATAATGATAGGGCTGTAGTTTATTTGTAATTTATGGGGAAGTGTTTAAAAATTCATTAGAGGTTACTTACATTAGAGCTGGTAATAAATTGTGTTGTATTTGTGTAATGCCCCAGATAATCTTTTAACTGTTGATAAACGTAATTGATCTTTTAATTGAGATTAAATGCCTCCAGTGTGTGGTTTCATGAGGAATTCAATATTAGAACCTGGTCAAGCAGTCCTGTGTTTATAATACTTTACTTTCTCCCTCATAATACGTAAAATAAAAGTTATAAGAAGGGCACAATTTGCTCTTGAGCACCTTCCTCTGCCTGGAGCAACCTGTTAGAGCTTTTCCAAAGGAAAGCAGACTTCCCTGCAGAAGTTCTGCTCACACAGATGGGAAAAGCCATTTGCTAACTGGCCTAGAACCTCTTCATAATAACCCAGCCCATTTTTCCATGACAGATATTCCATTCAAGGAGCTCGGAGCTCTGTACCAGTATGAACAAGTATCAGCCCTGCCATGCTCAGGGGAGCAGAAGCAGGGCTAGAAAAGATCATTTCCCTTCCTAATGGGGCTTTGAGCTTTGCAAGGCACTCAGCAGTCGCAGCAATGCAACCATAACTAAATAAAAATAATCCCAACGTGAGGCAGTGAAGGTTGCTGTGTCTGTGTCCCAGACAACTGGGATGGGAAGGAATAACCTTTGGGTTATTCCCGGTTCCAAACCAGGAATTTGGCTGGAATTCCAGGACATGGAATATGCTCTTTGTAGGACCCAGGCAGGGGAGTCTGTGGGACCTGACTGACCCCAGGAAATCCCCAGACACCCTCAGTAATATCTCCCATCCTTTGTGGCAGTGTCACGTTCATCCTTCTGCCAGCTCGGCAGGGAACAATTCCAGAGCTGGAAACCCACCCCTTCATCTCACTCCTCTGCTGGTGCTCATCCATGGAAGGGACAGAGGCAATGGCTGTGGATCGGGTCTGGAATTGCATCCTGGGCTGGGTTTAGCCTTAAAGGTGAAATGTCTCCAACTCAAGAGGAGTTGTCCAACTGTGGGCTGGCTCCCTGCTCAGTCACAGCAGAGAACCAGAAACTCTGAGATATTAGCTGCCACTAAACATTTCATTCTGCATTTGAAATAAAGACTTGGGATTTGGTTAATCAGCAGCTGCTGTAAGTCATACAGCTATTGCATAAGAGTAGTGGAGTGCTTCTATTCTCTGTTTTTTAAATTCTTTTTTCATATTTAGAAGCATGCTGTAAGTAGTGCTTCCAAATTTTAAACAATAAGAAAAACTATCACCCTTTTAATATCACTTGGTCTTAGGCAATAAGTTGGGCATTTTGACTCGATATGTAGCTTAGAAAATAAATCTGATTTTTAGAAATTTTTACTGCTAATTCTTTATATAGTCACTTTAGCTGCATTGGCATTTTCTCCTGACAGGGCTAGCTAATTAGCTTGGAAGAGAAAATCATTGTCTGAAGCAGAGGTGGTTAAAAGTAGATTATAGGTAGGCTCAGAGTCCTATTTGTTGTGTCTTTACAACTTCGAATGTAGAATAGATCAGTCACTATATAATAAAGGGCAGGTTTAGGAATGCATAAAGGTAAAAGATTTGTTTGTTTCAATTTACTTTAAAAATAGCCTTTATTGTTCTGTAATCATTCAATTCTAAATTTTTTCCCTGCTGAATTGTTTCTGCTCAGTGGTAGAGGAATTGGTCATCTGGACAATTAAAAGCAATTTATGGAGTGTCTCTTTCTCATCAGCCCCTGTTGCACAAACCCTCTCTGCCAGGTGCCTGTTTGCCTCCCTCAGCCACAGAGGGAAGAGTTCCAGCCCTAATCTTCAATTTTAGCTGGGTAATTCTGCCCTGTGTGTCGGGGTGGCTGCACTGGGATGCCTTTGCTGCCAGCTCCACACAGAGAATCCTGGCAGAATTCTGCAGAATTGTTCTCCAAAGGGGCTCCCGAGCAGTTGGAGGGAGCTGGAACCCCCAGCCACGGCTGAGCTGCTGTGGCCTCCCGAGCTGAGCTTTGCCTATGGAAAGAGAAGCACGGAGGACAAAACAAGGGATTGAAAGTCATTTCTCCATGTTGGTGATCTTGCTTCCAGTGCCTTTAGGGCCAGGGAGTTGGCACAGCCCCAGACTGCCACTGCATTCACATCCCTGTCACCTTCCTGGATGGACAGTGTCCCACGTCCTGCACATGCAAGCCCCTGGAAGAGGTGGTGGAAGAAGGGAGGACATTGCCAAGGTGCCTTGCAGTTCTCTGTGATAACCCCTGCCTGCCCCTGGACTCAGCTATTATTTAATTGATGTCCAGGCTGCCTTGGAGGCATTTCTGACCTCCAGGACAGGCAAAGTGCTGGCTACACACGGGATGTGCTCCCTGAGCCATAAACAGAAGCAAAGGCATCATTCCCAGGGCACACAGCCCACCCCAGCCCCACATCCCTCCCAGGGACAGCAGCACTGCCAGCATTGCTGCCTTAATCCCCGGGAAAGCTGCAGGGCTGGGCATGCCTCTCCCCACAGCCCAGGCAGGCTGCACACACATCCTCCAGTCCCCTGGGGATGGAAATCCAAGTTAACATTGTCACTCTGTGGGCAAACAGGGTGGAGAGCTTTCAGATAAAAATATTTTTCCCTGGAAAATGGCATGTTATCAAAACCTTCTGTGAGCATGCTCTGGTTGGAGTGACTTCTGCTATGGATGGACTTTCCAGGGAAAGAAAGCACCATCCCAGCCTTGCCTGCAGCCTGGTCATGTCCTGGTTTGGAGTCATGAGCCTGATTTGGGTCAGAAAATTGTATTTTCACATCTTGCCAAAGTCCTCAACGAGTCCACTGGCTGAGCTTTGGCCGTTTCAATTGGCTCCTTGCAGACGTGTTTGCTTACTTATCCCTTTGTTTAGAAAAAGAAAAAAAAGGTCTCAAGAAAACCCCATTTGGCTCAAGCACAGAATGGGAACAAAATGTTTCTCTAGCTGGGAAAAAACCATTTCCTGCCCAGCTTTGTCGAGGCACACACAGAGCAGCACTCAGGCCATGGGATCACGGGAGGTGTGGGACCAGCAGGGCCACGGGCACGTCCCGGTGTCCTCTGTGGGGTGGCAGCGTCACAGGGAGGGACAGGAAACACACAGAGTCACTGACTTGCAGCCTTCTGCCTCATGCAAGAAGGGAAAACAACAGCAAAAAACCCAAAGTCAAAGCTGGAAGAAGCCCGTCAGTCACTTCTAGCAACAACAAAGTATAGGTAAAGTAATTTACTGCAAGAAATTTTATTTTTGTATAAAAACTGTTGAGGAGTTTTTCCTCTGGTGTCACCTTTCCTCCCTCCCTGCCTGGCAGCCCAACAGGTTCCTCCCTCCCTGTGCAGCTGAGATTGGTCCCTGCTGCATCTCTGGCCCCAGCCCCAGCCTGTCCTGCTGCTCTTCCCTCAACCAGCCTGAGTGAAAAGCTCCTCAAACACATGGTCAGACAGCAGAGGAAGGCAGGACACTTCCTCCTTGTGCTGGAAACATGGGAGATTCAAGGATAAGGAACACTCACCTCCCCTCCCAAGGCTGCAAGATTGTTCCTTTAAAATTCAGCATGGGGGAATGGCTGATGTTCCTTCTCTTTGTGTCTCCTCTCTAAGGTTGTTTTGGAGCATCTCCTTGTAGCTGTTTGACTTGAATCCTTTATTTCTGAGTCTGCCTGGGGAGATCCTTACAGCTTATAAATATAATGTAGGCTTTGGGCCCGAGCAGCTCTTACAGAGAATTAACTGGTTTGGGGCAGCAGCCAGACTTCTGAGCCAAGAGAACAAAACAAGAGCAATGGTAAGGAAAATAAATAGCCATCAACAAAAGGAGACAGGCACAGGGTTTGATCTGCTTTGTTCTGCCAGAGTCTGTGGCAGGAAGACAAAGATATCCACCTAATGGGGAAGAAATTCCTGAGCCAGGTTCCATCCACACACAGCATTTCAGGTAAGGAAAATATTCCAGCCCTTTGAGGTACCTTCATCCAGACCTTCTTCCAGAACTGACCTTCCTCAGTCAGAGGCCAGATTTCATGTGCAGGGTTTTTCTCTGCCAGAGTATGAACTTCAAAGTGTGAGAAAAAATGGGTTTCAGCCAGCGACCAAGAATGCTCATTTTATTTATTTTAGTTTGGATTCTAATTCCCTCCTTACTCTTTCTCTCTCTGTGGGGATAAAGCAGGATTTTCTTACCACTCAGACTGGGAATGAGAAGCATGGTTTGTGTCCTGGAGCTCTGCAGACATTCCCTTCCCTGGAGGTTCCTGCTCACGTCTCCAGGGCACCACCCCAGATTCAAACAACGGGAGTGGAGGGAGGCAAGCCCTAGAGGGAGGAAAAGCACAGACAGGCCATGGCAGTGGCAAGGCAGTAAAACCACCAGTGGTTTGCACTAAGCCAACCCCATCCATGGCAATCCCAGAAGTGCTGGGGTTAATTCAGCCAACAAGGCTGGAGTGCTGTGCTGTGAACTCTTTCATTTGGCACCAGAGTGGCACCAGTTTGTCACTCAGCTCTTACCAGGTACCAGTGCTTGGTCTGAAGGGGTTTAAAATGTTATAAATGCTGCCCCTCCTCCTGCTGCCCTAATCCACACTGGGAGGAGGTTTGGATCAGCCTTACTGGCTGTTTCCTCAGCCCTCGGTGACTGCAGGAACCACAGAGCAGCCTCTGGAGCAGGGTGAGATGTTCCCCCAACACTGCCCTGCAAGACCAGTGGGGAGAGGCCAATTCAGCCCTGGATGTCCCAGTCCCCATCCAGCCCCAGCTGTCCCAGTCCAGCCCAGCTGTCCCAGTCCCCATCCAGCTTCAAATGTCCCAGTCCAGCCCCAGTTGTCCCAGTCCCCATCCAGTCCCTGCTGTCCCAGTCCAGCCCCAGCTGTCCCAGTCCCCATCCAGCTTCAAATGTCCCAGTCCAGCCCCAGTTGTCCCAGTCCCCATCCAACCTCAAATGTCCCAGTCCAGCCCAGTTGTCCCAGTCTCCATCCAGCTCCAGCTGTCCCAGCCCAGCCCCAGCTGTCCCAGTCCCCATACAGCAGCACTGCACAGCCCAGCAGTGCTGTGGGTGTCATTAATGATGGCACTATCCTTTCTCCCCACTGCAGATGCCACAAGAACATGTCCTGCACTGCTCTGGCTGGGCTGCCACGGCCCTGTCAGATTCCACAAGTAAATGCTCCTTGTCTCCATAGAGTGAGCGTTGGGATCATCCCTGGTTTATACACTGGCTCCAAAGTAAACCAGCACGAGCTCCATGACTCAGTGCAGCCATGAGGCAAAAATAGCAGGCTGGTGTGCTGAGATGATGGGGAGAATCAAAGGGACTCTGTCTCCCAAAACTAAAATGTCTGCAAATGAGCTCTCGGCCAGCACAGGGCCAAAAGAAATGTTTCTGCCCTGGACTTATTTATTTTCGAGATCTGAAAGGAAGCACTTGCTGAAGACAAGTGGACATTGTGCTGAAGGTTTGAGAAATGAGACATGGTGGCACAAAGACACTGATAGTGGAGCTGCCATCACTGATCTGCATTGTCCACGCCAAGAGGGACTGAATAAAAGCTTGAACCGCAGCCAGTGGGAGTGAATAGAAGGGAATGGGGAGATTCCCACTGCCCTTAATGAGTTTTGGCTCTGAACCTACATGAAGAAACATAACTAGCAGTGAATAAACTGGATTCTAAAAATCCTTTCACCTTTGACAGGACAGGCTGGAATTAGTGAAGTGCCAGAAGGAATCTGTTTACGATGCAGTTTTTTCCCAAAGGTGGCTGTGTCCCACATGGAATAGAAAGGCTGAGCTGTAAGTGTTGTCCTTGCATGGGCCAGCAGCTGCAGCCACAAGGCTGGAACCTCAAAGCAGAAATCCCAAACATGTCCTGGCTCCACCACCTTTTCCAGCCTCTTTTGTCCCCCTCCCACCAAAGCCAGCCCCGTTACCTGGAGTGGAGGCATCACACTGAAAAGAGCAGCTGTGAACAGCTCTGAATATAAATAGAAGGTGCTTTAGGAACATGGGCACCTGTCTCAAGGCTGTGGTGTTTCCTCTTGCTGGAAGGGCTTGGTGCAGCCCCGGGGCACAGCAAAAACAAGACATTGGCACAGTTAATTGGAAAATTATGAAGGAAACGCTAGGAGAGCTTATAGGAGGAGAGCAGGGTTCATTTGCTTGTCCAGTTCCTGCTCACCCCAGGGGTGGGGTGTTGAAGGAAAGCAGAAGCATTTCATATTTGTTCATCGTCCATGCTTTGAATAGAAGCAAATCTGAGGAGACTGTGATGGCTTTTGCAGGCCGGCAGGGCTGGATGTGAGAGCCTTTCTCAGCAAGGTCAGTGAATGAGTCAGGGCAAGGCCAGGAATAGCGCTCAGGAGCAGCCTGATGTGGAGCTGGAGACAACAGGCCCTCCTTTGTCCCCCAGGAGTCCCCAGCCCTGCTCAGGCCCTTGCTTCAGCACACTCTGCCCATGAATTCCAGAGATAAAACACACATTTCTTGGATGCTCTTTCCCAGGAAAAAAGCTGGCGAGTCCTTGCCGTTCTCAGCGGCGTTCTGCCTCTTGGCCTGTAAATAAAGTCAGATAAGTTCTCCCCATTCATTTCCCTTCCCCAAGTTTGTCCCTCAGCAGACTCAAACTGAGTGGGATGTCACACATGGGGTGGGAGAAACTATCTCCCTGCCAGGGCATTCTGATTCAGTGGGATTCAAACTTCTCCTGCTCCAAAGCTCACCTGTGCTGGAACCCTGGGCACTGAGAATTTCAAACTCTCTGTGCTGACCCCCAAGCAAACACGGCATTTGACCTGAGGCCTTGGAGAAGGCTTCCAAAATTGAGTGACAGCACTGGAATTGTGGGTGTGGAGTTTGAACAGAAGTGTGTGATATCACAGGGTGCAAAACTTAGAGTTTAAGGCTTTAGAATATAGTAATATATATATATAAGGTACCAGTGCTTGGGCTGAAGGGGTTTAAAATGTTATACATGGAGGATTTAGGGCAGAGGCCAGTCCTTCTTTTTCACCTTCTTCTCCATGGCTCTGGGTGGTTTTTTGTAATTGGATAGAAAAGTCCGCATTGCGGGCCACAGGTGGTTGGTGATTGGATTAAAAGTAAAAATAATTTAGGTATAATTTCATAACTGGACAGTTTGTTCTTAAAAGGCCTTGTAGAGAGATAGAGATGGAGCCATTTTTCACTTTGTTAGCTGGAACTCACAGCCTTTGAGACTGTAACATAGATAAGAATTAATAAACACCTGAGTCCAAACATGAGTACTTTGTCTTGAGCATTTAATCCTGGCTCTAACAGAAGAACAGAAGATAAAACCCCCCACACCTGCGTGTTCCTGGGAAAGCCACTGGGTCTCCGTGTCCTGTTCCCAGTGTGCACGGCTGGGCTGAGGATTTATCCACGTTCCCATAAGGGCTGTGCTCCAGATCTGCAGTGACACAGCCCCTGGGTGCTGACGTTATCCTGAACAAGGAGCCTCAGCCTGGCAGGATCCCAGATTTGCCAGCAAGGAGGGAATGTGCTTTGGGATTGAGGAGGAGCATGTCACTGCAGCCTCCCATGGCACCTGGCATGGGGTGAGCCCAATGGGTCCTGGCAAGCTGAACTGGATCTGCAGTCCAGTAGAACCTGTAACCCACGGCTGGGAATCCTGAATGCTCCTGCCCATGATGGTCAGTAACAGGTGGATCTCACAGGTTAAAAAAAAAAAATGCTGCTCCTCTTTTCTTAAAGCCCCAAACTCTGTGTTCTCTGCTGGCCAGGCACCTGCCATCTCCCAGCCTTTAAAGAACAAACAGTGATTTTATAAAAGCCTTGGTATCCCTAACGATGCCACAAGGCTCCTCTGTACAGAGGTTCTTTGTCTTCTGGGCATCGGGAAGAATGAAAGTACTGCAGGGATTTCCTACTCCAAATGACAGAGGTGGAATAAAAAGGGCTTTCAGCAGGAAAACAAGGATTTGAAAATCAGCAAGGTGGGCTCTGCGGACTGGCTTGTGCATTTCTCATCTCTGCTTCCTTCTCTTATCGTCTCCTTGTCCAAGCATTTGTCTCAGTCTCTGCTGCTGTGTTTGGCAGTGAAGGTTGAGACCCACCTTTGTAGCTTGTACTTTTTTCAGATAAGGGTTACATTCACAGCCTGGTTTAAAAACGAAACCACACCATGAAACTGCTGCTTCATCTTTTTTTTTTCTCTGGGCTTTAACTCCTCCAGCCAGACTTGCTGCATTTCCCGGGCAGTGCCGAGCCCACAGTGGCTGCTGGAGGGATTTTTCTGCAGGCACATTTCTTCCTAAAGGCACGTTTGCTCTGGTGCTGTGTGCCTCTCGTTACTCAGAGGTTTGTGGCAGCAATTAGTAGGTCACAGACAACTTTCTCTTCTTCTCCAGAGTCCGGGGACACCCTCAGATTTATTGCCCCTCGCTCTGGCATCATCCAAGGTGGGAGTGCTTGGTGTGAAAGTGCAGCCTCAGCCTTTTTTCAGGAGGGGCCCAAAGGACATTTCCACTGGCACTGCTCTGGGTTTGCCTCACTCAGATTTCGAAAAAAGGACCAAAACTCTGAAAAAAAGTTGGGCAGGAGGGGAGGACTTGCACTTCTCAGTGTCCACACAGTGTGTCACCCTTTCTCTATGCCGCAGTGCTCTGATTTACCATCCCGGCAGGATCAGGAGTGGCTTTCAGAGCAGCAAACTGCCCTGGTTTGCTCCCAGTCCATAAACTGGCACTGGGCAGGTGAGATTTCCCTGGGGACACCCTCAGCCTGTAGCAGGATTGAGCTGGCAGCTTCTTTTGAGGCTAATGAGCCACCAAGGATTGCTGCCAGCACCCGTGGGTTGAGGGGAGTGTTCCCAGGCCAAGACCTGCCTCTTCCTTCCCAGCATTATCCCTGAGCCCCGGTTGTCCTTTGAGTCTTTCCTCCAGGAAAGTTTCCCATTTCCACCTGCTGGAGCCAACAGTCGGCAACAGCAACACTGCCAGAGCCTCTGCAGGAAGATTTGACTGTTCCTGTCTGATAGCAACGTCCCTCCCTTTTCCTTGATGAAGGCGATGACAAGTCATGGGAAAAGGCAAGGTGCAGGATCTGAAAATTGCCACGTCTCCTTTCCAAGGAGACAGACAATTATTGGAGGTGTGCAGTTGTGGGGATGCAGTTTAGCACATCTCTGTTCCCCACCTGTGCTGGATTTGTTGCTCCAGTTCTGCAGGGATTTGTTGCTCTCTTAGAGGCACACTGAAGTCCTCCCATCACTTCCATGGTGATTTCAGGAGTAAGGGACTCTTCAAAATGCATCAAGGTAGCAGAACCTTGCAGCTGGAGACTGATGTAGAGATGTAATAAGGAGCATTTCACGAGGTAATTTCAGCCTATTTTATCTGCTGTGTTAAAATTTAATAGGCATGAAAGCACCCAAGTTCCGTAGAAAAATCTAATGCTGTTTTATAGAAATTGCTTTAAAAAATGATCATTTTCTGTACTTTCTATTAGTTCAGATTGGCACAATCAGAAGCTGTTCTGCTGTACATGTCTGTGCTGTAAAATTGAGTGACAGAGGAGTTGTCTGCCATGGGCTGCTGGAGCGTGGTGCCAAATTGTGGGCTGAAGTTATCAGCCTGTGTGAAACCACTGAGCATTTCTCCTAGGAGAGTTTTTATCTTTGTTCCTTGAGCATCAAAGTGCTAGAGCTTGATGGCTGAATAATCACAGAATCAGAGATTCATTGAATGATTGTGGCTGGAAAAGCCCTGAGAGACCACGGAGCCCAACATTGCCCAGCACTGCCAAGGCCACCAGTGCCCCATGTCCCCAAGTGCCACATCCATGTGACTTTAAATCCCTCCAGGGATGGGCATTCCACCACTGCCCAGGGCAGCTGTGCCAGGGCTGGACAGCCCTTTCCAGGAAGGAATTTCCCTAAAATCCACCCTGAGCCTCCCCTGGCCCAGCCTGAGGCCGTTCCCTCTCCTCCTGTCCCTGTTCCCTGGAGCAGAGCCCGACCCCCCGGCTGTCCCCTCCTGCAGGGAGTTGTGCAGAGCCACAAGGTCCCCCCTGAGCCTCCTTTGCTCCAGGCTGAGCCCCTTTCCCAGCTCCCTCAGCCTGTCCTGGGGCTCCAGCCCCTTCCCAGCTCCATTCTCTTCCCTGGACACGCTCCATCCCCAAAGTGTCATTCCTGAGCTGCCCCCAGGACTGGATATGTGGCACTGATCCCTTTCCTGCTGGACACATTGTTGCTGAGACAAAACCATGTAATAAAATAATAACATCCTTAAGAAAATAATGGCATCCTTCAGGCTTCTTCTCTTCGCCCTGGAAACCCAGGCAGGATTTTAGAAGTCCCTTTGACAAGTAATGTCATGGCATCCTCACAGCTCTGAGATCAGCTCAGTTCTGTGATTTGACTCTTCTTTGTCCTCTTCCTTGAATCAAGAAAGCAATGCCTCTGGATGACAAGGGAAATACTCCAGGGTCAGCTGCTAATTTTTGCTTTTTGCAATCCAGTTTGGCAGTAGTTTATTACAAGTGCTGGCCTGCACAGCAATTGCGGAGATTTTGCAATGCTCTGCAATGTTGTGGTGATAAAGAATTATTTACTGCTTCAATCTCACAGCAGGGCTGATGTCACTCCTCCCCCACCACCAAACACAAAAACAGGGTAGGGAAAATGGTTTGGGAAAGGAGGGAAAGCATGGATTTCATTTTAACAGGGAGTGTGAACACTCCCCTACCCTGGGTGAGTTTCCTTTCCAAGGGCCACATCCCTGTGGCAGCCGTAGCAGGTGCTTCCACTGAAAAGTCCTGCTGTTCACTTGCACTCCTACCTTTTTTTAATGCAGTTTAGAAGCTGGAAATCAGGAGGAGAGCCAGGAGCATGGGAGCAGCCAGCTCCCCGTGTGCCCCCACAGCCCTGGCTGCAGGGATGGAGCTGCTCCCAGCAGAGTGGCAGATCCTCCCCTCTGGCTCCCACATCCCTCCTGCTTTTTGCACAGGAGGGGAGGACAGGAAGGTAGAAGATGTCATGTCTCAGCTCTAGCAAAAAGCGAGTATTTTAGAGAAAAACAAAGAGAAACCTCCCAAATTTTTGCAGCTTCAGGATATATGAAGCTCATGGAGAGATAAAACCACTGTGGGTTTTTTTCTAGTAGCAAAAGAGGCTTGGAATAGACGGGAACACAGCCCTTAGGAGGACAGAGGCTTAACTTTTGTGTAAATACAGTTCTGAAATAAAGCATGAGCTTTGGGAAATGACATGGAACACATATGCAGCCAGCTTCCCTTTTATTCAAACATGCACTCATTGAAAACTTAGTATTAAGATCATATTCTCCTCTCCTCAACACAAACCTAACTGAAGACCTTGCCCGTGGATGCTTGTGGAGAGGCTGGGAAAATCCAAGGATAGCAGGAAATACTCAGCTGGGAGCAGAACACAGGAATGGGTGAGGGAAAGGCAGCTCTCAGTAATGTCCCATACAGCACAAAAACATTTCAGAACATCAGATAATCCACAGTAGATCCTGTCAGAGATTCATCCACTGCACCATCCTGCTGCCAGGGGTTCAGACCAGAGGCTTTTAAGAGGGCAGTGAGGAAATTGTCTTTTCCAGGATTGGTTTCCCAGCCTGGGACCATCCAGCACAAGCTGCCAGAGAGGTGCTGACTTTTGGCTTAAGAATCCTGATTTCTTTGCAGGGCCCTTCCCCATGCTCCTCTTGAGAGCACATGAAGCTTTTAACACCCCCAGCAAGGTTTTCCAGAGCAAGGTGCCCACAGGAACCTCTCCTTTACCTTCTTTCCAGCACGTCACCTGCTGGTTTCACCTGCTGCTCCTCAAGGCTCTCAGTGCAGCTCTTGCTGCCCCTTCACCCTCCTTGAATTTGAAGACCTGCATCATTCCCATCCTCAGACTAGAAACTCACAGTTTCCTTAGCCACTGCTGGTATTGAAGCTGTTCCATCTCACCTTTTTTGTGGTTGTTTTGTTGTGGGTTTTTTGTCTGTCTGTCTGTTTGTTTGTTTGTTTGTTTTTTGTTTGGTTTTTTTTGTTTTGTTTTGTGGTTGGGGTTTTTTGGGGTTTTTTTTCCCCACTTTTTCCAATGGAGCTTCTAACTTGATGCTGATAAAAGAAACAATTAATTCCTCTGCATGTGTGGAACAAAAAACCCAAGGAGTGGTAGGGCTGGCCAGTATGTTGATGTGGATAAGGTTTTGGCCCCTATAAACCCATAATATATTCTAGGAGAACTGTGGGGAGCTTCCCATCAGCCAAGAAAATGAGAAGCAGAGCAGAAAGCACTCTTGAAATTATCTGGGAGAGGTTCTGAGACAAATTTCCTGAGGGTCTGGGTCTGTTTATTCCCGTGCTGAGCTCAGGTTTTGTTTTCAGCCACGCTCACACTTTGTGCAGGGGGCTTGAGGAAGCCACCTGTGCATGACAGCCCCACGCAGAGACCTGAACCCCTCATCCAGAAACTCCATCCCCCCAGCCACAGCCCTGCAGAATTCCATTCTCTCTCCTTTCCCTTCTATCCACTGAGCTGTGCAGCTTTTCACCCCCGTGGATTTTAGGGTCCCTCCATGCTCTGAAGCTCAGCCTGAGGTGCCTCAGAGATCAGTTAAAGAGAAAAAGCTGTTTGTCTCTTTCTCATTCTTTTCAACACTCTCAGGATGAGAATGTAAATTCTCAGAGGTAAATCCCAGCCCCAGACTGTGGGATGAGCCCACAATTCTGGCATGGAAATCACGATGGACACCTGACAGTGCACCTCAGATCAGAGTGAAAAAACCCTCAGGTTTTATCCTGGCCGCTGTTACCAAGGGCTGTCTTGCCCTCTGTTCCTGCATGCTATGACAGTTCACAGCAATGCTACAGATGATTAGATCATTTCTCTCCTCAGCTGCCTGAGGTCTTTGGCCACGTGTTGTCCCCAAGAGCCATTATATAGGAAACTCCAGGGAAAATGGGAAAGCTGCTTATTTTTCTTGGCATCCTAATGATTGTTCTGGCCAGGCTGAGTCCAGTTCTCTGTGTGTTTATGTCACACTTTATTATTTGCATGGCCAGCCCTGGTATGGGTTTCAGGGGCTGGTGGTTTTATAATTTGTACAGCCCTTGCTCTCTCTGCCTTTGCTGCTCTCCGCTGGAGCTGTGGATGTTTCCTTTTTCATGGCCACTTCCTCCTGAGGGAGCAGTAATTTATGGTCAGAGGTTAACCTCATTTGCTGAAGTATCCAGCTCCTATGCCAACAGATCTATAAAAATGGAGAGCGGGGATGAAAAGATGGGAAATAAATAAATCAGATATTCTTCAAATGACACACAGAGCCATTCTTGTGGAGAAACAGCAACAACGGAATTCCGGCAGTGCTGAGATCAGGATCAAACCCAGTGCTCTGCCTTCATTGGTGCATCTGCTCCCTGAGCCAAATGTGCCATGATGGACACCTTGGGGCAGAGCATTCCCAGGTTTTTATGGAGATCTGTGCAGGCCGAGGCCCTGCCCTGGTGTGAACAGCCCTGCCAAGCTCCTGACTGGGATGAGATTTGGGGATAACGTTGTTCCACGGATCAGCTGGGAATAAAGACTTCCCTTCCCTTCCCTTCCCTTCCCTTCCCTTCCCTTCCCTTTCCGTCCCCTTCCCCAATGGCAGTGATGCAGCTCCAGCTCCCGCACTGGGGTCTCACCCCTGCCCTCAGCAGGAGCTGGGAATGTGCTGCACCACAGGAGGGGAAGGACAGGGCTGGGTTTGTGTTCCCAGAGCTGGAGCCTCCCGGATTTCTGTGGGGAGCTCACACCAGGGTGTGAGAGCTGAGCTGACTCCAGGTGTTGGTGACTCTGGAGGTGCCAGGTGCTGCTGTCAGGCTTTTGGGTTTGCTTCAAGGTAGATTCCAGCTTTTGTGTGTCTGCATGAGCTGGGAAATGGGATTACTTTTCCTTCCAAGATGTACCGGGACATTGTCACTGACGTGGCAGAAGGAAACGGAATAAACACTGAATTCTTCAGGCAGGCACAGCAGCCAAAGACCTTCTGGCCTTGGTCACAAGGAGGCTCTGGGCTGTTGTGCACAGTGCTCTGTCTCCTGGTTGCAAGAGGGGCTTCTCCAAAGCCTGTCCTCTGTGCAGGCTCTGGGGTGGCTGAGACCCCTTAGGGCTGTAAGAGCCTTAGGGCTGGGCCTACAAAACTGCAGAACATCTCTTGAGGCTTGGGATGTACTTCATCTATTTAATATTTAGTAGTTTTATTTATTTCTCTATCATGTTTCCATGACATTTCTGCAGTACATCCTTTCTGTTTGCTTGTTTGTTTCTAGACATGGAACGTGTCTGTAATGCTCACAGGACTTCTAAGGCCTGCACTGAGCTTAAGACATTACAGGATTTATTTCCATTTACATGTTCCATCCTCCCCTTCCTGCCCCATGGTGACTTTTCCTGACAATCCATATTAATCACGGAGCAATTATCCAAGAGCTCATCACTGGTTCTAGTGCAGGGTCTGCAGGTTGATTGGCAGCTGTCAGGAATGGCCTGTTCTGGGGGATCCCCCTCATCACACCTCACTCACTAACCTCTGCTGCCATCTGATCCCTCACAGAGAGCTGTCTGATCCCTCATGGGCATCTCTTTTATCCCATACAAAGAGCTGTTTGATTCCCCATGGAATCTCTTTAATCCCGTACAAAGAGCTGTCTAATCCCTCATGGAGATATCTTCAATCTCATACAAAGAGCTGTCTGATCCTACATGGAGATCTCTTTAATTCCATACAGAGACCTGTCTGATCCCTCATGGAGATATCTTCAATCTCATACAAAGAGCTGTCTGATCCTACATGGATATCTCTTTAATTCCATACAGAGACCTGTCTGATCCCTCATGGAGAGTTGTCTGATCTCTCATGGAGATCTCTTCAATCCCATACAAAGAGCTGTCTGATCCTACATGGAATCCTACAATCTTTAATTCTATACAAAGAGCTGTCTGATCCCTCATGGAGATGTCTTTAATCCTTCACAGAGATCTGTTTGATCCCTCATGGAGGTCTGTCTGATCCCGCATGGAGAGCTGTCTGGTCGCTCATGGAAAGTTGCCTTATCCCTCACAGAAAGCTGTCTGATCCCTCATGGAAAGCTGTCTGATCCCTCATGGAGATCTGTCTGATCCCTCATGGAGATGTCTTTAATCCCTCACAGAAAGCTGTCTGATCCCTCATGGAGAGTTATCTTATCCTTCATGGAGAGCTGTCTGATCCCTTATGGAGAGCTGTCTGATCCCTCACAGAGAGCTGTCTGATCCCTCATGGAGATCTCTTGAATCTCATACAAAGAGACCTGTTTGACCCCTCATAAAGAGCTGTTTCCCCCTGCCCACTGGCCCTGTCTCTCCCCTAATGTCCCCTGGTGTTCCCCAGCAGCCCCAAGAGCTGTTGATCCCCATCCCTGGTGCTGTTTATTGATTAGTAGATCAGTTCCTGGGATCAGTGATGGCTCAGGTGCACTAAACCCCCAGGAGGCTGCTCAGACAGGTGAGCAGAGCTGGAATAACCCAGCTCCTCTGCAGAACTGTGGGACTTGGATCTCCCCCTTCCCTTTTCCCTGGGTGGGGGTTCCTGGGACCAGCTCTTGGCTCCCAGCCCTGGGGAGGTGTCCCATGTGTGTCAGCCAGGCCACAGCTGCCACGGCGGTGATGAAGCCACTGCTGTTCCCTGGATGCCCGATTTTGGCTTTGGAACAGATGATCCTGTTAGCTCTTGCTGCCCTGAGCAGCTCCTCAGCCTTGGCTGGCTCTGCAGTGCAGAAATCCCTCCGTGTGCTCCTCATTCTGTCCCCCAGAAATGGGCCCTGTGTCACCAGGCATTTCAGGCTGCAGGAGTCACGTTTGGCTAAGAGGAGCTGGCAGCTTCCCTGAGACTGAAAGAAAATATTTAAATTTAATAATGAGCACTATAAAGCCTGGCTTTAAATAAATGTTAGGCTTTGACACCAACAGGAAGAAGCCAAATTTCCAGCTGCCCAGGAATGTCATCTGAGGTATTTGGCTCAGTTCATCTCAACAATTTAAAAATCATTTGGGCTGAAACAGCCCCGAAGTGTTGTCCATCAGTGTGATTTTGAAGATGGGTTATGATTGTGCAGAAAAATCCTCCAAGCCCATCCTGGGCTCTGTTCCTTGCTGCTGGAATCTCCTCAGCCCAGCACCTTTTCCATCCTGCTCCCAACACTGCCCTGCCTCTGGAGGCTCTCCAGAACGTGTAACAGAGGGGTGACACCAGAGCCTGACCCCCGGCCCTGTGCAGAATTCCCATGAAAAGCCTGGTTTGAGGTCACTCCTGGCTGTGGTTGTTTTTTTGACAGGCCCTCTTTGGTGAACTGCCCCGTGTTCCGTGTTTACTGATGGGAACAGGGTGGAGATGCTGCTGCACACAGTGATTATAAATATATTCCACATCCTTCCAGCGACGGATAAAGCAACTCCCCTGGTCTGAACCAAGTGGCTCCAGGTCAGCTTTCAGAGCACCCAAGCTGCGTGATCCATGGGCTGCAAGATTCCCTGGTGGCAGACAGAACATCCTGGAAAAAAACCCAGAGCCTAAACAAAATAGCCTCCAGTGAGCTAAATACAGGGATACACAGGAAAAGCTTTTAATCTTGGAGAGACAGTCATAATTGCCTTCCTCTCTCTGAAGAAAAACGAGAATCCTATAAAACATTTTACTGCCCAAAATGCTGTCTGATAATGGGAGAGGGGAAGTGGGAGAGGAGGGAGCACCTTGTGGAATAATGAAACCCTGGGCTTGGATGGAGGACATGAATATAGGGAAAAATAGACACAATTCCTCCAGGAGAATTGTAGATGAGCAGCATCGATGTTGCATTTAATTTTCTCCCCCCTGTCATGGCCAGTTGTTTTCCCCAGGATCGATAAACACTTTAATGCTGGAAATCCCACCAGGAGAACAACAAACTGTATTAAAAATGTAAATCCCACTGAAATAAATGCACTGAGAAACACCAGGTCAGCTCTGCAGAGACCAGAGGGGGATATCTGGGGCCCGTGTCCATGTAGAAAATTGTGCTCAGGTTATCTCTGGGGCATTCAGAAGAGGTTGGGCTCTTTTTCCATATCTTAGGACTGGCTTTTACCCTGTGAAATGCTTCCAGAGCAGCTTCACCAAGTCTCTGGGCTGTCTTAGGGCTTCCAGTGAAGATCTGTGCAGCTCTTGCTCTTGGATTTTAGGGTCTTGGTTTGATCGTACAACATTTCATTTCATTTCATTTCATTTCATTTCATTTCATTTCATTTCATTTCATTCTCAGGTTAAAATCTGGATCTTGGGGTCGCCTCTCTCAGCTTTCTCCAGCTCCTACCAGCTCTTCCAGCTTCCTCCAGTTAGAAATTCCTACCAGCTGTTCCCAGGGTGTTTTTTACACAAAAGTCAAGGTCTCAAACCCAGATCCTGACCTTAACAGCACCCACACATCCCAGAATGAATCTCTAGCAGCAGCAATGCCTTGTTCTAAGACAAATGCAGGGGCAGATGTGGCTGAAGCTGAAGGGGAGCATTAAATGTTCCTTTTCCAGCAAGGCTGGGCAATGGAGCAGCCAAGCACCCTGTAAAAGTTGTTCATGTGAGCTCTGCTCTGATGTCCAGGAGCTGAATTCCACCCCCTGTACCTCAAGGTTCTTTCATCACCACCTTTCCCTCCTGAGCAGCTTTATGGTGTAATAATTTCAGCTGTACGAGGAGAAGGAAAAAAGAAAAAGCAAAACAAAACCTTGAGCCAGATCCTCACCTGAGGCAGGCAAAGCTCCCCCAGACCTGTGTGTGTTTATCACCAAGGCAAGAGCTGTTTGCAAGGTGTGAAAGCAGAGAGACAGGCAGCTGCTTTTTTGTCAGCTCGATTACTTCTTCATCCTAAATGTGTGCAGCATGCTCAGGACACTTCTCACGCTGCAATCTGAAGGCAGAGCATGAACTTTTATAAGCTTCAGGAGGGATTCCAGCTTTCCCTTGATTTCCTATTTTACCTCTTGTTATGTGTTCCAGCAGGAACAACGCATCGTCCTTCTGCAAGGCCTTTTATTTAATGACTTCAAAATGCTTTGAAACCATTTGATTTTATAATAAGAACTGGGTCAGTTCTGCCTTCCTCGTTTTGGAGATGAGGGCAATCAGGTAAAGAGGTTAAATGGTTTGCCCTGCAAAAAGGAAATGTATGTATAGCACGGTTTGGAGGAGGGCTTAAAACTTTTGCCTCTGTTACCTCTGTACTCACCACAGGAATGAATTTCCTCCTTCTGTGACCATTCCTTCCTCTGTGATCACTGGCAGGGAGGCTGCCAGCCAGAAAATTGCAATTAAAGGGATCCCAGAGAAGATCAACATTGCAAAGCTGAGTCTATAACAAATTGGCAGGGTGATTTAGGGGAGCTTTTAGAAGAGGATGGGGCTGATTCACTGGGGCAACTGCAGAAGGTGTCAGGACCTCCCACAGAAGCCTTGGCCCTGGTCCCAGCAGCCCAGCCCTGGGCAGAACTGCAGCAAGACACCAGATTAGAGGGGTGTTGGGGGTTAGATTTGGGTATTTTTTCTCTTACAGAATTTTTTCCCATAAGTTGCCAGGAAACTAACTACTGGGTTCTTATGGGTGCTTGAGGAAAACAAAGAAGTGGCCAAAGCAGAGTGTGGCACTGGGCTACACCTTTTTTTTTTTTTTTTTTGTCGTCTCTGGGAGTTTCTCTCAGAGGTGAAAAGATACCGTGAGTTTTGGGGCAGATAAAGGACAGGGCTGGGGGCAGTTAGGCTCTCTTTTGCTCTTGGCATCCGAGAGAGGACGACCAGGCTGCTGCTGGCTGTAGGAGGAGTTTGCTGTGACCACTGGGTCCGTTCCTGAGAAAATCTATCGTCATCTGCTCGTGTGCCTCGGAACTCTGAGCTCGCCTCCTCCTGCCCTGCTGGAGCTGGGCCGGCCCTGTCCCGCCACGGCTTCTTCATCGCTGCTTTGGGACTTTTTGCTACGCTGTATCCCCACACTGCCCTGCTGGGACATCCCTGCCGCTCCAGCTGCCACCGACAGAGCTCCTGATACATCTCACCCACCAGCCTGGGATCTTCCACCATCCCAGCTTGGAACTCTCAGAGTCCCAGGAGATCAGACTGCCCTGAGCTTTTGTGAAACCAAGCCCCTCAAGGTTCCTGGTTCTGTTTATCATTGATGCTGTAGTTGTTCTTGTTTGTTTGCCTTGTTATCCATGCCAGTAAAAACTGTTATTCCTATCCCCATATTTTTGCCCGAGAGCCATCTTAATTTTCAAAATTATAATAATTCAGAGGGAGAGCGTTTTGAAATCTCCATTCCAAGGGAGGCCTTGGCCTCCCTAGCAGACACCTGTCCTTCAAACCAAGACAAGGGGATTCACCCCATCAAATGCTTGTAGGAAACTGCAGAGCCAGTGATAAACCTGGCTGGCCAACGCACCTCACAGGGGTTTCCCCTCTCCATTTCTGCTTTTCTTCATGGCTCATCACACCCTGAATGTGGAACTGACTGGGAAGAACGTTGCTTTGAGCATCTCTCAGTGCAGGGTCTCAGGATCATTTGTGTTTCCTGGTGTGTGTTTCTGCAGAGAGGAGGGTGTGTGAGAGGCTCAGTTTTTGAGGGACAGGGAATTCTGCAGCTATCACAGCTGGGGGGAAAGCCCAGGTGAGAGCTCGCAAGTTCCATGCTTAGTTTTCCCTTCAAAGGAATCACAGTCTCAGGAAGCAGGAGCTGTTCTGGAGCACTGTGGGTCAGATTTATCCCCAGTTTCTGTGGCAGTAGTAACTGAACAACATTTCAATAAAGCCTCAACAAAGTCTCTCAGGAAGCTTAAAAAGAGGAAAAAAAAAAAGTGTGATTTTGCTACAAGATCTTAGAATTTTAAAAAAAGAATATTTATCTACTTTCTGTCCAAGGCTGATGCAAACTGGGATACCCTTCACAACCCCAATGTTCAGTCACAGAATACCTGAGGATTTCCTGAGCAGAAAAGTTACTTATTAAAAAGACCCCCTTGACAGTTCCTTCAGTGACCTTCACCTTTGGCTTGCCTTCTGCCTGTTTTTGGCCTTCACCTTGGGCTTGACTTCTGCTTCTGTTTACTTCCAGGTGTGTCTGCATCACATCTGCTTTCAGTGATCAGGTCTTGAATTATGAAGGAAAATTCCCCAATCCAGTGATTCACTAATCATCTCAGTGCCACTGCAATCAGCATGAAGTGCTTTTGACAGCAATATAAAACGTGCCATGTAGGCCTTGGAAGGGAGTCTTCTGACAGAAAAGCACTCTCAGGCTGAAGATGAGCAAATCCACGCCCCAAATTTTGTTTGGGGTTTGTTCCTGCAGTTTTTCTTCTTGCATATGTGAGCACTGAGATGATATGGGCTGGGCAGCTGAGTGATGTAAAGGAGGGATGAGCAGGAACAAAGGATTCAGGCACCACTGCTGGTCCTGGGGACCCCAAATCTTCCCCAGGTGGGGCCTCCAGTGAGGGGCTGTCCCTGCTCTGACTGCATCCCCACATCCCTGTGCAGCCCCTGGGCTTTGTGCCCCTGCAACCACTGCTCCTTCTGTGGGAAACATCCTTGTCGTTGTCTGTGTTCTGTAGCAGGGCACAAAAACCTCAGCAGAACCGGCTCAAGGCTCTTATCTGAAATTTAAAGTGTAACACTCACATGAGCAAAACCCCAGTTTTATTATCCAAACAATTTTCCTGCCCTCTTGGTGGATCCCTACAGAATGAGGGAGGAGATAAGGTCTCCAAAGACACAACACAAAGCTTTTCTTTCCCTTGGAAAAATCCGTCTTTCCCAGCCAGGCACCCAGAGCCAAAAGTGGGACTTCTCATCCTAAAATTCAGAATGCCCAAGGAAGGACATTCCATCCAGCAGGAACAGCAGCATGTTCTTATCTAGACACTCACTGGAAGGGGAATGATGGCAAATTCATCTGGGACTGCTGCGGGACAAATATTTAACAAAGGGCTCCATTTGCATGTTGTTTATAAATAATTGTATTTTTAAATATCTCACCAAGTGTAAGATCATGCCGAGAATCTTGGTCAGTCTGGAGGCATAGTGTAAAAACCAATTTCTGTAGTTATCTCCAGAAATAAAGAGGGTGTGGGAGTCCCTGGAGCCAGGGATGAGGGATCAGGGAGTTATTTAGAGCAATTCCTGTTTGAGCAGGGCCATGAGGTGCACAGAGCTGGGAGAGCCAGCATGGCCAGTGGAAAACATGGACAGCCCCCTCTGATTCTCCTGGAATATGGCAGGAGCTGACAGCAGCTGCAGGAATGATCTTTCCAGACAGAAATTGATTTTCCCAAGATTGCCAGGAGAGAAGAGGAGTGCCTGAGATTAACAGAGCACAGACAAAACCCAGGGTTTGCTTCGCTCCCTGCAAGTGGACAAAAAAAAAACATTGAGAATTTCGACACTGAAGGACCTGACTGTCTGAAAAGTAATTTTCAGTGAATCTGCAGATTGCCTTCCTGCAGGCTGAGGGACAAAAATAAGGATTCTTTCCCTGGTGACAGCTTACCTGCTGTCCTTGCTGTGGTGCTGGGCCAGGACAGGATCAGGGCCTGCCCAGCAGCTGAGGATGGATTCATTTCCCTGTTTTCCCTCCCTAAATGCCCCCTGCACTCTCCTGGAGCTTTGCCTTGTGCCAGACAATGGTCATTTAAGGGTAATATCAGTGCTTGCTTAAAACTACTGCACCTCAAACAGCAGGGAAAAAGACAAATAGATGGTATCTTTAAATTCCAATCTGGACAAAATGATTGAATTTGAATTAGCACAATATGTGTCAACAAGACAAAGCTCATTGCTCCTTCCATGCTTTTGCTGTTCCCAGGGATGTGACAGAGGAGACAGAGGGGATTTTGGGGGTGGGATGATCAATGAGCAGCAATTTAGGGAGGGCACTCAGCCCTGGAGGGTTCAATCTCCCCTCAGCCCAGCTCCAGCTGAAATACAATCCTTGCTTTTATAGAAATTTGGCAATTAGTCAAAATCTATCCCTGCACATCATCTGTTATTAAATATTTTCTCCCTCCTTCTTACGAACAAAAAAAAAAATTTTCCAGGTTCAAAATGTGGAGGGAGAGGTGGGGAGAGGAGCATGGGGAGGAGCAGGGAATGAGGAAATCTGTGGAGAGCAGAGGGAGAAGGGGGAAGGCCACCAGCATACAAGTTATTACCAGGGCTCGGGATTGTTATTTTACTTGCAATAACCAAAGAAACCAGCTAATAAAGGAAAATTATGTTTTTAAGGCAGATGAACGGTAGTCAAGGAAACACAGCATCTTCCCTTCTCTGCTGTCTAGCCTCAGGAAAAACACATCTCTGATACTGATGCCATCGTGATAAAATCAGAGTTTAGGAATATCTCTACCTGTGCTGCTGGTAGATTATTAAAATGATGAGAACTGCTCCCACTTGTGTGGCAATTTCCACCCCTGTGCCTCTATTAGCAGAGCATCCCTGCCTGCCAGGGCCAGCCTTGTCTGAGGGAATTCAGTGCTCAAGGACCACGGGTTTCATTTAACGGGGGAGAAAATGATCTGAAGAATGATCTGGGAATAAATTGCCATGTCCGTGCTGCTTTCAGAGGGGAAAACTGCATTGAAGCTGAGATTTGGCTGCAGTTGTGAGAGAGGAGGGGTGAGGATAGAGACTGGTGTGGGGTTTCTCCAGCCTTGGGACATGGGTCAGACCTTGCATTCCATGTGGGGAGATGTGGTGGTGGCGACAGCCAGGAGCTGCCAGCAAAGCACTGCCCTCCCCATTGTGCATGGATCTGGGCAGGGATTAGGGATTTAGGGATCAATTAAAGATCTAGGGATGAATGGAAGGTCTAGGGCTGAATTTAGGATCACGGGATGAATTGAGGATCTAGGGATTAATTGAAAATCTAAGGATGAATGGAAGATCTAGGGATGAATTGAAGATCTAGGGAAGAATTGAAGATCTAGGGATAAATTTGAGTTGTAGAGATGAATTTAAGGTCTAGAGATGAATTGAAGATTTAGGGATGAAAGGAAGATCTAGGGATGAAGACCTAAGGATGAATTGAAGATCTAGGGATGAATTGAAGATCTAGGGATGAATTTGAGTTGTAGAGATGAATTTAAGGTCTAGAGATGAATTGAAGATTTAGGGATGAAAGGAAGATCTAGGGATGAAGACCTAAGGATGAATTGAAGATCTAGGGAAGAATTGAAGATCTAGGGATAAATTTGAGTTGTAGAGATGAATTTAAGGTCTAGAGATGAATTGAAGATTTAGGGATGAAAGGAAGATCTAGGGATGAATTGAAGACCTAAGGATGAATTGAAGATCTAGAGATGAATTGAAGATCTAGCTCACCTTTGGTTCATCACTCAACATTCCCCCTGTTCCTTCCTGGCTAGATAAGTCCCTGGCCAAAGGGGTTTTTGTTCGGTTTGTGTTTTACACTCAGCTTTGCCTTGTCAGGGAAAATGCCCCTTTTTGGTGGCTGACAGTCCCCAAACTCCTCAGGATTGACTTGGAGGAGGAGAGGGAGGTCCCAAGCAGCCTGGTGTGGGAACTGACTTCAGGTCACGTTTGAAAGGAAATATTTCCAGGTTTGGGACTGATAAAGCTCCATTGTGACGCTGCCAGTTTCCTGCCAGGGCTGCCAGCACGGCTCCAGTAGGGCTTGGAAGGAAATGGGGACGGGGTGGGGACTGGCCCAGAACATGCATGGAATATTTTACAGATGATCTGAGCCGAGCCCATGGGTATTGGAATCCTGGGCACTGAGAATTTCAGGCTTTCTGTGCTGACAGGCACTGACCCCCAAGCAAACACTACATTTGACCTGAGGCCTTGGAAAAGGCTTCCAAAATTGAGTGACAGCACTGGGATTGTGGGTGTGGAGTTTGAATAGAAGTGTGTGATATCACAGGGTGGAAAACTTGGAGTTTAAGGGTTTAGAATATAGTAATATATATGAAGCAAGATGGAGGATTTATGGTGAGGCTAAGTCCTTCTTTTTCTTTCAAGATAGAGGATTTAGGGTGAGGCTAAGTCCTTTTTCACCTTCTTCTTCATGGGTCTGGGTGGTATTTTGTAATTGGGTAGAAAAATCTGCATTGTGGGCCACAGGTGGTTGGTTATTGGGTTAAAAGTAAAAATAATTGAGGGGTCATTTCATAATTGGTCAGTTTATCCTGAAAAGGCCTTGTAAAGAAAGAAATAGATTTTTTACTTTGTTAGATAGAACTCACAGCCTGTGAGACTGTAACATAGATAAGAATTAATAAACACCTGAGTCTGAACATGAACACCGTCTCTCAAGCACTTAATCCTGGCTCTGACAGGAAAAGAAGATAAAAAAGCAACCCACGGGGAAGCAGGGAGGGAAGGGCAGGCTGCTGGCACTGCAGGGATAACTGGGCAGGGAGTGGGGGGACAGAGCTCAGCTGTGAAAGAGTTTCCTGAGCTCTCAAACAGGAACAGAAAGTTCATCACTGCCCTCCCCCTGAGGTGGGACTGCTCCTTGATGCCCTTCTGCCCCTGCCCACCCTGCCCTGGCACCACCACCCTCCCCAACAGCATCTCCTGCCTTGGCCACAGCCACCAACAGGGCTGAAACCCCCAGGGTGAAGGACTGACAACACGGTCAAATTGCCACTGATAACACGCTCAGACAGCGCCAGAGGCTCAGTGCAGCTTTGTAATATTTTCATGACATTTATTAATGATTTTCTCCAGTTTGAAGAGCACCCAGCATTTCCACCCAGACGATGGTGACAATAATGTGGGAACTCAGAGATAGCAGCAGTGAGTAATTCTCAGGGCTAATTACTCACCCAAGCTCTCCAGCCAGAGTGGTTTCCATCCCAGGTGAGTCCCTGCACTTGCTGCTCCCTGCTCCTGAGCAGCAGGAGCTGGGGCTGCCACCATGCCTTGTTGGGACTCCCTAACAACAGAGGCCACATGAAATTAAGGGAATAAAAAGCAGTTCTATTTATTGAAGGCCCTTCAGATACATTTAGGGCAGATGAAGCCCCCCAGGGGCTACACCCAAAAATGGAGGATGGTCATGGGTTTTCACATTTTTATGAATTTGGTGGTTAATGATCCAATTTCAGGTAATGAAGTAATTGACCCCAAGTTTGCCCCCACCAACTCACTTTTGTTTCCATCTCTCAGGCCTGAGGCAGTGAGGTGTCCTTGATTCCCAGCCTGGAGAGGAATTGTTGTGTCTGACCAAAATGTGAAGGCAGTAGCTCACACTGGATATGGAGTTTAGAGTTATACACTAAAGAATTGCAGGATTACAAATAGATGAAAATATAAAAACTAAAACCCTAAGGCATCAGTCACAGAGCCAGGGATTGATCACTTCCCTGTACCTGACACAGAAATTCCCTGCTGGGGAGGACACACTTCATTGGCAAACTGCTTTGAGCTCATCTTTTCCTCCTCAGCACCTTGCCTGCTTTCTCCTGAGTGAGGCTGGGTTTGACTGTCCATCATGATGCCCCAAAAGTGACCCAGCCAGCAGAACGAGGTGCACGGAGAGCACAGCTATCCACAGTCAGCTGTGGGACCCCTCATGACTGAAGCCTTCTGTGCTTCAGAATTCCCACCCCAGGGGCAGAACCCCTCGAATTACCCTGGAAATGCTGCAGGGAAGCTGAGGTTTGCTGAGCACCTGGAGCAGCTGGTGAATAAATCCCAGAACCTTCCCGTGCCGTGGGGGTCCCCAAACCATCTGGTCGCAGCTGCAGAGCTCGAGAGGAGCACAGCAGGCTGGAGGAATTGCTCTCTCAGGGTGAGAAATGTGGGAATGCTGGCCTGTCCCCCTGGCACTGCAGGGAAATGATCCCTCCTGAGGAGCAGAGGTGAGAGGGGGAGGAAAAACTGAACTGTAAAAATGAGTTGCTGGAGGCAGATCTCCAGCATTCTTCTTTGGTTCATTTTTCCAACTTAAACAAACATGTAAAAAATGAGATAAATAGGGAAAATGTTTGTTGTGGGGTTTTTGTTTGTTTGTTTTTAAATTTCAAGTGCTTACTTGATCAATCAAATCAAGCTTGATCATAAGCCACGTGACACTGAATGAATGACACAGAAATATCCCCAGTAACCTGGTGGGCAGTTTACAGTGAGAGTTTTAAATGAAATAGGGATTTTAAAGGGGAATACACATATTTGCCCCATCCCTGGACATGTTGCAGAGCAGGCTGGGTGGGACTTTGAGCAGCTCAGTCCAGTGCAAGGTGCCCTGACCTCAGCAGAGTTTCCGGTAGGATCTGCTCCATGCTCTTGCCAGGCACAGGTGATACTGACTGGCCTGCAGTTCCCAGCTCCTCGTTTTCTCCCCTCTTTAAAAATGGGGTTGTTTCCCCTTTTCCAGGCAGTGGGGATGTCACAGGACTGCCACAACTTCTTGGATATGATGGGAAGTGCTCCAGTTCCCACAGAGGCCAGGGATGTCTCTCATCAGCCCCATGGATTTGTGACCTTCAGCTTCCCTGGATGTTCCAGCCTCAAACTGTCCTTCCTTTCCCCAATCCCTGCTCTTGCCTTCCGGGTGTGGCTGGGGCACTGTGTGTTCCTGTGCTGGGATGCGCCACTCGTGAGCCTGGAGAAGCTGATCCTTGGATATCATCCCAGCCCCTCCTCCTTCCAGGGCTCTGTCCCACGGGACTGTCCCACCTGATCCCCAAAGGGGCCAAATCTGCTCCTGAAATCCAGGATAAAAGCTCGCTGCCCTGAGAATCTCAGCTTCATCCTTCTGTGGTCACTGCATCTCAGACCAGTGTGGGAATAGAAAATGGATGTGATAAAAGATTGGCGAGCTGGACATTTCTGATGTGTCACGCAGAAATACACTGTACTTCATTAAATTATTCCTTCACTTCAAGGAACAACATTTAAGCTCGGTAAGATTAGGAATTTAAATGACTTCAAGAGAGCTTCATTTCTCAGAAAGCACATTCAGGGACATGGTGACATTTAATTTCTTAGCAAGCTGCAAAGCGAAGCTACAAAATTGGCCACAATTAACATTTCCTTAAAACCTGGCTCCACTTTTGCAGACATTCAAACAATGAAATCTCAGTCAAAGGAATAATTTACTCAGTGACTTTGCCTCTTCATTTCTGCTCACAAAAGTTTTCTGAGCAGCTTCTAAACAGCTCCCAGTTTTTTGCAACACCCCCATTCCTTCCTGGGAGGTACCAGGTATTCATCAGATAAGTTTTATGAGTAATTCTCAGTCTTTCCTTGCTCAGTTCTATATTTAGATTTTCTGCTGCAGTGGCTAATCTTGAGGCGAGGCTTAGGTCACCCATTACTATCTCCATTCTCTGGCTGAGTGCAAATACACACAATTGTGAGCTCAGACTTCACTTCAAGCGCCCTCTAATTCCTGCTCATCTCCTCGTCCTCTTCAGCACTGGGCAGAAATGAATTGAAAAGGAAAGTGTACAAATATTAATTGACCTCAGCACCACTCTGGGCTGCTGGGGCAGATATTTGATGTACTACACTCCTAGTGCTAATTCTAAAAACAGAGGATACAAAAAGCTGAAGTGACATTTAGAGGGGGTGGTTGGAAACTGCCTCTCAACTTAGAGCTTTGCTTTGCCTTTGGAGAGCAAGATTAGATGTCCAGCTTAGACTGAAAATCTTTTCTTTAGATATCCATATCTGCGTGAAATGAGTCCAGTTTGAAGTAAAAAACTACTCCAAGAATCTCAGACAGCATTTTGTTGAAGGAAGTTTCCTATAAGAAAAAAAAAATAGCAGACACATTTCAGCCTCTGGAATCTATTTCTACATCACTGCAAATACATCCTAAGCCTCTGTATTTTATCTGGGCCCAGCTCTACAATTTTGCTCAGATTTGCTCCCCTTCCCCCTCCCTCAGCATGGATCACACTGCCAGGCACAACCATCCATTTATACCCCCCACAATCCCAGATCAGACCCTCTGTGGCTCCTGAAGAGCCCCACTGCTGGATCTTCATGCTGGATCTGCCAGATTTTAGGGGATAAACTCCACTTGGAATGCAGACTTTGCAGCTCAGGAGGCTTCCTGCTCTCACTCAGGGCTCCTCGTGGAATGCCAGCTCCATTCCCCCTGCCTGGAAATGTCAGGGGCCGTGTGTCTCCACAGGGCTTCTCCAAATCCTCGCTCCCTGCTACCTAATTTAGATGCTGAACATTGCAGCGTTTGATGCAAGAGCCAAAAAATAACCAGCACTTGGGATACTGCTCTAGGAAAGAAACTCTCCTTTGAGCTATGAAAAACAAAGTGTTGGACAATTTTAGATTGAATTCCACACCTGGGGGAAGGTTTGGAAAAGGAGCTGAGTTGGGATGGAGCTGCTATAGGAGCTGCTATAGCTTCTGTAGGTGCTATAGGTGCTGTAGGAGCTGTAGGAGCTGTAGGTGCTGTAGGAGCTGTAGGTGCTGTAGGTGCTGTAGGTGCTGTAGGAGCTGTAGGAGCTGTAGGTGCTGTAGGAGCTGTAGGTGTTGCTGTAGGAGCTGTAGGAGTTGTAGGTGCTGTAGGAGCTGTGGGAACTGTAGGTGCTGTGGGTTTTGTAAGTTCTGTAGGAGCTGTGGGAGTTGTAGGCGTTGCTGTAGGAGCCGCTGTAGGTGCTGCTGTAGGAGCTGCCCAAGGACAGCAAGGGCTGGGAGCATCAGGACTCCAATTTTGCCAGATTATCCTTTTTTTCTGACCAAAACACAAGGCTCCTGTGAAGCATTTTAAAGACTTTTACTCCATTTTCAGTCTCATGTGAAGGGTGAGATGGTCTAGATATTACAGTTCATGCATCAAAATCAGAAGCTGAACTATTTCCTAATTACAATACAGTATAAGCGTTTTTTGGCCTATCAGCTTTCACCACACAATGTTGGTAATGTCTTTAAGCCAATTATCTAAAAATACCCCTAAAAATACCCCCTGGAGGTCCTAATACGTCTTTCAGAGTTCTATTTCTCCAAAATATCTAGTCTTTTTACAAAGTCATCATTTGAAACTTGTTTCTAGTTCCATTTCTCTCTTGACAATGTCTATCCTATTCCATGCCCTTTCTAAGTCAACATATTTTATCTCAGAGTTTGCACACAGATGCAGAGTATGTGAACTTTCTGTCAAGCTTTGAGAATTCTCTACAAATCCATTTCCTCACACTGGGACCTGCCCTGTGGGGAAGGGGGTCAGAGCAGACACCATGATGGAGATTAGTGGGTTTGGAGGTTTGGAGGCCCATGAGAGGAGCCAGGGCCATCCTGGGGGACTGAGGGTTCTCCTTCCAAGCCTCATCTCCAGTGATGCTTTGGGAAGGCTCACCTGAAACAG
>VWYN01015841.1:0-33637 GCA_013400075.1 Hippolais icterina
AATTTTTTCCCATGTTGTTTTACAGGAATATAGAGGGAGACAGTGTAAAACCCTTAAAAATTCAAATTCATAAGTTATCCGCAATGCAAATTGAATAAATTATCTGCATCTCCTTTGTCTTCCTCCCACAACAACAAATTAGAACAATTTGATTTGACTTGTTTTGAAAATTCCATGCTGGCTGGTTTTTTGCTACATTATTATTATAATAGTTTATGTGGTAATGATGTGTTAAAGCCTCATTCCAATAGTCCAAGTGAAGCTGAGCCATCTGAATTTCTCTGTAAGATTCCTCCTTTTTTAGAGATGATCAGAAATTTTTCTCTCCTCAGTTCTCACTACCACCCGTCCCTTGTGTGGTACCAAAGATGACAACAAATGATGAGGTGACTTATAAGGCCAGCTACTCCTGTAAGCACCATAGAGTGAATTACAGATGAACTATTGAGTTGTTTTTTACCTAAATAATCCTTAATGCTTTTCATCTGTTTATTCACTGTGTATTTATTGAACCTCATTCTGACTTCGTGTCATATGCCACTTTTGTAATGAAGCCTTTCAGAGAAGGCAAACTGCACTGTAGCCTACTATGTGTCACTAGCTTTTTGCCAGGATTTTCTTTACCATCTGGTAATGAACTTCTGTTTTTCTTGGGTTTTTTTTTTTTTTTTTTTCCCTCTTGCTTTAGAAGTATTTATATGGATTTTTCTTTCCTTCACTAAGAATAACTTTGTATATTTTTCTGGGTTTTTTTGGTTTTTTTTTTCTCTCCTCACAATATGTTATCCATTTATGCTCATTCTTAGTCACTTGTACAGTTTTTAAATAATGTTATTTTCAAACCTTTTAATGGCTCTTATTTCAACTGCAACCATTATGCTTTGCCTCTTACCTGTCTTTTTCACTTGGAGGGTTTATTTCTAAATAAATCTAGATCTAGATTTTTGATCTAGATTTCTAGATGATACAATCCCTATCAGATCACCTGCCTGCTTTGAATTGGACGATGTTCCCCAGACATCCTGCCTACCTCTTCACATACCAAACAAACAAGATTCTTCCTAGCTTTACTCTACAGACCCTTTTCACACAACCTAAAAGTAGTGAATGTTATTGTTCATTTTCTCAAAAAATACCATTTTCTTTTGGGCCCTTCATCAGTTCCTCTAAATGAGCTGGAAAGAAAGCTGAAACAGTCATTCTTCTAGTCAATTCTCTAGCTCCTGAGGAGATAAAAAAGGAGGGAGACCCAAACCAAAACCAGTACATTTCAACACTTAATGGATGATTATACTGCTGTAAATTTTTTCTAAAGAAAGATGAAGTTCTCCATTACCATCAGAATTTTCTTTTGGATACCTGTTTATTGCTCAAAAACCTCTTAATTAAGCAGACTAGAATATACCATATCACACATTGTGTCAAAAGGCCTTTTATTCAAAAGGTCTTACTTTTTATTCATGCTGTACAGACCTGACTGTATACTCTTACTTGCATGGACATATGGTTTGCTGTCCCAGTGATATTCAGATTCATGGTGGGCTTTGCCCAACAATTCTCTCTGTAGCCTGAAAGAGGGGTAGCTGGCTCCCAGCGTTTGGCAGAGGCCAGGTAACTGTTGAGATTATAGGGCTCTGTGTGACTTTGGGAGGAGAGAGTGGCTGGGTACCAGCCTCTGAAAGACAAAGTCTAGGGTCTCACTTCTGTCAAGAATTTGTGAATATTTTGAAGTAGAGTTGTTGAAGACAAAAAAAACCCAAACCAAAACAAAACAAGAAAAACCCCACACCACCAAAATCCAAAAAACCGGTGCTAATTATCATCACAGCAATATGAGAACTCAGGATTTATCCTATGGGTTAACATGCCCTGGCAGGGCATCTCAACAGTTTAGGTCTTGTTTCAACTACTCTCTTACTGTGTCTTGAGAAAACCTGAGTCATTCCTGCAAAGGGATCTGATGTTCTCAAATACTACTGAGAATCCCATTGGTTACCTCAGACCAAATTTGCAGCCCCTAACTCTGAGCTACCTTCATTTTTCATTGGAGCTACTCCAGCATTCAAATTATATTCAATTTTGTCAAAGCTCTTAGCTGCCTGAGATATTGTTCAGAGCTTGTATCAGTGCATGTGAGGGAGAGAAAGGAGCGGGGAAGTGAGATGTTTTCCTATTTTAGTGGTGTTGTTACTGATCTCTCAGGCTCTAACACTTACATCCAATGCCACATACTCATTGGGATGAAACAGTTCTCTTAATTTCAAATCTAACATTTGCTCTTCCTTGACTGAAGACTTGCTCAGTGACTAGACAACAGTTTTGTTGTCTCGTGAGACAGAAGATGAGATAAGGCTGTCCTTTACTTACACTACAAGGAAGCTTTTTCATCCTTCTTGCAACAATTATATTTGTACAGACTGGACTCTTCTGTGTTAAAAAGCAAAACCTTTTCCAAGCCAAAGAGTATGGAAGTGACATTCATATTATTCATATGTTTTGAACAGTTTCCTTATTCTCGATATTGTCTCAGAAGATTAAAAAAAAAAAAAACAACAACAACCCAGAATGCTGATTTAAAGATTAAACCAGGAAGCAATTTTAGAGTCTCTCTAAGGCCATGCTTTGAATTTTAATTCCTACAAAAGGAAAATTAACCAGTCTTGAAACTTTTTAGTTTTGTGACTGGAAGGGAACACATTTTAAAAGAATGAAGATAAAAGCATTTCTGAACAGCTATGATTCAGGCATGGTAAAGAAATGCCACTAATTTGATAGTATTTATGATGCTTCATATGACATTAGTAAATCTGGCTGAAAGATTTTGGTGGGGTTTTTTTTTTTTTTTTTGGCAGGAACAGTAATGGTTGTAAGCAATTCAGATTTATAGTACCTCAATGTGTTTAAGAGAAATAGGAACAAGACTGTAAATTGCTGTGTGTGAATGTTGGTGCATTTGGATGAGGAAGCATGAATCGGGCAGTTTGGACTTCATAGTGAGATGCTAAGCCACCCCTTTAAGCAACTCCTATACTACTTGCCTTAGATGGCTGACACAACATGAGAATGGCCTAGGAACCGTCAGTTTTATAAAATGCTCTTCATTCCCATTCTGGACTCCTGCACCCCCAACTTTGGACACAGTCATGTGAAGGAAGGAATTTAAGGACAAAAAAAAAATAAAGTGGAGAGTTAGTTAATGGCAGAGACCATATCCAAATGAGTGAGGATTTGACATTGAAAAAAAATTATCATTCATTTCAAGGCAGAAGATGGTGAGAAGGGACTGAGTTACAGTCTTGGTTACAACATCAATTCTGTAAAAGCAGAGAGAGGTCAGATGATTGTGGAGCAAATAGCAAGTTGTTCAAACTCAAGTTTCAGGTAATGGAAAATAAAGGAATAACTGTGATCCAGCCAGATGACTCTTTTAAGATGCTGTTGAGTGCAGTAGCAGTGGTGTTTGGTCTGCTTTCCAGAGCAGGAGCAGAGTCCTTGTGGAATTGTGTTCCACTTTCCATTGCTACCTCTGGTCAGATTAGGAAGCAGAAGTATTGGTGTTTGTAGATAGAATCATAGTCATGGAATGGTTTGGGTTGGAAGAGACCTTAAAGATCCTCTAGTTCCAACCCAAGTGCCATGGGAAGGGAAAACTTCCATGAGACCAGGTTGCTCAGAGCCTCATCCAGCCTGGCCTTGAACACTTCCAGGAATGGGGCATCCAAAACCTCTCTGGGCAACTCATTTCAGTAAAGAAGTAGTAAAGAATATTGAAGAAATTCTCATAGTAAAGAAATTCTTCCTAACATCTAGTCTAAACCTACCTTACTTCATGTTAAGCTATTCTCCCTTGTCCTATCACTGCATGCCCTTATGAAATGCCCCTCTTCATCATTTTGGTAGCTCCTTTCAGGTACTGGCCCTCTGCAGTAAGGTCTCCCAGAAGTCCTGTCCAGGCTGAGCAGCTAGGCTGTGGTTTCTGACGTGTGTTTGAACGAACTGTGCCAGAAGCAGTGCAGTGTTACCTCCTCCAGCACCCACAGGGAATAGCCAAGCTCTGAGCTGACCCTATCCTTTCAGTCCCTGCTGATGGCATTACCTGTAAGGCCAAACTCTGGGGCTGCTTCTCCCTTTCTCCATGCCAGCTCCCTGCCTCTTTGGGTACCAGGGCCTTTCTGTGCCCCACTGCTGGGCAGGCACAGAGCAGCAGCTCACAGTACGGGGTGATATCTGCCCTGTTGGATAACAGCCAGATGGGGATGCTCTCCATCTGACTCACCCCTATTCAAACCAAGCATTTCCAAAAGCATATAGCTATTTTCAGCACCTAACTGGAGTTCCAGTTAAGCAAAACTTGAACAGGAACCACCCCAAAGGATCTAATTTTCTTGAAAAATGAAGGCCAACTTAAGTTTTCCCTTAACTCTTTTTATTGAACAACACACAGTGCTCAGTAAATAAGGCATCCAAAATAATTTACAATAATTGTTGGAAATATATACTGTGGGCTTGCAAATTCTTAAGCATGTTTTACCTTCCCAGTGATGGAGGTGCTGTCTTGTACTTCTCTCTGTCACCATATTAGTGTCGTTTAGCTGAATTATATTCAGTACAAACATGAATGACAGCTTTTAGCTATGTGAAAACAGACTGTCATCCAGAAAGATGAAGTTCTTTTTGCTCTGAGCCAGATTTTAAAACTACTTATAGAGTGTATTTTCTGATTCACTTGAGTGGCTGCACAGTTATACCCTTGGTGAGACCTAATTTTCACAAACATCTCCAAGAATAGTAAATTATTCATTATCAAGACCTTTTTCATTAGACAGCTGACATATTATCAGCTCTTCTCTCTACTCTGATGAGAGATAAATAGAAGTTTATTACGCCAGGAATGAGAAAAGAATAGTCGTTTGGCACCTAAATTCCATTTAATTCTATAAATACTAAGTATCATTCATAACCTATTATTAGAAACCTGTGTTTGAGATCCAGGGCTATATGTTCAGCTCAAGTGATTTACAGTTTCCTTCCCAGCTTTAGTCGTGATAGTAACTGTTCATTCTACCTAAATGAACAGTATTAAAACAAAACAAATTATCTCAGAACAAAACATGATTGTTCTTCTTCTATGAAGTATTATAGATCAGGAAAAATTTGCTAAAAGCACCAGAATTGTCATCATCTGAATTAGCCTACATGTATTCCAGGTATTACCTTCCAGGAAATGAGTAATCAAGGTGTACGTGTGCAACATTCAGCAGCACAGAACATGATATTCATTAGTAAGAGGTCGATTTGTCAAGTGAACGTAAGAAGCTGAGAGGAATTAAACAGTCTACAAACAAAATAAATCCCTTTAACATTAAGTAGTCTTGATTTTCCTCTTTTAGACAATGATAACCCCCAAGAAATCAGTTTTGAACAAATTTAAAAGATGTCCTAATTTTTCAGCTTTTTAAAAAATATATTTCTAAAAATGAAATTAAGCTGGATTTTAAAAATACATGTTATTTGAAAATAAAAAGTCAAACTGTTTCCACCACTATATGAAAATTTTTAAAAAATAAATACCTTTTTAGATTAAAAAAAAAAATCTGCCCAATTTGAATAGAACTCATATTTATTCTCTGTTATTCTAAAACTGCCTTTTTTCAGCAAATATGCTATTCCTGACAAGAAATTCCAACAACCTCTATTTCTGTTCCCCTGCTTCATATTTCTGTCAAAATTAATGATCATATCATACATTTTGGTGCTCTCCCTGGATTATGGGCCTTTCCTAATGAGCTGATCTGATTTATACTGGGTTGATGATCAACAGCTCGGGGCAGAACATACCAGAAATCCCTTGGGAGTTTGCAAATTGTCAGACAGATGAAGAAGACTGCTTGTAGGTTGTGTTTATGACTCCTATATTATTTTTAGGAACTGTTACTGACAAACCCTCAAAGCCATTATGTCTCTTCCATGTTTATCTTCACACAGGAATGTAAGTAATTACTGATTTACAGATGTGTATCTGCTATAACAGCTCATATTAAAACATTGTTTGTGCATTTTCAGTACTCATCTCTTTGCACCCTCATTATTCTTTCTTTCAGCAAGAGCTGGTTTCCACTGAAGGAAATACCCAATGTATTGGAAAAGAAAAAAAATAAGCTATTTTCTTGTAGATTATGGGCCCATTTCATTAAAAAATTGGTTGCATGAACCAGCCAAGTGTTCCAAAACACTGAAAAACTTCGGAGCCTCTAAGAGACATTAACCATCCAAATGTTAATTTACATATTACATTTCTTCAAATAACTTTTCCATATTATTATCAATAAAAAATCTCCAACACCCAAACTAGTTAAAAAATCCAAATCCCCCAAAATAACAAAGTAGGAATTTTAGATCCATGTTAATCCAGAAGTTTTAGCTTCATTGACTTCCTCTGAGGATTTTAATGTGAATGAGCCCCCTGAATAGCTTTGCTGAGCAGGGCCTCCTCATTGAAGTTCCAAAGATTTTGAGCTTTTAAGGGACAGACATTAAAATACAATAAAGGATGGAGAATAGACATCCAATTTGATTTCCAGAAGTGGGAACTGGTGAGGTATTTCTGATCTCATAGGATGGATTGAGGTAAAGACCTCAGAGAATCTGATCCTCACTGTAAACTTCTTTTTCAAAAATCAGAAATCTTTGTGCCATACTTTCAACATTAAAAAATAATAACAAAATTAAAAATTATTCTCTTAAACAAAAGTCATTTGAAAGTCATTTGACACAGGTAGTTTCCATCTCATGGTTAGCAGAGCTGCTAACATCAATTTCAGTGGATTCTGGAAAATACACAAAAAATATTTCAAAGCCCACGGCCCAGTTAATACCCTCACCAGGCTATCCAAGCAAGAACATCTACCAATTGTATCTTGTCTTTGCATCAGATCTCAAATACCTGCTTATATCAGCCAAAAAAAGAAAATAATTTCAGACTAAGAAATAGAAGTATAATGTTCTCCTTTCAGTGACAAGAAAATATTATAATAATCACACACAGTTGTTCTCTAGGTTCTCACAGAAAAGGAGAAAAGGAGAAGATTTGAAGCATCCAGTCTGTACTAAGCAAGAAATGACACTCAGCTACTGATAAGTCTTAATATGTTATCCTGGTACTATTCATTGTCTTGCTGTTGCAAATACGTGGATGCTAGTCAGTGAATATGCACTGGGGATGGATATCACCATGGCTGGAGTTCTTCTAACTCTATTGTTTACCCTCTGGATTTTCCGAGGGGTTTTTTTCTTTGTTTTTGGGGAAAGGGATGTGCAAGGGTGTTCTTTTCATTTTGTGGCAACTTCTGGTTTTGTTATGTTGTTGTCTTGGAGGGCTAGAAATGCTTTTGCTAGTTCTTTATTATTAGTTAAATATAGTGCTTTAAAAACAGTTGGCTACAGTATGGACTGATATCCTCCTGGATGGTATGTATTTTAAAGTGTTTGGCAATTCTCAAAATAGACTGGAAGTAATTCAGTTCCAAAGATTTATAAAACCTTGAAATTCAGTTTAGGCAAGGAGACTTCCAAACATATGTTCATTAGAACAGCAACAAGAGTACAGTTTACCAAATGAAATAAACACAAGAGTTAATGAAGGCTCTAGAATATTGGTGAAATGCTTAAGTCTTTATAGGAATGTCAAATTTTGAATATTACTGGCAGACCAGCTATGTACTTCTGAAGTTTAAACAATGACTACAATAGAACTTTCATTATTTTGTACACTGGCAAAACTCTGCAAATAATTTCTGCTGATTAAGTCTATTTTCTCTGACACTCGTACCAGAAATCTTTTATGTTCTCAAGAGGCTCTCAAAATGTTATTTCTAGTTGGAAATTGAGATTAAAAATGTCACTCAACAGCAGCAACAACAGAAGCTATTGCATTGTCTGGATGGTGCAGATTATTGCTAATGGAATACAACAGGCAAACTTTTACAGTATGATCAGTGCATTTTATGTGGTGAAAATGAAAAACAACACTACTCTTGTTCAATAACTGTTCTTTTGGAAGGATTGTGTTTATGAAGCGGAAAAATGCCAAGTAGAAATACCAGTGATAGTGAGTAGATGACTTTTAAACTTTTATTCCACACATTTTTACAGACTCATCAGATGCAAAAGTATCCTTTTACATGGAAGGAAAACATAATTCTCTTCACTGCTGAAATTACTGCTCACTGCTGAACAGCAAGGAAGCAGGTACATTCATTGGTCACTCAGCTGACGACCTGACAACTGGACAACACAAATGCCACATTCTGTCACTTCCATAAAGAAGATCAAGATAGTCCACAATCTTTTTGCCCACATATATTTTTCCCAGTGATAGCAATGATTAGAGAAAGAGTATGGTTTCTAAGCTTGATTGGACTTGATTCTATTGCCACTACAATATAATAGACACAACATGTGTCTCGCAAGCCTGAAACTAATGCTGCACAGGACAGTCTATTCTCACCAAATTCAGTGTATAGAAAAAAAGGGAGAAATAAAGAAGACAGATCAAAAACCACATTGATGAAAGGATTGATTTAATAATCGCCCAAGAACTTACTCAAAAAAATATTTCAAAGTCACTGTAAGACAGTGTCCTACCACAATGACACAACTGCAGCAGAGAGGCTGCCAGGCAGAAGTCCTTTCCCCACAACCAGGACATTTGCTGCCACATACCCAGGGGTGTTACAAAGGCCCCAAGAGCACAATCACCAGGCCAGACATCAGTACCAAGAGAACTGATGCTGTCTAACGTGAGGAGATCTCAGTGAACAAAGCATCCAAGGGTTGTGTCAGCCCACTTATCCTGCATTGCTTGGGCAAGTGGCGACGAGGACGAGAAAGAGGAAGAGGACGAGGACAATGGTCCTGATGGACAACTTCACAACTGTTGTTAGACGTGTTGTGAGAAGGGCTTTCTTCCTGGTGCTGCAAGGAGCCATTGCTTTCGGCAGTGTCTTTGAAGGCTGAAGTGCCCATGAGGAGGAAGTGGTGTACCATATGCCCGTACCCCTGACTCCTCCCCGAGGCCACACCTTCCACCAGGAGCATGACACAGACAAGCAGAGGCCCGGCAGGAACTTCTGTGTCCATGTGGAACTGGAGTGCAGCTCCCTGCCAAGGGAGCAGCGGGGAGAGAACCTGCTGTGCCTCCTGCACCATCATGAGGTGGTCAGGAGGAGGACTCGGCAGTTCAACCTCCTGGACACCCTGTGCACCAGCTCCTACCTGGATGTGAGGAAAACTGCCCACTGGTTCTGCGTGCTGGTGAGACCAACCTGGAGGCATTTGCCCCGGGAGGCATTTGCCCCAGTCACACAGTTGGCATTTAATGCTGCTGCCCTTCAAACACTCCTGCAAACTCAGGCTGACCAACAAGGAAGGAAGCTTGCAGGCTAAGGTGCTCTTTGGGGTGTGGCAAGGTTCCTCACACATCTTTGTCAGCAGCCAACCCCAGCGTCCCACACCCCAAGCTCAATGTGGCCGTGGCAGAAATCAAGTTCTTCAGGCACATGGCCAGGCAGGTCCCCCAGGACAGCTCGCACCTCACATGCCTGCAGATCTGGGCTGGTGTTCTTGCACAGAAGGACTTTTCCCTCTTCCCTCTCCCTATTCCATCAAGACCACTGTCATGTACCTGCTGAACACTGTGCCACTGTGTCGCTGGCACAGGAGATACTTTGTGCTTCAGCTCACAGATATCCTGGAGCAGCTGTGCTTATTCCTGGAAGAGGAACACCTGGGGAATTGTATTGTGGGCAACCAGAGGCTTCTGGAGGAGATCAGTTTGCCCTCAGATGTACGAACAGCTGAGCCACCCAACCTCATCCATGGCCTGGCACAGGATCCGGCTGCCCACTCCCAGCGATGGAAGCCTACCTCATCTGCACCATGGCCTGGCCAGAGTGCTGGCCTAGGGCTGTTGTTAGTGGGGCTGTGCACAGAGCCGTGCTTGTGGGGCCGCCAGCTGGGGGCAGAGGAGCAGCTCGCCTTGCCACGGCAAAGACAAGAATACACGGGCTACAGAGACAGATAGAGAGATGTATATGTAACTGTAGTGTGTGTAGATATAGATATATAACTACAAGGATTTTTCTTAAAAAAAGTATTTTAGCAATCCATATGATATTGATAGTTGTTTAATTATCATTATTTTATGAAAAGATAGAGCTTATCTTTAGTGTCACTCTCTGTTGTGGCACATAATAATGCTCTCTCTAGTGAGTGCATTTATGAGAGGCAAGATTTTTATTATATAGATGTATTATAAGCATATTGTATTTCATTCAAAACAATGATTTAATAAACAATGTGGAACTGAAATGAAAAAACAATTCTATAGAATTCCTATATCATTACATAGAAATATATATTTATAATTAAAGGTTTATCAAATATGTATTGCTTTATATAACAAAAAAGATAATCATCATAAATATAATAATAAAACAATATAAATTTAGCATGTATATCCTGTCACTATCTGTCAGGACACATATTAACACTGTATTTACTGTGTTTATGACAGGCAAGATTTCTAATCCATAAATATATATTTGAAAATAGATACAATGCATACTACATTTCTAATATTTTTGAATGGAAATATATCCATAGACAGTGTCACTCTGTTGAGACACATATTAATGCCCCATAGTTACAGCACTTATAACTGGCAAGCTTGAAATTGTATAGCTGTTGCTTCAATAAAATGCAATATTGCAGTATGTGGAGCATGTAAGACTTTCTCGATCTCAGCCAGACCTATAGCGTCGATAAATCTCACGTGCTGGGAATCTGGGCTCGGGAATGGTCTCCTTAAACTCAACCGAACTTACAGTGATGAACTGGTTCTAATCAGAAATTAAGCTCAGCTGCCCTGCCCCCCGTGATCTGAGAATCACAGCTCGGCTTGGAAGGATCCTTACAAATTGTCTTGTTCCAGGCCTGCTGCCATGGGCAGAGACACCTGCCACAGGCCACCTTGCTCCAAGCCCCATCCAACCTGGCCTGGAACACTGCCAGGGGCAGGGCGGCCACAGCTGCTGTGGGCAGTGTGGGCCAGGGCCTCAGCAGCCTCAGAGGTGACAATTTCTGCCACATCAGCAGCCTAAGCCCCCCTCTGTCAGTGGGAAGCCACGGCCCCTGGTGCTGTCCGTGCAGGCCCTTGCAGACAGCCGCTCTCTGCAGGGACTGAAAGGCTGCAGGAAGTTTTCCTGGAGAAGCCCTTGGGGACCACTGGGGGTCAGGAATGTCACCTTCAGGGCAACAAGCAAAACCTGGTGCAGCTGGCAGGCACAGAGGGCACATGGTGGGCACTGAGGCAAACAGAGATTTTCTTTTCTTTTTCCTAACCTTTTTGCAATCCATTTACAGAGCCTGACCTTTGCAGTATGCTTGGAACGGATGCCATCTACATCAGCAAAGGAAAGAGTTTGGAAAGGCCGCTACAGAGTTTGGGTGAGGCACTGATGTGACTGAGGGCTTTTCCTGTCATTGTCAGGGAATAGGAATGTTGACCCCTGACACAATAAATATTAAAAACTAAAATAAAATCATTAGCAAAGAAGAAAAGTTGGATAACAAAATTTCATGTTGCAGTTTCAAGAAAGGCAGGATTTGGTCCTTAGGGATATTTTTAATTTATGCACTTGCTTTAAAAAGCACATAGCCTGTAAAGGTGTTAATTCAATATAACACATTCTGTCTCATGAAATTTATTTAAGTGAAAATGTCATGCTGGTTACATTCAAAATAAGATTTCCATATAAGTCCTATTTTTTTTTTTTATTTATTAGATCACTTTGATGTTGTATCAACTACAGATCTTCATAAAACATGTTTCTATATTTCTGTATATATGATTGTCACAGGCTGTTAGGACCTATACATATGTGCAAACCTACCTCCTTATCATTGCACTGAAAAAAAGATTTGTGCGGTTAAGATAAAGAGAAACCAACCACGATCCAGGGATGCTTTGAATTTCAAAATAAAGAGTTTGTGCTCTAGCTGAAAAGGAAGGGCAATACTATGATCATGAAAGAAAACCTAGTGTGTCTCATTCTTATATCTAACCCACCAGAAACCCAAAAGAAATAAGATTTTTTTCCCCTGAATAATTTATACTATTTAGGTAGCAGAAGCAGGGAGCAGATGAAGGTTGCTCAGACTTAGCTCAAATTTTGGGCATTCAGTGAGAAAGTTCTCTGTTCAGGAATAATCATCTTTCATTCCCCACACAATTAATGGAAAGAAGATGTCAGTTTATCCACCATAAAACATAAATCTGGGTGCACCTATTTTAAGCTGAAAATACCCCAAAAGCTTTTTGTAACCTTGATGTGGCTGGCATGGACTTTGCGATAAATCAGAGAGAAATGACTTTCCAAATTTGTCATGCATTCTGTTTTGCTTTAATTTTATATCATATATTTAGGATGTAAAAATAAACTAAAGGTATTTGCTCCCTATCATTGTCAGTGGAAAACAGAGATGAACCCCAATATTCTACTTGTACAAGAGGCTTTATGTTTGGTATTGCCAACTGACTGGAAAAGCAGAATCATATTGTCTTCCCTTGCTATTTGTCTGCTCTTATTAGATCAATCAAAGAGGTGATAATGATTTTTTAACGGTAAGGAGAATAAGTTTTACCTGTGATTTCAGAAGGAAATATTGTGAAGGAGGAATGAAGAAAAAATGTCATAAATCAAACGCAGAAAAGCCCAAAGCACCCACAAATCCATCATCTTTCCTCATCAGGAGCTCAAGAAGTGCCTACCTTTTGTCCTGTGTGTGTCTGATCAATGTCTCACTTTCTTGCAATCTAAGATGCAGAGGAGGGGGATTTTTTTCTGTACAAAATGAATTTGAGGAGGTGAATAACTTTAGTCCACAAATGTGGATGAGATCATCAAGGACCTTGAGACCCATCCACACAGAAACATGTCATATAAGGTCCTTGTGATTCTGGTTATAGGAAATTTCTTTCTAGCCTCAACATGAGAACATTGTTTAACCAGGAACATGTGGGTGAGACAGCACTAATATTGGAAAGTTTCTGGCTGTCACTGGTGCACCAAATTATTCTACCCAGGGGACTTTTTCCAGTGGCAGCTAATCGCTGATATTTCATAAGAAAACCAATTTTCTCTGCCTCCCAGAAGCAAAGTTAGACAACAAGCAAGAAAATATTATTTCTTTCCACTGCCTACAGGCAACTGTAGAGCTGGGAAGTATTCAGTGAACTAATTAAATACTGCTATGAACAGAGCATAACAAACTTGCCATGTATTGTCTCCTTTCATCCTCTTTTTAGGAACCCAAACAGATGACCTTATCCTGATAATGTATGGTTTAATTTCAAGCTCCTATCTCACTCTTTTTCTATCTTACAATCTTCCCTTGAACAAATCACAATCCAGTTTCCATAATTTAATATCTTCTAGTGAAATAATTAAACTTCATAATCTCAGTGACTATCTGGGACCTTCTAACAGAATTTCCCTTGCTATTAGGGCCCTTCTAATTTTCAGTTTAAAAAGTTTTATTCCTAGAATATAGTTATCTGAGTTTACAGCTTCTTACTATTAGCCGCAGATTTAAGCATCTCCCTCTCAGTCACCATTTTTCCAGGTTCCCCAAACTGTCCTCTTTTAATCCATTTTAAAACAGATTCCTGATTTCCATAACTATTTGTCCCTGTTAATATTTTTTCTCTTTTTTATTATAGGTGAGAGAAAGTGCAGGTTTAAAAGTGGCAGATAAGCTTTAGACAGCCCTACCTTATGGAATTAATTGAACCCTAGATGAGACACATGATGCCAGAATAAATGAAAAAGTTGGTGGGTGCACAGAGATTTAAACTTTGGGATATTATGGTCTGTTCTCTGTGTAAACCAGTAAAAAAGAATTATTTCAGCAGGACTTGTCTGAAGATTTTCTGCTAGGAAACACATTCTAGAGAGACAGAAATATTGATGGATTCTAATAGTAAATTCTAGTGACATCCCATAGGGCAATGTAGCTGTGCCAGGTGTCAGCCAGCCTTCAGACATCCTCCCACTTGGCCTCTGTGGATTACAATGTAAGGGATGAAGCTGCTGACATTTATCACTTTTAGTTACTTTTGCGATTAAGCTGCTTCTTCCTTTATTAGCCTCTTAAAAAGAAGAGCGTCCTGGTTTTTCCCAAAACAGAGGAAGTGAAACCAAAATGCAATCAGTACAGTTTTTTTCCACTTTCTTGAGCCCCATATTGGATGCCAGAAAATATTTGTCCTGGTTTCGGGCAAATTTGGGAATAAACTTCTGAAGGGATCCCTCTAAAATGCAAATTCAAGTGACCCCTCACCCCACCAGTTGAGAAGACATAAATCTCCTTCGAAAAAAGTGGAAAAAACCTATTTATTTAACAAGCGAAGTACTCACAAACATTGAAAAATGAATGATATTAAACAATGGAACCTCTCATTGTTCTGAAGAGATGGCAAATTCAGAGAGAGAGTCCTTTCGTGGAGTGTAGCTCCGCTCGCTCAGTCTCTTATCAGTCCCTCTGGCACTGGAAAATGCCACATCCCGGGCCCTGGTGGGCTGCAGGCATGAGCTCCCGGTGTTTTTCTGGATTTTCAGTCTAGAGCAGGGATGAACAGTACCAAGAAAAAGAAAAGCCACAGCCTGGGGAACTTCTCTTCCCTCAGTTAGCTAAAACCTAACTAAAAGCAAAGGGAAATGGATTTGTAGAGAATTATCAAAGCCTAACAGAAGGCTCACATATATATGTATCTGTATGGAAACTCTGAGACAAAAAATGCTGACTTAGAAATGCCATGGAATAGGACAGACATTGTTGAGAGAGAAATGGAACTAGAAAAGTTTCAAATTATGGCCTTGCAAATAGACTAGATACTTCTGAGAAATAGAACTATGAAAGATGTATTATAGTAGGACTCACGAAGATTAATTTTAGATGATTGGCTTTAAGGCATTAGCAACATTGTGTGGCAAAAGCTGATAGGACAAAAAACGCTTATAATGTATTGTAATTAGGAAATAATGTATTGTAATTAGGAAATAGTTTGGCTTCTGATTGTGATGGCGTGATTTGTAACATCTGTACTGTCTCACCCTTCACATGAGACTGAAAATGGAATAAAAGTTTTTNTGATTGGGATGGCGTGATTTGTAACATCTGTACTGTCTCACCCTTCACATGAGACTGAAAATGGAATAAAAGTTTTTAAAACGCCTCTCAGTTGCCCCATCTCTGGGTCTGATAAAGGAATAATTTGACTGGAGAGCTCTCTCCCACTGCCTGTGGTGCAGACAACTCAGAAGGAATGCAGGGCAGCAAGGGCAGTTTCTGAAGACAAACTGCACACTTCTCTCCCCCTCTTCGCTCTCAGAACCAGTCCTAAAGCTGCAGAATGTAATATCCAGCATAAGCAGAACTGATGGCTGGGGGTACAAGCATCATAAGGGATAAGAGGGAAATAGCTATAGCAGTTGCAGTTGCCCATATGCATCTTTACATTTGAAGCCTTTGATTATGTCCTACAATTTCCAGCCCAACATGTTTGCTGTTTTGCGACAGCTTAGCTGAAAGGAGTGTTAAGAGCTGCTGTTTTGATACCTTGTTGCAACAGATTGCAAAAATAGCTGCTGTCAGCTAAACAGGGAAATTATTACAATTTAATATTTTTCAGATGAGAGGAATGTTTGACATTGCAAATGAAAATTATCCTTTTCAACACGAACATACGGAGAGAGAATGTCAGGTCTCTTACTAACTCCATGCCTAAAAACCCCAGAGGTTTATTTGCCACAGAAATCCACCACTGATGTCCAACATGCTGCATGTTATAGTGTACCTGTTCATTCTGTGCTGGGGTAGTACAGTCAGGAGCACGTTCCCAGTGTATCTTCAGGCTTCAACAGGACAGAAGAGTTCTCCACATGTAGCAATGGGTAACAAAGTGACATGGACCGCCTTATGCATCCGGAGGAGATAGCTTTGTTACAGAAATCACTCCTTTTTTTATACCTTTAATCCTACCTGACATAACTGAAACCTAACAGAACTTAACAGAAAGAGTGCACCCATTGGCTGGCCCAGCTACAGAGCTGCTGTCCATGCGTCCTATCACCCAATTAGCTTCCAGCTCTTATGCTGTCCATGTGTCCTATCACTCAATCAGCTTCCCGTTCATATGCTGTCTACGTATCCTATCACCCAATCAGCTTCCCGCTCTTATGCAGCCACGTGTCCTGTCACCCAATCAGTTTCCCGCTGTTATGCTGTCAATGTATCCTATCACCCAATCAGCTTCCCCCTCATACGCTGTCCACATGTTCCTCCAGCCAATCACAATCTCCCTTCCAGCTGTCACTCAGCTGACTCTCCTCACTCCTGACTGCCTCTCACCCCTGGACCAACTTCCAACCCTCCAGCCTGCAGATGTGCCTTTCCTGTGGGCTTATGCCCATGGGACAGCATAAGCCTTAACAACTTTAGCAATTATAACTCAAATCCTACATCCACAAGCACTCTTTTGCTGTGTTTGGAAATTGTTTCCTCCATTTTGTGTACCTCTGCACTCCTCCCCCCAAATTTGATAGTTTCTAGTGACAATAAGCATTTACAGAAGGTTTGTCTAATATTTCTGTTTCATCAAAATAACTCTCGTCTCTCTATCCCATTCACACGCCAGTGGTGGCAAAAATATTTATGGAGAAGAGAGGGTAAAAGTGAACAAGTTAGGTCAAAGCAACAAAAGAAATCTCTGTGGCAGTGCTAGTACTTCCTACATTCAGGATCTCATGCTTTGCTTTTGGCTGCTAATGGCCACATTGGAAAAAGAGGATGGTGCATAGAAGAAAGATATTTTAAGGAAAAATGTCCAACTCTCTACTTTTGCCCTCAAGCTGCTGAAGAAAGTGCAGCTGACTAAAATGCTTCTAACACTTTCCAATTCACACTCCAATTTCTCTGTCTTTGTAATGAAATTAGTGCATATGGCAACAATATGGTGTACCTTTGCTGCTCGAGGAGATAGTCTGACCCATCTATGCTCAAGGAAGTTAAAGTTTATCCTAAAGAAACCTATTGTAATAGCAACAGCCTTGCACATTTGTTTCACACAGTTTTTACCAAATTGTTCCTTCTCCCACAGACTATTATTTGGTTCCAGCTGTGCGGAACAGAAGGTGCTGCTCTACCCATTAGTGAAGAAAAGTCCATGGGGTGGGTAACAACTCACTCTGGAAGTCTGAAGGCTGACAGAAAAGAAAGCCAGTTTCCTATTGTTTCCAGAAATGCCACAAACCCAGAGGGTTACCATTCACATTGGAAGAGCAAGAATGAATAACTGAAATGAAAGAAGCAAGAGAGATTTCTTCAACAGAAATTGCAGGGGAATATTCTGTGTGTCAAAAATTAGTTGAAATAAGGGTTATTGTCCACTTGTAGTGTAACATCAATAATATGTAGCATTTCCTGGAGCATCTTTCATTGCAAATTATTGAGCCAGAACCGTTATGCAAGCAAGAGTTAAATGGTGCAGAAATGTGTATTTGTGATCTGCTATATTTCCTATCTAGGGAAAGCTTTTTTTTAATGAAAAAATCTGAATGTTGCAGGTGGTAGTTGTGGGCTGCTTCCTGTAGTCAAGAAATACATTTCTATCATGAAAATTCCCAGTGATTTTTTTATATTAAATCAGACGAGGAAAGAAACATGGCATTTGGTGATAGTCTAAAAGCTGCTACTCCAAATACCTTAATGGATTTGCCAGAATAATTAAAAAAAAAACAAAAAAAGTTAAAAAAAACAGTAAAAAAAGAAACTGCATACTTGGCCCCACATTTACACCCTCACTTTATTATATGCTTTTTGTGTGCTTTATTGGAAAGGTGGTTTTGGTCTACTTCGTCATTGATCTGACTTTAACTGCTTTTCAGCATTATGGTGGATCTCTGCCCAGCAGCTACTCTAAAACACTACAAATCAAGCAGTAGTCTGTTATTTGTGTGCATTAACAGGTCATGCTCAATCTGGGATGCAATGGAGGAGTAACCAGTAGTGATAAATGTGTATTGCAAAGCAGTCTAGCATTAATAGCAGGGGAGAGAATGAGAGAAACAGAAAGCAGATGCCTATCACAGTGGGCTAGAGCCATAATCCATAGAGGTAGATAATCTTTTGACTACTCCATCTCATCTGAATGTAGGTAATTTTCTTAGATGACAGGGACATGAAGTGTTTTATAATTAGTTAGGTGTCATTACTTAAATAGCCCCATTCCTCAGTCATGGGGTTAATGAAGGTAATTACTGCCCTTCCATTTGTACTCAGTTGAGGGTGGCAGCAATTATTTCAGCCCAAGGCCTGATGCTGAGACCCTCACACTGAGACTACCTGACTGATGTGGACTTTAGAGATCAAGTACTTTTGTTTTACACAGATCCTCAAAACTATCTTTGAAAAACACAACAAAGCAAGAAAACAAACAAACAAAACCACCCCTCCAATAACCTTGAAAATTTTGAACATTTTTTCCCATGGAGAGGAGTAATTTCAGAGATATATCACTGTTAATCCATTTTCAAGCAAGCTCAGAGATTAATTTTGTCAATGAGATTCAAGTGGAATTTAGATTATCACGTAAAATTTTACTTGTACTGTCTGCAGTGGATGCAGCTTTGGATACTCACCTGTGCCTTTTTTGTGAATCTTACCTGGACACAGGTGGGAGATATGCTCCAAGGGGCAAAGAGAAGTAGCAAAGTTGTGTCCTAGGTGCTTTTTGGTGCCTAACCCTTGGTGACCTTGGTGTTTTTTGGTGGCTAAGCCATGGTGCCTCTGTGTGTTGGCAGTAACAGGGGCAATCAGAGCTGCAGTGATCAGTGAGTTCCCTGTGCTTACCAACAGGCAGCATGGGCAGCTGGCCCTGCTCTGCAGGGATGGACATGGATTCAATCCTTAGGAGTGTAGCAGAAAGTAGGTTCAGATTTTAAAAGAAACTTTTGTAGTAAGAAGACTCTATGACATAATAACACTGTCTCCTAATGTGTTTCTTTCTCATTCATCCTGGGAGAGAAACATCAAAGCTCTTCAGATATTTTGAGAGAAAGAACTGCTTTCTGAAGCCTGGAGAGAAAAAGAAATTGTATGCAAGACTTGTGGTGGCTGCCTAGGCCTGAGGAATATTTTTCTGCTGTTACATTTTGCAGTGAATAGTGCCCTTGTCTCATTCTCCTGTTCTCTACCAGTGCTTTTGACTGAATCACAGTTAGAAAATCCTTGTAGGAATGTTTCCCCCTCAGAGAAGATCGTAAGGTGACATTCTTTTATATTTCTGAAGGACTTTGAAATCTCCAAAATGAATATCCAGTGAAGAACAACATCGCTTTCTACTTGAGGCAAGGTAAGAATTGGGGTCATCTGCAGCTGAGGAAGAGTCCCACAGCTTTGAAATAGAGAAGAAATACCAGCACCAAGGAAAGGGTCTGAGGTCTGCAAAGTTGTCATTCAGCTCCTACGGTTCCTGATTGTTATTAAGTGGAACAAGTCCACCTGATGAAGTTCATTCTGGACCAGCATCTTTGTACATTCCCATTTATGTCTCAGATTTTATGTCTAGGTTTTACATTTGGCATTCCAATAGTTCCTTGTTGAAAAGGAGAGATGCTTGGAAACCAATTGTGAAGCCTCCATAAATTATGGCAGTGCAGTGTAAATTTAGACTTTGAACTCTTAGCTTTTTCAAGAAGATCTCAGATTTCTTTCAAAGATGTGGCCTGCATCCTCTGCAGCTATTTATCCTCATTCTTTAGCACTTTCACAGAGAAGTGGCCTCATGAAATGACACTAGAAGCATATTCCATTATGTCTGTACATATTAAATATAATTTGGAAACCCTCACATGACATTAAGTGCTTCTGCAGCTTCTGGAAGTGTTCAGGCTGTGGTGGGAGCAGGTTTATCTGTTTCTACTGGTTTCATGTTAGGAGTATGACTCCTAACATGAGTGCAAAAGGGAGATCAGACCACCTAATTGCTATTGCTGGACCTGCCTGTTCTCCATCTCTGTGTTACTGTCCTAGCAGCCCCAGTTAGTTACAACTTTTTTTTTACAACACATTCAGAAAAGAAATAAAAGAAAAAAAAGTCTTGCTTATGGGAGTTCTTATGAGTAGTTCTGGAAAACATCAATTCAATTATGTTTCTGTGGTTTAGACTCAAGTTCCCTTTGTTGTATAATTGATGCAATTTTGCTTTATGACTCTATTGTTAACTTTATGATTCACTTTTGGAGTCTGGGCTGCAATAGAAAATTTAATGATATACATGTTAAAGTGCTTTAAACAGTGAGAAAAAAAGAACACATTATCTTTCTTAAACCATCTCTTTTTAAACTACAACATCCCTATTTCTCATTTACACTAAAGCCCTTTTATACTCCTCCAGCTATATCAACAAGACATGAATTGTGTATGAATTACATTTATATCATTTTTAGTACAAATAAATACAAATAATCAGTTTTTCCTCCTTCCCTGAGCTTTAGGTTAGAGACATTCATTCTGTGATTGGTCCAATTTTGTGTTTATAGAAAGAAATAAAGATAGCCAGACCCCATAACTTATCTACTTTTTAAACTAAAAAAGCTTGCCAACACTCAGTTGTTATAACGCAGTACAGTGTGATATGCCCAGCATATTGCTAACTGATAAAATGTTAAAGATTCCACAAGAGCAATGAGCACCATATGTTTTCATCATTAAATAACAATATTTCCCTTCTGTTTGGACAGATAAACATGAAGTTATATTTTTCTAGCTTGAACTTCCAGATCCAGTCCCATCTAGAAGTGAATAGATACATAAAAATGAATGGGCTCTGTTACAAATCTCAGACAGAGCTCCTCCTTGTTAGAAAAGGGATAGAAAGCAGATATAGATTGATATAAATATTATTTCTCTATTTCAGTAGTTTTCTAGTTGTTGCGACTTCAGACGTCCTTGTCAGACTACAGGAATGGGTCTATATGAAATAGTGAATTGGACTATTTACCAGTGTATTTTTTATTTTGATGAAGGAAGATGGATGGCTTAGAGAGAGGGTGTCTGTTCCTTTACAAAACAAAAAAATATTGCATAGAATCTGACAAGACCTTCACAGGTTCACCTTGTTCATTCTAGAGCTAAGAGGAAATGTCTGACCTGCTGGTGGGGGCTATCACCATAGAGCCAGTTCAGTGTACTCCAGATGGAAAATATTCTGTTAATTCAGACTCAACAGTCAAGATATGTAACAGAAAGTTGATTTCCCAAGCAATAATCGGCTCATTTTCCTAGAAATGGACTATTTACCCGTAATCCATTGACAATGTATTGCACTGATAATTTTGGGGAAGTCCAAGAGATGAAGGGAAAGATCTCCTGTTAAAATTTTGTGTGCTATATTCAGTGGAGGTGAGGAAAAGAAGAGTAAAGCTTCAGGCAGCTGCAGTGTCGAAGACTACAAGAGAAAACTGAGATGAAAATCTCATTTGTTTGGATACTGACCAATCTAGGTGTCCCACTAAATGTGAAATCAGATATCGAGAGAGGATTTATTTTTTTTTTTAATAAGGGTATTTTAACATTTTCATCATTAATAGGAGCACTTTTAAGAATAAAGTGACTGCAGTTAGGAAATTTTCCAAGCATCTCTGCATGTCTTATTTCTTTCCCTATGTTTTTTTGTAGGCAGTTCCACTGAAGACCCCACTGGCCCTTTGGAAAAGCATATACAAGAGACCACAGAGAAGGGTTATGAGCTCGGGGTGAGATAGGGTGACTTTGAAGGTTGATACTCCAGTGACAGCTGCCAGAAAATTGATCTAAGCTTACACACACGTTCTAATGTCAGTGGTATCAGAGGCGGCCTGGAATACACAATATCCAGAGAACTAACTGTCTCCACTCGCAGTGATACACTGGGCACACACTAGTTCTTGGCTGGACTGTGACACACACATTGAGACATTTTTTGGGGCAGGATCAAGGACAAGGATAATTGGAAAAAATAATTGAAGCCTGTAGTCAGTTGATTAAATATTTAATAGACTGAATATTTCTTGTTCTGTGTGTTCTAATTCCAATGAGCACATTCTAACAATTTTGGAATGAGGCACTGTTTTACTCATGGAGCACAATAATTTAGGACTAAAGTAGTTGAATACATGCCTACTATTTTGAGTGACTGATCCTTGCTTTTGCTAGTCTTCTACTCAGTAAATGCTTATTGTATAGAATCTCTCTTCAGATGACTGGGAAAAAGGAAAATGCTTGCATGTCTCTGTGTAAGCAGATTAGAGTTTCAATTAAACTTTTAAAGTGAAAAAAGAATTAAGCCTTTATCTGTTGTTTCTATTCAGAAGCATTATCCAAGTTACTTACAGTTCTTTCACTGTACTTTTCAGGAAAATCATGTTTACAGTCTGATAGGACTGATCATTTTCGATAAGGAAGAATCTTTATTGATAATAAAAATGCAATTATGTAGTCCTGAATGCAAACGCAGTTTCTTAGAGAAATTTTTTCACAACCAGGTTTTATGTCCTGTTTGTGTAGTTGACATTTTAGAAGTGTTTCATCAATCAAGACTTTCATGCAGTCAGTAATGGGCATATTGCCACAACTCTTTTCTTGCGTACTAATTTCTAACCATCTTTGGACATCTTTACATAGCACAATAAAATAAAACACAAATTATTTGATAAGGAATATAATGACTTCTGGCTGTTAAATGACATTATGAAATAATAGTGAATTGACTCTAGAAAACATACTAAATCTGGAAACTATCTAAATAACAAAGTTTACCTATTTTTGTTTCCAATAAGTGCTTGTCCTTTTAGCTATTTTCCTCAGTGTAACATTTACTGCAATTCTATTCTTGGACCAATGGAAAATTATTTGCCTTGCTTTAATTTCAGAAAAGCATTTATATATGCAAATTAAAAATAAAATTGTGTGAAAAGGAAGTTAATGTATCTTTCATATTAAAACAATAACATCTAAACATTAATCATCTCTCTGTGCTTTTATTACCAAACCAAATTACATGATACTGAATTCATAGGCCTGAAAAGAAATTTAGATAGCTTTCAATGAGCATACTCTGCAACACTAAGATGTTATTATTAGTATTTAAAATCATTGTATGGTAGATGTTGTTGTACAATTATATCCAATTTACCAGAAGTTTCCCTGTTCATGTAATAGAAAATTTATATAAGAGCAACACCCTAAGGGCTGGAACATGGAATTGTCTTTTTTAAAAGCTGCTATTGAAAATACCTGGGCTTTAATAAGACTTACTATTTTGGGATTTTTTTATACTAACAAATCAGGAAGTGGATGGGCATATCTGCTGTGACATTTCAAATTAATAAAAAAAATGTTAACAATTTATGATGACTGGTTATTTAGTTTGGGAGCTGGCAAAAAATGTATCTTAGCTAAATTCAAGTGCCAAAGAAACCCAGAAAAAAATCCAGACTAACATTGTGTACACCATCTTCTGAGGGCCTAATTCCAAGGTCAATGAAGATAATGGAAGTATATTTGATAAATTTCATAGAGAACACAATATCACATCCACAGAATGTCTCAAATTATCAGGTCTCATTCTGCTTCCAAATGCACTCTCTTAACATAAAACTACTCTCCTCAGGGGAAAAACTCTCATGTCACCAAAAGTGAAATTATATGGTCCTTTTAAAAACAGAATTAAGCAGAGTATGAACCTTGCATTAAAAGTATGATGTAAGAAATAGATACAGTAAGGTAAGAATAAAACATACACCAAATTTTTCCAGTAAGTTAGGGTTATTTAACAATACCTTGGACTAAGAATTGCAGACTCTATGTCCTCTGTGAGCAACCCAAAAAGATGAATATCACTAAATTTGCTGGAACTTATAAGTCCATGTGAAATATGTCTCATGGCTCATTTCAGGGTCCATTTGAATTTATCATGGCAGATGGAATATTTATAAGGTCTTTTATTTCCCCCATGCGGAGTCTCTGGGGCCTAATATTGTTGTAGGACTCTCAGTTAAATCACTTAACAAAGGTCTGTGTTCAACCTGGTGACTTATTTTTATAAAAGTCACAAGTATTTCTTTAGGGTTTCTATGTCCCTATTAACATTATTGAAGCTGGCTAAGTAGTTCAAATGTTATTTGGGGATAACTGAGGGTCATTCATATATACATTGATATTCCTAGTTGCTTTTTCAGGAAAAAAAAAAAAAAAAACAAAACCCCAAAAAAACAACAAAACCAAAAAAACCAAAAAAACCCACCCCAAAACAAACAAACAAACAAACCCAAAAAACCAAACAAAAAACCTCAAAAACAAACAAACAAACAGAATAGAAGCCATCTACAAGTACATAAAATTGAAATAAAAAGATAAATTTTATCAAGAATAAAGCCTTTCTTAGTGCTGAAGTTATCAGTTTTGTTTTGGGGGTTTCCAGGTTGGTTGGTTTGTTTGTTTGTTGAGGGGTTTTTGGTTGCTTTTTTGGTTTGGTTTGATTTGGTTTGGTTTTGGGTTNGCAATACCTGACTGTGGTTCACGTAACCCAGCTATGATCTGGACATTTCCATTCCAAAGTGTGGCATCAGCTTTGGAAGAGCCATTTTTTATTTTAGCATCATCAGTAATTCGTGCTTTTTGTAAGTGACCTGAAATACATCCCACTGGTGAACAAATAATTTTCCCTATTTTTAGAGTTTTTCAGAACTTCTCACAGTAACCTGGTACTTCCTGATAACCCCCTGAGATTATAAATCCCAGCCTACCCACCATCCAGAGGAAATTAGGCAGGCAGCAAAACAGCCATCTCAGTGATTTTACTCTGAAGACATGAGTTAGCAGAAAACATAAAGAAGTACAATACTGGAGGAACAACTGAAATAGAACATAGGTCAGTCTCTCCCTTCTTTGTTTCATACCTTAGAGTGGGACCCTTTGATTTCTGGGTCCATGGTTTATTTTTTGTGTTCTCATCTCGTTGCTGTGTCCTAGATCCTTGGCTCACTTGGAGCCTTCTAAACCTGACAAATTGCCAGATCATATCAGAATAAAGTCTTCATTGATTTTACACTCCTGCAAGAAAGCATTTAGTATCTTTCATCTCTGGGTGAAAACAGTTTTATTTACAGGATATGTTAGTGTGTAGCCATTACAACTTGCCAGAGCAAAGGCACTTAGTAAAATGCCTTGCTCAGCAGCATATATTTTCTATATTATTTGGGTGATAAGGAGCAAGAAAAATGCCCACTCAGACAAAAAAGAATCAACTTCTGCTATTACAAATAAACTAAATTCAATGCCATGTTGTATTCCTAACAAACAAAGACTCCTAAGTCCTACAGGACAGATAAAAACCTCATGTCTTCAGCAAGATTTGGCATGATGTAAAACAAGTGTAGACCCTAAGACTATTTCAGGAGAAAAGAGGGTGACATGTTATTGCGCTCACATAATTTTGGCCAACCTGCTTACTTCCAATATTTGTGAAGGGTACCCTTTTCTCTTCTACATCTCTATCTTGGGAAGTGACCTTGGCACCAGAGTCAGGCCAAAAATGGCCTTGATGGGTTCATCATCACACCTAGACATGTGTGACAAGGAAGGCAGCAGCTGCTGTGACCACAGCAAATGTTCACCTAGGGCTGTGCTCATGTTCCCAAAGAAATACCAGAAAAAGTCATATCAGTGTGCTGCTGACTGGAAGCCCCTAGTCCACGCAGCCAGCAAATACCAAGTATAATGTCTGCAGTGACAGGGCACTCCAGAATGAGGTAACAGTTCTCTTGAGCTGTTTCTAGTTAACAAAACTGTTTCTAAATTAATAAAAAGCTAAATGGCAACATGAGAAATATATCACACCTACCTGCTTGGCATTTTCCAAGAATCAGTCATAGCATCTGACTACTGTCAGAAATCTAGTCAGTGAAGAGGTATCAGCACTTTTCCTGCAGCCAACAGCTAAAATGGGCTAGATGTGCCCTAAGAATGCTAATTTCTTCTATTGATTCTAAAGTGGTCTCTGTGTGACAAGCTCAGATGGACCTGCATTACAAACATTTGCAATCAGGTAAAATGAATCTGACATCAGATTTGTCACTGCAAGAACCTGTAATAATCACAGATGATACTTTCTGTAATTACAAAAACCTTGGAGCTTTTTGGGTAGTGTCCTAGGTGCACATCAAAAGGAGGAACAAAGTCGCAGCTGGAGAGAGGTCTTGTACTAATAGCACACATTAATGCCCTATGATTGTCATTTGTCAAGACAATCAACTTTTTGCTGAGGCAATCTATCAGCTGAACTGCCACACTGTCATGTAGAACTTAGGACATGAAGTAAAGCAAGCATCACTCACATTAGGGTGAATTAGAGAAAAAATATTTTCATGTCTGGAAACAAACAAATACACAGGGTATTTATGGTTTGTTTTCCAAAGAATCTTCCTTCCTTCCTTTCTTCTGGAGAAGTTTATGATAAATAGAAGTAGACTCCATGTGGCAGATTTCTTTTCTGTATCAATACACAGAACTCCTTTCTGAAGGGTCTGAAGGTCAAACATTACCTCTGCTTTATGCAATGCTATAATTTGGTTTTCTTTCGTTCTTCTATGCTTTGTTCTACATAAATATTTTCTGACATGGAGGAGGTTTCTGGCACTTTATATTTGCAACTAATCAACCTCGTGGTCGCTTGACTGTCACCTTATATAAGGGGTTTCTTCACATGTACTGGCTACCTGAGGCACTAGGAGTGCAGGCAACTATGGAATTTATGATCTTCTGCAAGTTTCCTGATTTATGAGAAAGAAAAGAAAGAATTATTTCATTTATAAATAATGTTGTTAAATAAATTAAGATAAATCTGGAATTTACCTTTTTTACTGCTTTCAAAAGTATTTACACCCTTCTCTCTTTTATTGGTTCTTTCTAAAGACAAAGTTATTACCTGAGATGTGGAAATAATGCTTTTTGGAGTAATTCAAGCAATTCTGCCCATTATATACTCAAAGTGATGACTAAGAGGTGACCTGATCACTGCGCATAAGTATTTCAGAGTGAAGAGATTTCTGGTGTTGCAAAACTCTGGCATTCAGAAATGGCAAGAGGAGATCCCAAGGATGAAGGACAAAGTGAGATAAAATGAGGTAAGAGATCAGGCATACAGGGGCATTTTGTGTGTGTGTATTTAGTTGATTGGGTTTTGTAATTAAGCTCTGGAAATATTTGTTTAGGAAAGGGGTGACCTCTCTATCATTCTGCATTTCTTTAAATCAAGATTGGAAATCTGCCTACAAGAAAGACCAAATTATAACACAACTTGACAGACATGCTATTTAAAGAACTTCTCGTGTCCGTATTATACAGAAAGTTAGACTAAAATATGTTAGTAAGAATGGTTACAGAAAGTGCTCTGCAACACCAAAAACTCTGATAGTATTTAAATTGCTTGTGAGTGATACTGTACAACTCAATTAATTGCAACATAGGATCCCAATCTGGGATGGGTCTGAGTACTTATGTTTGATGATGTTATTTCCAGTGCTGTGTTCTTATGAATACATCACCTTTTTTGGTTTCAGAAGTAAAATATCCATGAAACTGGAATTTTTTTTTTCTTGAATCATTCGAAGACTGTTGATAGCAAACACCCATGAGCAAGTTAAGCAGATGTTGACAAGAAAATGGGATTTTCCATCCATTCTTACCCTTGATCATAACCTGGTTCCCAAAGTCCAGTTAAATATTTCAGAAGAGCTGGTTTTGCTCTTACTCCTGTCTTCTAAAGCTGGGAAACTCAAACCCTTTTCAGGCTTCCTGCAAGTGTTTTACAGTGCTGGAGAACATCACATTACCTATGATTTTGGTGAAGGGTTATGACTGCTCTGTGAATGACTCTTGTTAATCCACTTCCCCATTCATTCTCCCACAGACATTTTGCAGAGAAGCAGTATATGGTAAAGGTGCAAGATAGTCACCTCCAGAAAAATCACTTGAATGTGCTCACCCTCTAACAGCAGTTTTAAGGATGTTTCCTACTGTTTTTGCAATATAGAAAATATGCACCTGGATTCCATTTGAAACCTCTTGTAATAACTGTTAAAATGGCTACAAAATAAACTTGCTAAAAGACAAAATAAAGAGCGAGGACTCCTTGTCAAATTTTTTGCTCATTGCAGGTAAATTGGCCAGACGTTGAACAGTACTCAAATTTAAGCTTTTTTTTTATATAGGTCTGACCACAGGGTCCTTGAGCAGAGCCATGGTGCAGCACTGGAGCACTCTGGAACCACTTTGCAATTCCTGCTTTTGCCATGATCTTTGGAGGAACTGAAACATCTCATTATCCAGGTCTTCCTCACTGTTAGTGGGAAGAATATTCCTCCCTAAGAAGCATTATGAAATCAAGTTGAGGTGTGTGGAGTACTTGTATATCACTATGAATAGGCATCATGTAGAAATTCTTATTGCAACAGTTCTGAGTTGGCTCTTTAAATTCCTTAAAATAAAAAGTTGGTCCTCTTGCTCACTGCTGCAGATTCCACCACAGTACCTTCTGCTTTGTGACTATCAAGATTAAGACCACAATAATATATAAACTAGAAACACTGAAGAGTTTCTTGGTAGCTCAGATGGATTCCATCCAGCTGGACCAGTATTAGCCAAAGGTATCCAGGGAAACAGACTACAGCATTCTCAAGAAATTGCTTTCTGAGACAAACTGAATATTCAAGAACATTCAATTCCAAAATCTGATTTGTTCTGACACTCATTTTTATTTAGGTAATTCTGACAGTTATCATCACCCAGTATTAACCCATTAAGCTTTTCTTGATTTGAATATTGAAGGTTAAACTGGACAGAGTGGATATCATTGTATCACAGACCAGGTTGAGACAAATGCAAATTTTGGACATGTCCATGTGGTTTGGACCAGACAGCAGGAAAAAGAACCTTAAAGAAAAGTAGAAAAATAAGCAATTGAGAGGAGATCATCCACTTGCTGAAGTAGAATTGGCATTAACCTCATTTAGGTAAATTGGCATAAATGTCATTTAGGTAGTGATTTGGTTTCTTGAACTCATTCTGGACCATTTACTTGGTCTTCACCAGGAAATCATTAAAAAAAACCCCAGGAAAAGTGTTAAGCATTGGAAAATTTTTTGAAATGAAAAGATTTTTCCAGTGTTTTTCATTTTCAAATCTGGATTAAAAATTACTGCCTTAAAATACCCTTAGACCTTTTCCCCCACAAGGCTCCTCTCCCCAGTGCTTCATCATGGTGTTAAATTTTTTCCTCTGATCTGAGCACCTGACTCTACCTGACATTTAACTGAGATGCACGCCCACATCTGAAGGCAGGCTTTGGCTCTTTGAACATGGATTTGTCTTTGTTTTATTTATAGAGAACAGAGTGTAGAGATGATAAAATAATTCAAAGGGATGGTTTATGGACTGCTTTCATCTACTTTCTGCTAACAGACCAAGCAATTTTTTTTTTTTTTTGACACAGGTAAAACATATATAAAATGAAATTTACTTATATAAAATAGTGCACACATTCTTGCGTTAATGAGAATGATGGGTTTTTGTTTGTTTTTCCTGTTTGTTTTTTTTTGTCTGGAAACCATCTTAATTTTCTTCTTCTAAACAGCTAACTGTTCCATTAAGTTTTGTGTTCAGTGTGTTATGCTAAACTTCTTTAAAGGTATTAGCTTAAATTGAGAGACTATCACAGGTTTTATGAAGAGTATATTTTATCAAGTGTAAAACTTCTCTTTTAAATGAAGAAGGTTATTTATAAGGTGCGTAATTGATAGGTACACAAATGCACATTAAAGGCTACTCTTTGTATTGTTTTTCAATTAAAACTCCTGTTTTGTTGTTGTAATCTAATTTTTTGACTCGCATTCAGGTAACAATATACTAATCATTCTCACTGCAACAGTCTCTTCTAGGCTCACTGGGAGTGATTTAATAATAGCATAGTTTGAACACTTACTTTCTGCATTTATTTTTGAAATATGTGGTCCCATTCTCAGCTACTTTCCTTGAAGGAATCCCAACATATCTTCTTATGATATAAATATTTATAATAGGTGCACTGAAACAGTCTCCAGAAAATACAAAGCCAGACATTAATAGAAAGATTCTACACAGATGACAGAAAAATTTGCTCTTTTATTCTGAGTGCAGAAGAATAAATTCTTATGTTTTATTCATAAATGGAATTTTTGAGAACTCCTTGTTTAACCCTGTTATCCTGTTCCCAGATAAACTGTGGAACTGAGAGCCAATACCACAAACTGCTAAGCACAGCCTGCAGGAAGCTGAGAGCTCTGAACTCTGGTTGACTTGGTGGCAATAAGATTTAGGAGTGGAAGAAATTTGTTTCTGCCCTCAGATGGATGCTCCAAGAGCCCTTTGAAGTCACTGCAGTCAGGCCAACTCCAGACATTAGCACTGCATGAGCTCTCTTCCTTCAAAAGATATTTTGCATAACATGAAATGAACCAAGAGACCAAAGACTGATGTCTAAGCAAAATGTGTACTTTGATGAAAGGAGCACTTGAGGAAGACTGTCTTGAGTTGCTAATTACATAATGTTCCTAGCATTTTTGAACCTCAGTGCCATGAAAGGGAAGGTTAGGAAGAAGTACAGCAAGGTTAGGGGATCAGCCCATGTTGTGAAAGGTTATAACTCAGAAACCCTTCTCTTCACAAAGAACAAACTACCCAAAATCACTGAACCCCACCTCTCTCAGCTCACTCCGTGCCTCAGAGGCAGAGAAATTACTGCCTGTTTGCAAGCACAGGAATATACACTGCACTTCGTTGCTAAGCTATAAAAAAGCAGGGAAAGTTTTGCTTCTTTCATCATCTGCAGCCTGGGAGTAACAACTTCCCACATCCACTTCATCATTATAACCCAAGAACAGTGGTCCAGAGGCCATTTCCTGCAGTCTGACATTGAACAAAGCTATTACCAGCAGAAAAAGCATGGTGCAAGTTTCAGGGAAGTCACATTACTTTCTGGTAGCTGTGAAGGCAGCTGTGGGCATCCTTGTCGCTATATATTTCTTTCTACTTGGCTTGCCCACCATTCACCTGTGTTTTCCTGTGATTAATTTGTAACCATTCTACTCCCTTTCCTCTGACTGGTTGTGAAATTCTTGTTAGACCAGCCATGGCTGAGTGCCTTCATCTCTGAAAATTGCAACCAGAAAAATTGCATGAATGAACTTTTTTTTTTTTTNGGATTTTTTCCTAACTCTGCAAGAGCTAGACCTCTCAGTCACCACAAAATATCCACCCCCTTGCTGCTGGTTTGTTCCCTTGTACAAATTCCTGACACAGTAGTCCAGCCTGTCCTCTTTCTAGCAGTGTTGCATTTGTACATTTTTAGTGTGTGCTCCTTGTTATGTTCACTTCAAGCTATGCTGGTAAGGGGCTGAGGAAAACACGTATCTGCCAAATGAAAACTTATTTTTTGCTATGTTCTAAATAAAGAAAGGTACTTTAACATCTGACAGATCTGTCATTACTTACTTATTTAAGTGAAATATAAGTAAATATCAATACATAAATATGAATAAAGATTATATATAAATTGTATATAACTGTATAGCATGTATATGTGGGTATATATTTATAGATATGCACACAAATCTATCTGTATACTTATATATGGAACATTTGCTTCTCATGATCTGGGTAATTTTCCCTTTTGTTTTAACAGTGCTGAATTCACAAAGGCTGAACTTGTCCTTCTGAGAGGAAGAGCAGCCAACACAACAAACCGAGAGCATTTTTATATGAGGTCAAAAAAACCATTGAACAATGCACTATAATTTCTGAGAAGGGCATTTCTACTAAGGAAATTGTATCCTAAAGAGGAAAAGCCAACTAAGGAGCCTGCAGAGAACAAATGGCAGTAAATTACAGAGCTCCAGACCCTACCTAAATGCTGTGTCTCCTTTTGGGTAGCCTGGCCCAGTCTCAGAATCCAAAATGACAAAACCAGTGGATTTAATTTTAGCTTAGGATTCAAATATCTAGGCAGAAGCTCAGTTAACAACATATCACAGGTCTATAATAGAAGCCATCTTTGCAAAAATTTTAAATATCTATGGCATCCTATCTGTGTTGTCTTCAAAACATCCATTTCCCCTGATGACGTTACGTACACTGGGCAAAAAAAAATGACAACAAAATAAAAACAAGCAATTAACCTCTGCCCTGAGGTTGGCTGCCTCTGTTGCTTCCAGCTGGACTTGCACCATCCTCCTTCCCTGTCCCAATGAGACAGCAGAATTCCTCGAGGGGGATAGGGGTCTTACCTCTACTGATACAGTGACTCAGCAGAATGGGCTGATCACTTATGCAGTGAAAATTTGGGAAAAAGACCATCAAACCTCAGCAGGAGGAGCTACATTTAAAAATAAATGTTTTATCATTGGCAATTCAGTTATCTGCTGTGCTGGCACTCTACATGGTCACCAGTTAGCAAATGTGAATCCTCATATTTATGAAATTTTCTACATAGAAAATCCCTTTTCCATCAGATCTGTCCCTGGCTCATATTACTGGGGAGAGGAGGGGCTGTCACTCTGCCTTGTAGGTGCTAAAGGTCAATGGGCTTGCAGCTCCTTTTGAGGTTCAGTGAACTGATGCTTTTTTGGGAAGTTATGACTGAATCACTGCCTTCATTTCAGTTGAAATGAGGGCTAAATGGAGGGAATCCAAATTGCATGGAGAGCACTACATGAGAAAATAGCTGAACACAGAGTGGTCATTTCTCCTGGTGTTCAGCAAAATTTGACAAGCATCACAAAAGTGGTGTTACTGAAAAGGGAAGCACTTGTATGTGGACTGCAGCTTTAGTGCTTCCAAGGAGACAAAAAGTCCCTGATTAAATCATGGGGAAAATTTACATTTAAAGATGATTATGATAAGCAGGGCTGAATAAAAAACAGCCTCTGCCATATTGTAGGACCATTAACTGTTTCTGCTTCTTTGCTTCTAATACTTCAGATTTTACTTATTGTTTGTGCTTTTAGAAGCACTTAAAGGCACCCCTATCACATTTCATACAAGCTTTTCATATTGTCTATGCAGAAAGAGATGAATACTAGGCTTTGCTGTGAGTTTGGGGTTTGGCTATTAAAAAGCTAATTTGGGGATTTGGGGTGACTTTGACATATAGAAGACAAATCCCTTCATTAAGGAGCTCATAGTATAGGGCCAGCAGAAATTGTTTTGTTGCAATCCTAAGAAGATGGAACAGTCTTTTTACCCCAGGGTGAAAAATAGGAGATTCTAAATTTACTGGAAAAAACTACCAGGTTGGTACAGGTGTGCAGCTCAACAGCCGATGGTGGTGAAGTGGGCTGGTCTCAGCCTGTTGATTGTCCTGGTCAGCTACAATGGACTTCCTGATATTCAGTTAAATTTGTCCTCTATTAAAAAAAAAAAAAAAAAAAAAAAAAAAAAAAAAAAA
>VWYN01015841.1:33643-102874 GCA_013400075.1 Hippolais icterina
AATTATAGTCCCTTTGCATCACTCCTGTTTTTATCTGTATACTCAAGAGAAAAAATTCTAAGATGTAGTCTTGAGCCTAGAAACTGAACTTAAATTGCAGCTTTCCCAATGGAACTTCCACTGTTTATTTCCACTGGATACATGCCCATGCTATCCAAGGCAGCTACTCAGGTGCTAAATCACTGACAGCTCAGCTTTCACTGCAGCTCCTGAAGTTATCTTTTCATTTGCTAGCTCTTGGCTTTCAATACTGCTGCACTAAATTTCTTTTTTGTGCAAGCATCACTTATCCCCATCTGTTACCTACCTCCCCTCTCTTCACAGTACGTTTAATATGATAGACGTTGTCCAAACATGTATGAATACCTCAATTCTATCCTTTAGAGCTTCATCGAACAAAATGCCAAACAGCAATACAGTCAGATTTTGGAGGATAAGCAGTCTTTTCACCCATTTTAAAGTTGCTGCCTCCCACACTTGGAGGTTTGATACAGAGCCCTTCAGCAGCGGGCAAAGATGAATAGCCTGACAAACATATTCCTTTGTATGGAAACATCTTCTGTACTGAGTTTTCTTTCTTGAAGGACCCTAAAATTCCAAAACAATGCCAAAGGCAGAGTTCTGCTAATGCTGCAGTGTTGCCATCTCTGAAGTCAAATCAGCAGCCACACGCAGGTGTGAAGGAAAACCCTCTGTTCAAATGCCAAGCTCAGTAAGAGTTTAGAGACAGACTCTATTTTCCAAGGTGTCTCTGAGTCAGGAAAATAAGGCTTAAACTCACATCTTTGGAAAAGTTAGGTTCAGAGGTTAGCTGACATACAGAGAAGAAGAGGATCTAATCCTCTCTAGCACCAAGGCACAGTCCACATTCACATTTACCTTCACTCCTGGTGAACAGGGACTCTACATCTTATACCTCTGGCAATGAAACTCTGGTTGCAGTATGACAACTGTGGATTTATGCATCTGTGTGTTTAACTCTCTTACAACCCCAGTCTCTTTATCTCTCCCCTTTGGACAGGGACTTTGGGATGGTTTCTGCATTCCCAACCATTTGGCAGCATGTCCCTGGCCTGCCTGGTGTTTTTGCAGGTCTCATTATCCTTTGGAAAGAGCTCACTCTAAATTTGCTCTTCTTCAGTGCAATCAGTGCAGCCAGACAGAAACGGCTTTGAAATTTACCTTTTCAAATCTCAGCTTCGTATTTCTCCTTTGATGTTTCTTGTCAGGTTTTCCAGTTGTCCTTGCCCCTCTCGCCTCACCACAGCTTCCTCTCTCCAGGCTGTGCTTTCCCCAGGCTTATCGCTCCCTGAGCATTCTAACTTGCAAAGGCATTTCAGTCACAGGGTGGCTGTCACTGGAGCTCTAATTCATTCTGCTGCCAACAACAGTGTGTGTCATCCTCAACGGCTGTGTCAGAGTTGGACAACCACTGGAAAAAAAACACATAAATGTTCTGTCAAAGAAACTTTGGCGACTGTAGGAAGTTATAGTTCCTTCAACACTCAAGCAAGGCTGAGGAATTTGTAATGATCCGTGTCCACAGAGAAATAGCTGTGACAATTTGCACTTTAGATCTACAGACTCCTGCAATCTTCAGGGAGATCTGAAAGTCTCGTTGGGCCTCCAGGTGTGGCCACATTTGGAAACAGGTTGTGGTTCAGGCTCTTTGTTTCATCATTGCCTTTGGAATGCACTGGTTAGAGGAGTGGTCCTCAACAGAGCAGATCTTTTTGTTATTTCTTTACTTAATTGGATTCATACTCAGAGGATTCCACACAGACACTTGAAGGAAATCATTACTGCAGTGTTTGTGGCTCATCAGTTCAAGATGAAAATGGATGGTTATTCAACCTGTTTATAAGACATCAGGCAAGGGGCTCTGATACCCTCTCTCTTATTCTCAGTTGCTTACTAGAGTATTACATAAAGTATATGTAAGAGTGTTTCCCATATATATACACATATGTGTGTGTGTATTTATATATATACTTATATTATATACTTGTTAAGGAATGTTTTTCTTTAGCCTGGTATGTGATTCTTGCTTTATTCTCTCTTTTTCTGCACACTCAGCTCACACATTTCATTTTTAAAAGGAAGCTCTCCAGGACTCAGGAAGACAAGCAAGATATCTCCAGAATTTAACCTTAATCAAGCTCACACAATGTTCTGGGACAGCTAAATAAATTATTAACCTTGCTGCTACAAATCAGTTCATGACATACATTAAAAGCTGCTCCAGAACCCATTGCATAATCTAACAAATATGTTAATATATAAGCAGTCCAAGTAAACCAAAGCAAATCCTTATTAAAAATAAAAGAATCTAAATCTTAATGTACAGAAGTACTTAACTGGCTTCCACAACAGGAGAAAATTAAAATCTTCCAAAATTTTCTTGTCTTTCACCCATACACACATTCTATCACCAAGCAGAATGTGAGAACTTGCTGAAACAGGTTCCTGTGATGCTGAACTCACCATAGTAAAGTGCTGAAAGCACAAACATGAGAAAATTCCCAATTATCAAAGTCAATATTTCCTCTCTTGCATGGTCATGGGGGCAGATTTTTTTTCTCTCTCTTAGACATGTCGTTTTATGCTACAACCTCCACAACAAAGAGTGCATTTGGAACACAAATCTGGATTGTCTAAATGAAAGCATGAAGAAGGGAAGCTATTTTATCCTTCCGTCCTTGCTCAGACTTTTCTCCCTGTGCTGAGTACAGTCTGTGGAACTTGAAACTAGGACTGAACATGTGGGCTGGGAATGATAATATCCTGAATTGTTTTGTGTGTTTCCAGTTCTTTATTACTGCTTGGATCAACTGGCTTTCCACTGATGCAGCAGCAGTAGTGCCAGCAGAGTTGTCTAATACTTCCAATCTTTTTTTTCTGTTTCTGTGCCTCCCTGTGAAGCCCCTGTTAACAAAAGAGTGCTGTCATTTGATAAAGCCTCCTTCTGGAAAACACAATGCTCTCCAGCATGTTTGCTAGGGTTTGGGTAAGAATGGGATCGCCATAGCTGGCATATATTGAAGAGACTCAGCTGAAATCTTTGAAACTTGATAACAAGAAGCTCTAATTTATTTACCTGCAAAGTAGGACCAAATACGCTTCTAATGCTTTTTTAACCTTCTTCTCTGCCAAGTGTTCCTTGAGGAAAACCTGAAGTTTGCTAAACATAACCTTCTCCTGGTGAAGATGATAGAAATCATTATGTTATCCAGGGATTCTTTTCCATCAAAGAGAATATTTGGATTTCACATTTTTGCCTTTGTAGCCTAATAAAAAGTAAATGTTTTATCTTTCCCAGGTTTCATTCACCTCCTCCTAACCTTAGTAGAAATCACATGAAACTGAAAAAAAAAACCCAAAAAAACCAACCAAACCAAAAAACAAAACCCAAACAACTTAAAAAGTTGCTGTGAGAGAGGAAATGGGTCCTAAACTTTAAAAAGAAGAGGATAGGAAGGACCAGAAGGAAAAACTATGACCTTTTCTAGTTTTGATTTCTGTTACATATGCTAAATGCATTGAAAATTTAATGCCCAGGGGTCTGAAACAATCTGTGGCCCAAAGTGATGCAGTTCATACAGAAAGAAATATCTACCCTGTATAATCCAGTATCAGGTAATCAGCATGGGAGTATTTCATACTGCCACTTAGGGGATAGGAATTCTTGACTGTGTTAAAATAATTGCTGAGTTTGTTCCTGCTGGCTCCTTTCAGTTCCCCTACAGTAATCTCTGCTCAAACACACTTGAGGCAGAGATTATACAGTAAGCTTTTTTCCTTCTAGTCTAACGCTGTAAATAACACAGTCCACTCTAATTAGCTTTTGTAAACATGCATCCAGCAGGCAAGGAAGGAATAGAAATAACCAGTGAGCAATGTAGTTATCCACTGCTTCAGGCACAACGTTTGGAGTTATCTGCCCAAATGATGTCATTACAATAATCCTGCACAGGATAAACTGCAATTACCCCTATTCCCAATACTGTAACTGAATGACAAATCCTGCAGGTGACTCACTGGCAGCAGGATGCACACTCATGCACCAAGTCTGCTTTTGGATAGAGACACTCAGAGTGTGGACTTTCCAGCATGACATATCAAGCTGTGAAAATATTTCCAAGCAAATATTTGGATTTCTTGGTTGCTGATCAGCCCAGTGTTTCTCAGGCAGAAACATGCTTCCTCTGTCTATATTTCCCCTCAGGAATTTCAGTCCTTCACGACTGGTCCCAAACTGCTTTTATATCAATCCTCTTAGTTTTAGGTTTCCCAGCGTGATAGTGTGCTGGTTTGAAAGCAAAACCAGTGAAAGACTCCAAGTCAGAAACACAATTTAATAAGAGGAAAAGAGAAGAAATAAAAGAAAGTAAAATAAAATAAAAGTAATAGTACAAAAAAACCCACTGACAGAGTCAGAATACAACCTGACACCCTGTTAGGATGGTAGTGGCAGTCCAGATTAGATGGTCTTGTCAAAGCAGTGATCCTGTAGAGACATCTGGTAGCTCTTGTCTCCTCTGGGAATCCAGTGGGTAGAAGCTGCTTGTGCTGTCCCAAACCCTGGATTTATCCAGGTGGGAATGTTTGGCTCCTCCCCCTGGGCAGAGCCTCTCACAATGGGATGATCTCATTCTATGAGTCATACAGTGGGCCCTTAATGGCCCATTAAACAGAGATAGCTCCCATTGGAAGTTATCTATGAGTTATGCAGCAAGGCATTGTTAGGCTCGTTAACAGAAGATAAGGAAAACACTGCCCCACCTTGGCTCCAACGGCTCATGGGGATAGAATACATACCTTGGGCACAATTTTACATTGTAACCTAGGACAGATAGATAGGCATCAAACTGGGGCTTTAAGTGGGGAAATTCTTTTTCCCAAGTTTTTGAGTACTTGGTCTTGAGTGGAAAAACTGCAGATACATCCTCATTTGTTAGCTCATAAACTCATTTCCACAATGTAAAATTTCTAGAATTATTTTAAACATGGTAAGCAATGAGAAATCAACTTTTCTAGTATCAAAGTACCTCTAGGAAGGATATCCTCTTATTTGGGGAGATACCTGGAGGTCTGATGTAACATTTCTCCCCTTCTAAAGTTAACTCCATTTTTAAAAACAAATTTAACATAGCTATTTTATAACTTCAAAGGTTTTAATGGCCTTGTGATTTTACAGCATTTAACATTCTCCAAGGTGGAACTGCTGCCCAAAGCCTCTTGTTGGAGGAGAACCATCCTGGACAAAGGCCAAAAAGGACTTGAAGTTTGTCCCTGGTTTGGTCACCCTGGAAATTTTCCATATAACCAAGATTTAGAGCCCGTCCTAAATAAACTGAACTGAGGGAAGAAGAATAGGGAGACAAAATCTAGGAGGTCAGTAAAAGACTAGATATATGTAGGAAGGAAACACATTAATTTTGTGTGGGTTTAAAGAAAAAAAAAATGCTGTTTGGGTCTTTCTTGGAGACCTTCCTTTTTTGTGGCAAAGAAACAGGAATAAATCTCTGCTCACTGACTACTAAATTATCTTTGTTTCCAAAAGGAGATCCTTGATCTTAATTTTCTAATAACTGGAAATACTGTTTTTTCTTAATTTTCAGATATATTAATAATTTAGTAAGGTTTTCATTCCAGTTTCTAAGGTAACTGTACTTCCACTTCCCTTATGATATCCCAGCTTGTCATCTCTCTTGAGGCAGGATCCCATAGTGCCACCTCTCTTAATTGGCCCTTAACTAAACCCCCCTCCAACCCTTTGCAAGTCTCACTCTGAGTAGCTGCTCTGACACTTTTCTGCAGCCTCTTCAGCTCTCCCAAGGTAATGAACTATTTACCAAGAGCAAAATAACTGATCAGGAAATGTGCCTCAAAGCAGCCACTCAATGCACCTACTTGGTGGGCACCCATCTCCCAACACTTTTAGGGCTCTAAAGCATTTGTCCTTGTTGGTCACAGTGAGTTATAGGAAGACATCTCTATCCCCAGTCAGTATTGTTATTTTTATAAATGGTTGAAGCTTCTTTTGGTTTGCCTTTGGCCCTTGGCAATTTGTGCAGTAGCCCCCTCCCTTGGAGAATGACTGCAAATATTTTCCACTTGAAGCTGTTGCAAATATTAAAATGCTATTAATTACCTCCCTACATCCTTTTCATCTTGAAGGAAACACCTCATGTCTTATTTATCTGGGAACACAGCTACTGATAAAAACTTGAGTTTCTTTAGGAAACATTTCTAACATTTATAAAGTTAATGCAATCTTCTTTAAATACTCCATAGCTTGAAAGCATCTGTCACAAGTCTTTTTTGGCTTCCTTCATCTTTTTAGCATCAACAGAGTCTGCCACACCCCCAAAGCCATCTGTGTATCTCATGTAACACTTCTGCAAGGGCTTTTGTTTCTCTTGACCACCTACATCCCACAAATGGAAAGCATCAGTTTTATTTTTCTCTCTTAAATCCCTACAGTATCACCCCCAGTGTGTGGGAAGAAAGTCAAGAAGCCAGCTTGGTTTAAGCCTGCAGAGCAGGGGTGTCCCCCCAGCACCCCTGTGCATGGAGATGGGGCAGGGTGTGCAGCCCGAAGGCATCAGTGGACTCGCATTAGAAGTGTATGAACAGGCTGCCACAGCAGGCAGGAGAAGGGGCTGATGCCACTGTCCAGGACCAGAGCCAGGAACAAATCCCTCACAATGCTATTTCATGTTGCTCTTGTGGTATTTTAGCACTAAACTGAAGTAATCCTTCAAAAAGTAAAAGCTGTTGTTGAAAAGTAAACCTATCATCTCCTTCACATGGTCGTTTACTTCTCTCTGCTCGAGATATGAGCAAGAGTGATTCATTTGTTTTTGCTGAATTTCAGTTTTATTCTACTGCAATTTCTTTTTTTGTATTCAGAAAATAATTTTGATCTACATTGTTGCTCAGAATTTGAACCAAATCTTTGGGATTTTTAAAGGCTGAAAATCCAATTTCATTATAAACTTCCGTGGATTATTTCTGTATTTCGACACACTCAGCAGCAAATCTACAATCCTAAAATATGTGAAAAACTCTGCTTCTGGGAAGACCCCATAAAAATTTGCAAATTCCTGAAATTTAGTGACAGAGGGAACCAGAAATATATTTGGCCCCATGGTACAAATCCTACTGAAGTCAGTGAGGCATTTCCCACTAACCTCAATAGCTCTTTTCGTTGCAATTTTTAAATTAGGTTGAGGCAAATAAAAAATTGAATTTTTAGCCATGTTTTTTGTCAGTTTCATCATTATTGACTCCAGATTTCAAATGGAGGAAATCATAGTCCAGAAGAGGAGAGCTGAAATTATTTTTAAAATTTGTATGACTATCATCAAGACATTTATTCTCTGGTTCTTTGAGGTGAGAGATTAAGACATGATTTAGGACTGACTAGAATGAAGCCAAAATGACCCTCCAGGTTTTTTTTCCTTATTGTGCTCAGGCTACAAAGTCTTGCAGCATCATTGCTGCTCCAGAACTGGTCCTCCCTGGAGCATGGCAGCTGCTCAGCAGAGAAGCAGCCACTAGAGAGCATGACGAGACCAAATAACCTCCCTGGGTGTGATCTGGATCAGGGCTGGAACCAGGTCTCCTGAGGTAGAAAGCTGGTGCTGTGAAGTATCTTCATGACTGAGCGCTGTTACCAAAGACAAAAAGCCAACACAACTGCAAATCTTCAAAGGAAAAATAAAAGAGCATTGAACTCAACCTCAGTGTGTTAAATGAAACCAAGCATGAAACTGTCTCATCTGTTTTGTGCCTTTCATATGAAAATTATATATAAATGTCTCCATTATACATGTATTTTGATTCAATGGAAAGTCTTCAATATGGAGTACATATAAATATTTATGTGTTGCTGGTAAACCTCTGAATATCATTTCTTTATGGTTATTTCTTCTATGTAAAGCAGCTTTCAAGGCTACAAAAAAAAGAGATATGAATGGAAGAAGTAAGACAAGTTTAGTATATTTGGAAAATAAAAACAAAGCTAAATAATGAGTAAGTTAAACCAAAAAATACTTCAATCATTCTACAGATGTTTAAAATGGTAAAAGAAGAAAAGGGAGGTTTTTGGAATGCCATAAAAGGCTCTCAAACTTTTTATCTTTATCACTGTGATCATCTATCAATCAATAGTTGGAAACTATCTTAAGTGAGTTGGGGTTTGCAATTTACTACCTGTTGAGGTAGTGATTTGTACTATGAAACAGGAGAAAATGTACATTTGGCACATTATTCAAGGATGGAACAGAGTAGGAAGAAGAAAGAAATTTCCTTCACACTGTGAGAAGAGCTGTCTTTTCCAGCAGTGAGGATACAGACTGTGTGATGCTGATATGCTGAGGTTTTCCATGGGCTAGAAACTTGGCAGCTTTTATTCAGGGAAAAAATAACTTCAAGGATGGCTCTGTTCTTAGCTTGGCACCAGGGAACACTCACCAGTGGGCAACAGAATGGCCCCAGGTCTGTGTCTCATCAGAGTTGGTGCCTCCACAGCGTGTCAGTATTTCATGGCAGTGTTCCAACAAACAGCCTCAAGTAGAAAATGGAGTATGCAAAATGCAGAAATGAAAAAAAAAACTCAACCCAAAACCCAACCCCTGACTTTCCTTCATTACCTCACTAGGAAAGGGCAAAATTGAACCATAGTTCATGGTAGAGAAAAGGGTCGATTTCCAAAGGAGAGCAAATTGTTGGTCTGGCTAGAAGGCATCTTTTACCTTCTTATAAAAATATGGAGAATATTTCAATAATCTTGCCTAGCAACAAATTTTCCCTCTGAAATCGAAACTATTTCAAATGCTCTTGCACTGTTTCTGTAAGTTACTAATTTTAAAACCTGTTTTCTCTTTTTTATAATGACTCTTACATCATTGCACAAGTTGGAGACTAGAGCATAAGGGTATGATTTGTAAACTTCTTTATTTCTTTGACATGGCTCAGCTTCTTCACTGTAGGAGCTTTTAGGTTATTCCCTAAGTCACTAAGGCTTTCCAGGATACAGTCTAAAGAAAGAGAAATCAACTGGTTTGTGTGTATTTGTATTGAATGAAAAATGCTGGAATTTGATCGACTTAAAGAATATTGAGACAGGAGATAAGGTTCTTATTGACAGGTACAATCAACTTTATTGCTGTTGACCACAATAAATTATAATTCAGTACAAAGCAATTTTAACCATTAACCCCAGTGCCAAGGGCAGGATCTTCACAGGCAATTAAACAAAAGATAAAACTTAAGTACTCCCATGGCCTCCTGCCACATGATGCTCTAGAAATCATTTCTAAAAAATTCACAAGGGATTGAATTTATAAAGTGAGTTTTCATTTTGTTTCTGGTTTTGTTTCTGTTTTTGTTTTTTGTTTTTTAATATGGCATGTTATCTGCTGAGCCAGGCAAATACTGGCTGCCTGGAAGAAGAAGGGAAAGAACAACCTCTGAAACAAAGGAAGGACAGATCTGTGGCTATCAGAAGTAAATGTGTGTCCCCAGGAAGAAAAAATGTACTGAATTGTTGGTGCCATCCCATTTGCACATAGAATCATAGAATGGCTTAGGTTGGGAGAGGCTTTGAAGATCATCAAATTTCAACTCCCCTGACATGGGCAGGGAAACTTCAACTAAATCAGGCTTCTCAGAGCCCCATCCAATCTGACCTTGTACACTTCCAGGAATGGAGCATCTACCACTNAAGAAAAAATGTACTGAATTGTTGGTGCCATCCCATTTGCACATAGAATCATAGAATGGCTTAGGTTGGGAGAGGCTTTGAAGATCATCAAATTTCAACTCCCCTGACATGGGCAGGGAAACTTCAACTAAATCAGGCTTCTCAGAGCCCCATCCAATCTGACCTTGTACACTTCCAGGAATGGAGCATCTACCACTTTTCTGGGCAACGTGTGCCAGTGTTTCTTAAGCTTATTCATAACAAAATTTCTTCCTTATATCTAATCTACATATACTCTCTTTTAATTTAAAACCATTACCTCTTCCGCTGTCACTACAGCCCTGATAAAAACTTTCTTCATGTACTGAAAGGATGCCACAAGATCTCTCTTCTCCTGAATAAGCCCAGGTGTCTCAGCATGTCCTCATGTGAGAGGTGATCCAGCTCTCTGACCATCTCTGGGGCCTCCCTCTGAGCATGGTCCATGTCCTTCCTGTGCTGAGACTCCAGAGCTGAAGGCAGCATGGCAGATGGGCTCTCACCAGAGCAGAGCAGAGGGGCAGAGCCCCCTCCCTCCTCTGCTGCCCATGGTGCTTTGGATGTAGCCCAAGACATGTTTGGCCTTTTGGGATGCAAGTGCACATTTCTGGGTCAGGTTCAGCCTCTCATCCACCAGGACCCCAAAGTCCTTCTCCTCAGGGCTCCTCTCAATGCCTGCATCCTCTTCCTTTTTTGGCTAGAAACATTTTGTTGGTTTTTTTTTTTCTTTGTATCACTTGCCAAGTTCATCTCTAGCTGTACCTTGGCCTTCCTGATCCCTACACAACCAGGCCACATCCCCATACTCTTCCCAGGATACACGTCCCTTCTTCCACTGCCTGTGCATTTCCTTCTTGCCCTTTAGTTTGACCAGCAGGTCTCAACTCAGCCATGATCACTTGCCCTCCTTGCCCTATTTCTTACAACATGCACTTTTCTAACCAGACTGCAGTTTGGGGTTGAAGCCCACAGTGAGAGGTGACACTGTCCTGCAGAGCTGGATGCTGCAGCAGTGTCAGTAGATGTGAATGAAACAGGCTCTAGGTGTTGTGGGCTTGCTCATTACATCAGTCAGCATCTGCTGTAAATCCCACGAGCAGCGTTGCCATAGTGAAGGTGCAATGTGGTGCTTTGGATGGTGGAGATGACAGTCATCCTCAATAGCAGGCTGGCACTGCCATACAAGGAGACAATGCATTAGAACCTCACTGTCATGAGCATTTAGGAGAGCCCAAATGCATCATATGAAAATACCAATTTGAGCTTTGCTTACTGAAGAAAGATTTGCAAGACCAGGAGGGGTGTGTCATTTCCTGCCACCCCATCAGTGACAGCCTTGGTGGGCACGTTGTGAGCCAGGTATTCCTAAGATACCAATTAGTATGTTTGCAGGAGCATCCCTGGCACCAGACAGGGAGGATATCGACCCTGTTTGCTCTCTTGGAATTACAGATATAGCAGAGTTTGGTTTTGAATGAATTGTTGTACTTCATTTTCACTTGATATTGGCCAACATAAACAAACATGGCAAAGAGACCTCAAATAAAAAGAAAAATAGGAAAAGAAATCCTGATAACCCAAGAAGTCTGCATTGGAGGCATAAAAAAAAAGCACAAGAATTCTTTATAAGGCATCCCATTTGGATTTGATTCAACCTTTTGAAACCAAGGTTGAAAAAAAAGAGCAAGCAGTTACAGCTTTATAACTCCTTTATGCTTCCAATGGGAACATCACAATTACCACAAGACTAATCTTCTCCAGTAAAGAATGAAGAAGAGATGTGAATTGCATGTTGTTCCCCACTTCAGTTGTTCCCAGGGATATCATCTTTTACTTTACAGGGTTTATCTGTCATTAGAAGAAAGAGATTAAAGAAAAGTAAAGAAAGTAAAGAAGCTTTACTCTGTAAAGGATCATGTGAGTGAACTTGTGCTTGAAAGAGAGGGTGAGACTGGAGAGTGCACAAGAGGTTCTCCAACATGCAAAGGTGGGAGTATAAGTGTATGTGAATGTGTGTGTCTTTGAGAGAATGAGGAAGCTAGAAAAGCAGGAAAAGATCAGGAAAATATATAAACATTCACAGCTACAAATTTTAAAGCTGCTACTCTTGCAAGATTGATTGAAGCTTTGAAAGACTCACCGAGTCCAACTGATTGCTGCTTTTTTCTGCCAGCTGTCCAGATATCATGGAACTGAAAATCTAAAAAAGCAACATTTGAGAAAGTGGGTTTGTAAAAAGTGATGATAGAGAATTTTGTGGAGACCAGCTGCCTACTCACTAACAATGTGAATTTTGGTGTTTGTCCTGTCTTCATTTTGGGTTGTGTCAACTTGAATTGACACATTTGGCTCCTCATACTGAGTTGAAATATTCTGTGTCAACTCAGTATTAACCTGCAGCCCTCTGGACATCCACCTTCATGCAAGTTGAAGGTCACTGCCTCTCATCCTGAATTTGTACTGTAGGTCAGAGTCTTGGCCTGAATGAAATTCAGAGTATACTAAAGTACACTGACCTGTTTTGTTTGAACCCTTAGGGCAGTAAGATTATAGCATATCCTGGAACAGTTGTCCATCTGGAAAATCAAATACACAGGAGAGATTAGGGGCCTGAAGCATTCAAACTAAAACTCCCATGAGGCTCTCCAGCTGTCAAGGAAGCTGATCAATGTTGGACCATGCTGGAACAACATGTTTTGACATTTCCAAAGCATATTTTAATGGAATACTCTTCAATACACACACACACATATGAATCTATTAATTACTGCTGGCTCAATTAAGGCTGAAAACAAATGTGTAATAATTTAAATATATCTTTTACCCAGTTCTAGTTGTGCTGGATGACATTAAATGTGCTGTAATTGTATCATTTACATTGCTTTTGTATATTCTAATAATTTCCAGAGAGACCTGGATTAGCTGAAAGAGTGGGTTACAGGAACAAATGAAATTCAACAAAGACAAATGCAAGGTCTTGAACCTGGAAAAACATAATCCAGGATAGAAGCACAGCCTGGAATCTGCCTGGATGGGGAGCAGCTTTGTAGAAAAGGCCCTGGAGGTCCTGGTGGACAAAAAATTCTGAGTTAGTGACCAGTGTGCAGCTGGGGCAGAGAAAGCCAGCAGGAGGCTGGGCTGCACTGACCAGGACATCCCCAGCAGAGGTTGGGAACTCATCATCCCACTCTACTCAGCCAGCAGAATGGAATTCTAGGGCCAGGAATGGCCCTAGTATGAAACACTATGAATGCCAGGCCTGGAACACTGTGTTCAGATTTGGTCCCTGCTATAAAAAAAGGATGTGGAATGGCTGGACAGAGCCCAAAGGGCAGCCACAAAGACGAGCAATGGAGGGAAAAGCCTGAAATGTGGGAAAAGACCGAGAGAACTGGGTGTGTTCAGCCTTGAGAAAAGAAGATTTGGGGGAGACCACTTTGTCATGTTCCAGTATTTAAAGGATCGCAACAAAGATCAGACTCCTCTTTTACAAGGAGTCATATGGAAAATATGAGCAGTGATGGGGACAACTGACTCCTGAGGAGATTCTAATTGGACATAAGATGAAAACTTTATGAGAATAATCTCCCCAAGGAAGTGGTGGATTCCCTGACATTGGACACCTTTAGAATTTATCTTCACAGAGAGCTGGACCATCTTGTTTAGACTGCACTTTTGCCAAGAAAGGCTGGACCAGATAATCCTGGAGGTGCCTTCGAACCTGGTATTTTATGAGTCTGTGATTATATGAACTGTGGCTATCAAAAGTATCAAATGAATATGTGCAGGAGTTCTGATGACACTAGAGAGCAATATTTGTTGACCAGAGCAATTCAGGAGAAAGCCTCTGACTTCTACTCACCCTCTGGGAAGGACTTTGCAAAAGAGTTGTACTTACAAAGAAGATGGAGAAGAAAATGACATTAGAAATTCAATATAGCCCTTGAAACTAAGTTTTGTTTCACTACCAATTTTTCATTGCTATGAGCTTTTACCAGCCAGGCAACAACCACCAGAGAAGTCTATAACCTTCCATAAATCTTTAATTAATAGACTCAGATGCTTCTGAGCAGTTTTTAAGCAAAGTAGAATATTACAGTCTATTTGTCCAGAAGTCCCATGAAGATATATCATATTGATCTATCTAGATATTCAATAATTCAGCAAGAATTCCTTCATCGTCCATCATTAGCATTGCTTCACTTCTTAACCCTGTTGCATTGTGATGTTTAAAATCTGGCAGCGTGATTAGGAAGTAGGTGTATATACACATTGTAGCTGATATTTTCTTATATCTCTCCTTTCATTTAATCTCTGCCTTAATTAAATTGTAAACCTGACTCAAAAGCTTTCCAAATATATCTTCTACAGACGAATGTAGGCTGTTTCTGAGTGATAGCTTTACTGCTCCTTTTATTTCAATTGTTCCAAGCAGAGATATTACCTGTGTAGGTATTTTATCTTTTATGAGGGACATTGGCTGTGATTGTCCAATCAGCAAAAGTTCATGTGCAAAGCATTTGTTTTTGTAAAGAGGTGATCATAAACTAGGTTTCATCTGCCTTATGCCATGGTGTGAAATAACTTTGATGGTAACTGACCTTGTCTTATGACACATGCTTGTTGCTGAGGAAAAACAAAATAATGGAATAAAGTAAAATTCTGGCTTGTCCTGGCCTGACCTCCATACATTTGTCACACCTCCTGGCTTCTCCTTGCAAACTGAGGCATCAGACTCCCTTTAGCAGACCTGGCTATATCAGAGCTTGCTGTTGGGGCTTCTGTTGCAGCTAATTTAGATGGAGTTAACATTGTCAATGGAATTAAGGAATCAAGTAATCTGATCCCATGTTAACATCTTCTTTCAGATTAGATTAATGTATTTTTTAGACATGTTGGTATTTTTGTGGGTTTTTTGTTTTGTTTTGTTTTTGTCTTTGTTTCAGTTTTTACTGAAAATGGGCTGTCCATTGATTGTAAAGGATAATTAGAATGAGGGCCTGCTCAGAGGTTCATGTTGGTATTTTCTGAGAGATTTTATGAGACAAATCCCACCCCAAAAATCCTTCAAACTGTGTGGCATAGCTAGCAATGGAAGCCACTGTGTAATAATCAGTGCCCCCTCACTCTCTTCCACATGTCCACTTTATTAACCAGCCACCAAATCACAATATTTCCTAACTGGCCAATCACTCAAACTTCAGGAATCAATTGGCACAGTCCACTATCGGCCAGTTTAATTCTCCACTCCAGGATTGTTTTCTGGAAACTAAAATGAGCTATCAAAGATGGAACAGGAATCAATAGCAAACAGCATGGTTGCACGTAACCTTCTCTCTCAGCAATACACACAGACATTCACAAATAAATATTTCCTCACTAATTCTCTTTGTAATGACAACAACAACAACAATTCTAACATAAAACATACCTCCTGCTTTTTTCAATAACATATCAAATCATCCAGTTTTAAAAATATTTCAGTGATGTCAAGACAAAGTAGAATGTTTGTTTGATAACAAGAAAATCGAACAGCACATCAAACAGAATTATATTACCCTAATCCACACTCTTTCTCTCATCACAGTCAATACAGCACACACTGTGAATGTATTAAGAAAGCCAAATGCATTGATTATTGTCAGTCTGACAAAGGCGGCCTCTTACTGTAGACATTGAAGTAAATAACAGATACTCTAAAATAGGCTGTAATTATTAGGAAATTAATTTTGGTTTTCCTGTTCCAAAATATTTCTAGCTACATTTTAATATGTGCTACTTCGCATTGTTATTTAAACAGTGACTACAGGTGAAATATCAAGCCAAAGGACTTGTTGCAATACATACATTTGTTTCCAAACTTAAAATAGCAAACCTTTGACTTTAGTGAAAAAGTGATAAACAAACACTTTTTATTTGACCTTTTAAAATCAATTTATGATAACAAAATACAGTAACACCTGGTAGATGCACACAGACATCACAGTTATGCACTGATGGAAATAAAGAATTGTGAATCTTCCTAATACTTTCTACATCCTTGTAGTGTTTTGATCAAGCTGTTGTCTGGCATTCCCTGAATGCCTCTTCAGTAAACATATTGCCCATGCTGGCACAGGACAAAACAAAGTCGATCCTTGTTTTTTCACACAGATACCTGTTAGATAGCCTTAAGTGATCAGATTAGCTATGGTTGATGGCTGATTAGGGCAGGTTTCTCTCTCATGATTTTGTCTCATTGTTATTGGCTGCAACAATTATATTATTTCAATTCTATTCTGATAGGATAATCACGAACTCCTGAAATATCAGGTTGGAAGGGCACTTCGACAAGTGACAGGACAAGAGGAGACATCCTCAGCCAACGCTAGGGGAGGTTTAGATTGGATTTTAGGAACAATTCCTTCACAGAAAGGGTTGTCAAGCATTGGAACAGGTTGCCTAAAGAAGTGGTCACCATTCCTGGAGGTGTTTAAAAAATGTGTAGATGTGACACCTGGGGAAATGATTTAGTAGTGGATTGGCAGTGGTGGGTTAATGGTTGAACTCAATGATTTTGAGTGTCTTTTCCAATCTAAAAATTCTACGATTTAAAACAGAATGGAGGAAAAAAATCCAAATCAAACCAACCAACCAACCAACCAACCAAACCCCAAAAAACCCACAAAAACACAACCAAAAAAACCCCCCACCCCAAAACAAAAACAAAACCAAAACAAACAAAAGACCAACCAAACAAAAAAAAAACAAACCACAAAACCCAAAGAAGATTGCAACACATTGATTTCTTATAGTTCTCTCCCAGAACTGTGGATCCACCTCCAGAAAAAATGTATGTGAGTTTAGTTCCTAAACATTTTCTCACAGCTGTTGCATCACCAGTTCTAAGGGAAAGAAAATCAGAAAGGAAAAAGTAGCAATGTCAACATATCTCAGAACCTGCTAGAAAGATGTTAGATAATACCACTCCTTTCAGAAAGACTTAGAGGATGTGAGAATGGAGGATAACATCTGGGAAAAAATTATTCCAATTTAACCTGAATTCCTTGTTCTCATCCCCAGTAATGTATATTACTGGCTCCTGTGAGAGTGGTTTCCTAACCTTGTTTCTTGCAGCCAAGAAACAAGTTTCTGCAGTGTACCATGCCACCTCAGTCATATCACAGAACTGCATAATCACAGGATACTTGGGGTTCAAAGAGATCTCCAGAGGTTGTCTGGTCCAATAGCTCTGCTCAAGCATGGCCATCAAAGGCTGATTGTCCAAGACCATGTCTAGATGGCTTTGGAATATCTCCAAAGATTCACAGTCCACAATACCTCTGGACAGGCTGCGCCAGTGCCCAGTCAGCCTCAAAATAAAAAGGTATGGTCAGATGGGACCGCTTTTATTTCATTTTGTGCCCATTTTGTGCCTCTGTTTCTGCCCCTGGGCATCACTGGAAGAGCCTGACTCTGTCCTTTTTACATCCTACCTTCAGATTTTTTTATAAATTTGTTTTATAGTACCAATATTTATATTAATACTATTTGCATCATATTAAATACATTATATAGATTTATTGTGTATTTATATTCTTTTGAGACTTCTCTTCTCTGGGCTGAATCATCCAAACTTTCCCAGGTTTTCCCTATAAGAGAGATGCTCCAATCCCTCCATCAGTCTCTCTGGAGACTGGATAGCCTTCATTATGCTCGTGACCCTCCTGAACCATGCACAGGTTCCTCTCACCAATGCTGAGAAGGATCATGTCCCTTGAGCTGCTGGCAATACTTGCCTAAGGCATCAGAGGAGTCTTAGTGCTGCAAGGACACGCTGCTGGCTCATGTTCACCTTGGTGTCCACCAGGAAGCCCAGGTGGTTTTCTGCAAAGCTGCTTCATAGCTGGGCAATCCCCAGCATATATTGGTGAATGAGGTTCCTCCCCAGATGCAGGATTTATGTTTTCCCTTTGTTAAACTTCATGAGGTTCCTGTCTGCCTCTCCAGCTTTTTTATGTGTAAATTAATATATATAAGTATATATTTGAATACTTTTATTTTCCAAACAACATCCTTAGGACTATGCTACAAGCTGCAAGTTTTAATCAAAGCATCTCTCTTTCACTCATATTTCAGACACTCAGTTATATTGTAACATGGGAATGACTGGTCATATTTATAGAGGAACTCTGAATTTGCAGTAGGCAAATGATGAATAGGCAAGTGCTCAGACAGCATGGCCATTGACATTCTTTTTATTATGGTGGTATTATTTCTCTTATTCAATCTCATGGAAGAACACAAATATTTAGTGTAAAAATCAAAGCCTAACAAGTTAAGGGCTTTGTAAACCCCCCAAGTTTTCTGGCAATTGGTTGTTGATTCAAAACTTTCTCTCCATGTGTATATAAAATAGAAAAAGAACTATATTTGTGTTGTCACTTTTCTGCAAATACAGTGAATGCTAGTAATGAAAATCCATATTGAAAATGGTTAATATCTACAAGGATAGCACTGTTTACAAGACTAAGACCACAAATCACAAAATGATTTTGTTTGCATGAGAACTCAGGAGGTTGTTGAGGTTGTTCCAGCTTTCAGTAGGAGGTTGAACCAAAGTTAGTTTGGGCTGAGGTGCCACTAACCTCAGACCCTCAAAGGATGAGGCTTTGTCCAGCTGGGGTTTGAATATCTCCAAGGACAGAATTTCACATCTTCTCTGGGTTGCTATCCCAGTGTTGAACATGATCATTGTGGGACTTTTTTCCTTACAAAAGCAAATTTTCCCTTACTGTGACTCATGCCCATTGCTTCCTTTTATTTCCCAATTCACAAAAATTAAAACTACGTTTGTTTATACACATAGAGTAACCATCAGCCAACTTTGCTGGTTATTACCTATCTGAAGAAATCTGGTAAAAAAATAACACTTTTCAACACTCAAATATTAATCTTACATAAACATGGGATATAAATGCATATTCATATGTTTTGCATTTTCCTTATCTATCTANAGCAATTTCTAAAAATCAATTGCTTGCCTTGAAGAATTCAACTTCCATAATTAAAGCAAAAGCTGATCTTAATGAATGTATCCAACATGTCCAAAAAGTAGTAACTTATTTAATTTCTTCATGAGCCTGACCAATCCAATGACTCTGCACAGCAATTTCACTGAAATGAATTAAGGCAGAATGGCAGATCATGATTTATTTCTCTGTCATTTATTTAGGTCTCTCAATTTTGTTGACAAAATTTTTGGATCATAAAAATATAATTCTGCTCCAACAGTTTAAAAACTTGCTTGTCCTTCAATATTTTGTTTACCAAAATTGATGTACTTTTTCTTCTCTTCTGGTGATGTTTTGTATTCAAATCTCTACTTGTTCAGTAACAGACAAGGGGTTTAAATGAAGCAGGACCTACTATGTAGAAAGATGGTCATTTAAGAGGCATTTTGAACTGCTTCTTTTGAAAAAATGTGCAATGGTCTATATAAATAATTTTCCTTCCTGAAACATATTTAATATTAAAAAAATAAATCTCAACTGTATTGAAACTCTCATGAAAGGAGTGAAAAAATATTAGAAACTAAAGACTTAAAACATGAGGTAACAGAAAATAAACAATTAAACATGAAAATTAGATACAGTTTCTGAAAAAGAAAAGTAGAAGAGATCTGCTGTGGAGCACCATAGCCCAGTGGTCCCTATGTGGCTGCTGGTAGCTGGAAGCAATTTGGCAGTTTATGCAACCTCTCTGTAAATTGTTTACCTTCATGTTTTCATCTTGCATTTTCCATAAACTGCTCACGTAGTTTTGCTACCTTCAGCTGATGTGTTTATCTTTCTTCTGTTGTTCATTTGAAGAAGTAACAATGGATTCATAAGGAGATGTTGATTCTGTGACAGGAATGCTCATGTCTGTGAACCAGGGAATAATCAAGTGGTTAACCAAGAAAATAAGTTCCTCCATCACCATTTCTGTGCAGCACAAGTTATTTGATGTATTTTTCTGATATATGCAATATATTTTCTGATTTATACAATGAGAGGAAAAGACAGACTACTAATGCTTATTTTTAAATTTTGTTGTCATTTACAGTGTTATTTTCATTTAACAAAGCTGTAAATTTTCACATGCAAAGTAAGTCTCATAGTTACATAATTCATCTGTCTATAAACTTTATAAAAGGTCTTTTAGATTTCTTTCTTTAAGCAGACTTTAAAAGAAAAAAGGAGAAAGTGAGCACAGGAGAAATAGGTCTCTGAAAACAAGGTTTTTGTTGATCTAGAAAAGTCATGAGTAACTATTTTCATGAACTTGAGATATTTAAGTGACATATTTTTATAGGGTGCCATTACCATATCAAATGGATTCCTGATTTTTCTCATTAGGCATGCTTATTAGGCAAAAACTTCCACAAAGAAGAACTGCTGTGTTCTAACCTCTTTTGTCACACTTATTTCCAAGGACAAATGGGCACTTAGCCATCCACTGGCTGTGAAAAGCACTTAATGGAAAGAAACCAAACTAATTTTCTTTCACAGAGAGCACTTCCTGCAACCAATTTATTTTATTTTGCTGCCCATAATAATAATTACTCATTTCTTAAACAATCTCTTTTTTAACAAGATCATTTGAGTAAGAAATGTTACATTGAATTGTTACATCACAGAAATAGATATCATGCCATAAAATAAAGATGGCAAACAGCAGACAATCCCAAAATACACACAACCATAGTAAGACTACACATTATATAGCTGAGAAAAAGTAATTGAAATGCAACATCTATGCCTATTATTAATTACCCAAAATAACTTTGAGTACCGATATCACTAAGCATGTACACAGGATGACATTAGCTATGAACATAATACCTGCTGGTTCAAGGCTTTACTAGATATTTTATTTTCATCATTATTTACAGAAAAATAACTATTCATTATTATTGCCTGTTCTTTCAGACTAAAAATCTCTTCTTACATTAAAAGTCTTCCTCACTTAGACTGGAGTGTTCACCAGTTGGCAGGGCAGTGAAGGCAGGGTGGTCTTGCAGTGTCACAAGATATTCTAAGGGACTCTTGTTCCATCTCTCTCTCTATATACACACACACATACACAAATGCAGGCCAGCTGCTTGTCCCACAAACCTCAATATAATGCAGACATCTTTTTGCCACCAACAGAAACTTATCTTTCAGGACTTTGAACCTGAGTCCAAATCTGATCCTGCTCCTAAAACTTCTACACGAAGGATGATTGAACCGAGACTTGGACAACCACAATTAATCAACTGTGAAGAAATCCAGTGAGTGGGTTTGGGTCCATAGGCTACAAAATTTGGAAACTGCTGTAATACTGTGTTCAATTCCCATTTAACACCCAAGATTTTTATTCAAATATTTATCTGTAATATAACAAAGCATAAAAATGCTGCTTTTTTCAGCACTTTGAAGGCATACACTAGTTAATGAACTCAGTAGCATCTGCTGCAGTAGGTGTTATTTTGTACATTTTATAGAGGGGAATCAAAATGGTCTTCATCCTGAATTTTGTGTTGCTCTGGCAACACAATGGGACTCCATTTGATTTAACCACCTGACTCAGTCAGGCTTGTCCCTCACGGGTAGGATGCAAGACACAAGCAAAATTTGTTCACCAGAGTGCAGGGGCTGAATCAGTCTCAAAACTGGAAATTTGTCTTTACTCTTTTGGGCTCAAGATTTCCTGAATAGGCCTCAAACCACATCTACTTCACTGTACTTACCCCCTGTGGATTTTAACCCAATAGGACAGGGGTAAGCTTTTGTAAAGTAGCATTCAGCACCATACAGGACATGGTTGTTTCCAGTCTAGTCTGTCCTTCCACAAAAAGTGCATGAAAACCCTAACATGAATGTGTGATGCTGCAGTTGGCCACTGAGCAATGCTCAGAGCATGGGATGGACTGTCTGTTCTGAAAGAGCAAACTTGCAAATGAAACTTTCTGCTGTCTTCTTCTTGTTACAACAAAAACAAACTACGAGCATATATCCCACTAACCCGTCTGAGTTTGTTTGCTAAAGCTTAATGCCATCTTCCAAGAAACATCTGTGTTAATGAATTTCTATGAGAGGTTAAAATTTTGTTTTTACAGCACATTGTTGTTACATGTGTAGGCACACTTAAAGCCTTAAGAACACTGGTGAAACTCATATTTTAAAGCTTGAATGTAGTAAAAAACCCATAAAACAAGTAAATTCACTTGTCTGATTCAAGTGGTGAACACTTTGCTTCTCACCATCTTTCTAGAGCCATGTATTTGAATTGTGAAGGGGTTGTCATATGACAGCAGTGCCTACTGCTAAGTCCCATATTCTAAAATGCATGACCAAGCTGCTTCTCCATAGAACCAAAAGCCATTAAAATTTCTGTTCCAAGCCACTTGCAAATGGAAAAATATGCCAACCAGAATTTGCTCACTTGTTCTCTCCATTGGTCTAGGTCTGCTCATCCACACTTCTACTTACATTATATGTTCCTTAAGAATGACATATTTTTGATTTGTGCCTGGGAAATGTGTTGCTTAAGGGACTCCAGAACAAAACTCTGTCTCCTAGGCTTTTTGATAGTACAATTAACATAATTAGAGCCAAGAACAGAAATTTGTTTTCACTCCTTCAGAATCCTCTCAGGTGAACATCACCTCTTGCACTTGGTTTGCTGCCATGGGGCCCATCTGGTGCTCAGACACAGTTAGAGAATAGCCACTGTTCAAATCATGAATGGCACAGGACATTAAATTTTCTTTTCCCCATCTTTGTGTAGACTATGGACATTACCAAAGGAATAGGGCTTTTACAATTTACTCTCTTTCTGAAATCACTATGAGAACCTTTGCATATGCCATGGTTTAACCAAAACCAGCATTGAAGCCCAAGGCAGCCACTCACTCTCCCACCAGTGAGACTGGGGAAAAAATCAGAAAGGAAAAAGCCAGAAAACCTGGGAGTTGAGATTAAAAAAAAGAAGTTTAATTGGAAAAGAAAAAGCTCCTCACACAAGAAAATCAAAATGAGGAATGAATTCCCTGCTTCCCGTGGGCAGGCAGGTGTTGCCATCTCCAGCACAGCAGAGCTCCACCACCTGTGACTTGGGGAGACAAATGTCATGACTGCAAATGTACCCCCCATTCCTCCATTCTTCCCCTCACTTTTTATCCTGAGCACAATGTCATATGGCATTGAACATCCCTTTGGTCAGTTTGGGTCCCCCATCCTGGCTGTGTCTCCTCCAAACATCCCAAGAACTTCCAGTCTCCTTGCCAGAATGGCAGCATGAACAGCAGAAAAGGCCTTGGCTCTGTGAAAACTCTGTTCTATTATTGTCACTGTGTTCAGCACAAATCCAAAACATAGTCCCACACCAGCCAATGTGTGGAAAATTGACTCTACACCAGCCAAAATCAGCACAGCATGCCATCACCACAGCTACTTCTTACCATCTGAATGACTTGATTTTATAAAATATCCATCCACTTTGGAATCTGAATGTAAAGCTTAACCTGTCACAAGAAATAGAAGTTTGTCACAATATTTTCAGCTTTTGAACTATTTCATATAAGTTAATATGATTTTGAGGCAAAGTGAAATAAGAAACTCATTCCATGGAGATTGCCAAAGTTTGGCTTTCCTGCTCTCATCTGTTTTGAAAGAACCACAAAAGATGCAATTGACAGTCTCTTCCTGAAGGGCACTTTATTGTGGGAAAGAAACGGGGAAATTACTGCAATTAGTATTTCAAATCAGCATGCCAAAGTGAGTAGTGACAAACGAACACAGAGACAGTAAGACATTTAGTCATGTACTCATATTTCAGTTTTACAAAAATGGTAGAGGAAATGGAACTTTCTAATAAAATTGGGCTGAATACTTATTATTTTAAAAAAATCCCACTGGATGGGAAATCATTTGCTGTAAGTGCTATTACTGCTAATGAGAGAAAGGAGACAGGTAATTTCATGCATATTTTATTTGAAATTCACTTCATCCATGAAGTAATTTCACGTAACAGTAGGTGGAATACAAACAGGTTAAACTATTATGTGCATGATGAAGAAGACCACTAAACAAGAAGGTTTGTAAGAATAATATTTTAACAGTGTAATGGAAGTCTTCCTGTTCCACTTCAAGTGGAAACACATGCAACATAAACTGTTTCAGTGAATCCGAAGGCCTAGTCCTTATAATAAATAAACATAGCAGGTTGGGCTCTGCAGTCCTTTCTATTAATTTTGTAATGACATTAAAACCAAGGAAAAGCTCTGCCCTCAGTGCTTGTGTGCAGTAAACCCTGCCAGTGTGTCAAGAAAGATGTAACTGCAGCAGAACAAGGTTAATGCTTCCACATCAGACAGCTGTAGTAACCCATCTGCCTATTTAAGGAATACCTGACTCTTCTCTGTAATAAGCAGGGGCAGTAAGAAGAAAAGAGCCACTTATTATCTGTGCCAGAAAGATGTTCTTGCAAATCCCATGTGAGCATGGTTCAGGCAATATCTGTGCAAACCTGTAGCATGCAATGTTTTGAGTTGTCAGCCATGAAAGTCATATTCTGAATTGATTGTGGAGATCAGCTGTAGAAGAAAAGCTCATCCAACCTTGAGGATTGCAATTCTAAAGAGTGTAGTGAATTATGACTCTCAGTTCAGAAATCTTGAAGGCAGATGATAGTGTAGTTTATCATCTGGCTGTTTATCTCTTCCACTTCTTTCAACTTGCCTCTGCAGGAATGTATATGTAAAACATTTATAAATATTTTGAGATTCCTGATAATCCTGCTCTGATAGTATCCTATTTTTTAATATAAATGTCCTCGCCTCTAAAAATTATTGCCTGAAGCTCTATGACTCAAAATGCTGCATACCAGTTCAAGCAAGCATATACTGTGAACAATATATATGTTCAGAGCAATTACCAAGCAGACCTTTAATTTCTTTAGGATTTTTTTTTTCTCTGAAAAGGAGATCAGACAGATACCACAGACATGTTCAGGGTGCCTTCTAATCTTGGTGTCATTGCTATGAACTCTCTATTCCATTATAGCCATTTCTTCAGATCAGTAACTTTGCCTTCTTTCCTCAAGGCCATGACAGATTGATTGCACTATAGTTCACATAAACTGGAAATATAATCCATACCAAACACTTTGTATGTCTTATCCCCAGAAGGTGTTTGAGTCATTATTAATGAACCTTTCTGCTGTGTCTGCTATGTACTTACTTCTCTGTCCAGCTAAAACACAGCAGTTTAATGAAAGAAGTGAGTTTGGAGGAAGCCTTTGAAGAGAGAAAACCAGAGGCCTGGTGCACAAAGAGAAAAGGCTGATAGAACATCAAGCATGCTGCACAGCCATAGAGATTCCATTGATTAGGAAATTTTCTAAAAGTGTGCTAGGCTGCCCAAGAAAAGAAAATAAAATATAAATACTTTTCCAAGAAACAGAGACAAAGTAAGAAAGAGGGAGTAGAGGAGGGATGGGGGAATGAGCAATAATGTCTGGTGACAAGCTGAAGGAAAAGAGATGTTGGAGTTGTAATGATATATGCATGTTGGTTTGTTTTTTATTAGCACTTAAGAGAGTTACTCAGAGAGGAGAGTCAGAAAAAGGGTAGGCCTGAGCACATGGATGAGAGATGATTGACAAAGGCAAAAAGATTGTTCAAAAAGCTCAAACAACAAAATAAAGTTGGTTTATATCAGAGTACTCAATAATGTGAGTTTAAGGATGGAACAACTATTTTTCCTCTTGTCATCTTCACTAATATCCTGGAATGCCACCTGAGTGACTGAGAATCCATCCATGCACAGAAAAAAGAACAAGTACTGGAGAAAAAAGAAACTGAAAACAGAAGTGATGATTGTTCAAGATGTGGTTTAGGATGGAGCAGACACAGCAATAATTTGAGTAATGCCAAAGAATTTAAATAGGAAGATGTAAGTTAGAAATAATATTCTATTCCTCATTAAATAGCTATTCCAGATGTCTTGGAGTGATAAGTGAGTACTACATCTTAATTCTGCTCTTCTCTTTACATAGTTTAGCAATCACACAATACTGGCTCTGAATCGAGTGTCCTTCTCTCCATTCACAAAATGAAGGCAGAACATATGGCAATTTGATTCATTTAGCTCTGTACAATTAAAATAAAGGCATCAAAGATGATCAGACTTATACTGTCTAACCAAATTGGCAAAGTAGTTTCAGATACTTGGGAGTGTGGAATTTCTTGTTGTCTGGGGTTTTGTTTTGTTGGTTAGTTTCTAATTTTTAACTGCTACTTTTCTAGATCTAGGAGCTTATGTTAGGCTGGTTTCACCAAGACTGTCCTAAAGCAAATAATACAGGTTTTACATTTTCCATTAATGTTTAAAAACCTTGAAATCAGGTGTCAGCTGATAAAAAGTCTTTCCACTAACTCTAAGGTGTGAATGAGTGTGAATTTTAAAATGCCACCTGGATTTATGCCTGATCAAATTATTACTTCAACATGTAAATCTCGTATGCGATGGAAACTTTGACTACTTTGTCTACAGCTTACTGAACCTTAATTATAATTGTGTGATTAGTGGAAAGGATAGAAGGAAACAGTAAATGATGGAAAGACAAAAGAAAATCAGAATAACATTTATTTAATTGATGAGAAACTCTTCATTATTGTTGCTACATCCAGAGGCTGCTTAATTTAGAAAAAAACTATTTCAGAACAGTCTTCTCTGCACAGCAGATTGAGTTTTGCAGGACCTCAAAGGAATTACGGCATTATCTCAGTATTCTGCTTACAAGAATTTTTCAGCATAGAAATGATCAATGTTTTGAAAAAGAACAACAGAAGAACATGTGTCTGCTTTCCAATTACTTACTGCAGAAGCTTATTAAGAAAAAACCCCAGAGGACATAAATGAGTTGCTCATGTCTTTATGAACCTTTGGTGCTATGGTGAAAAAAAAGAGGAAACATCTTATAGAGCTGTGAAACACCAGAATCAATATTTCAGTCTGACTTTAAGAAAAATAATAATAATCACAACTAAGTTTGTAAGTACAGTTAGATGAATTTTGTTATGAAATTGTTAAAGGGTATGGAACTCCACAGCATTTTTTTCAATTTATTTTTTCAAAATATAATTGTATTTTTCCAGCAAATGTGCATGTTTCTGTCCAGACTAGTGCAATTCAGAAGAGGGGATTTATCAATATTTACTCCAACTTTTTTTTCCAGTAGACAGAAAGCACAAAGAATAAAAATAAGGCACCACTCATATCACTTCTTACTTCAAAGACTGTTGTCTGAAACTTGATTTAATACCTGCTTAAAAATCCCAGTAAGCTTTCATTCAACTAAAAATCATTTGAAGTGCTTCATCTCTAAGGGCTCTCACACAGATCTGTGGGTTTACCAGTTTTCCATTTTGCTGACCATACAGCCTATAGTATTTCCACTGATCCTCCCCAGTCTTTACTCAAGCCTTTCAGAATCAACATTTGGCTGTGCACCATATTTCCAAGCTGCATAGTGGGTTTCCCTGTCAAAGCAAGGAGTGATAAACCATCTACCATGTCACACAAGCCAAATTATAGAAGTCAACCTATATCTTAATTTTCACAGATGCATTTTTAAAGATGCAAGAAAATAAAATAGCATAAGTACATTGATCACAGAGCACCTCTAAAGAAGGAAAGGGCCAGACTGGGAGGAGTCATCTTTGGCTTTTGTTATTTCTCCCACTAATGTTTGCTTATAAGTCTTTATAGATTTAATAGTTCTTCTATTTGTTGCTACCAAGGTCTCTACACCACACTTTAAGATTAAGAGGTCTTGTTATGAGGACCTTAAATTTTTTCCTTTATCACCAAGACCAACATGACCTCAGGAACTATTGATAAATTCTTGCTCCCTCTGGTTCTCCTCCATCAAACACTTCCTGATCTGCCTACTTGGCAGTCCTTGCTACTCCAGTTCTTGAGGCAGATGAAATTTGATGATAATTTGGTGAATGGATTAAAACACATGTCTCTTTGTATATTTTTACAATGGACACTAATTCCATGGCAAGAATATGAGATGTTTGTGCCAGGCAGAATGAGCCAAGAGTTTACCTTAAACTTGGACTGAATGAGTATGTCTGAAAAGTCTCCTGGTTCATAAAACAGGGGCCCAGTGAGACCTTTTAAACCTTTTCCAAAGATGAATTTCTAATCACAGACATTGAAAGAAATAAATATCATCCAGCCTTTTTACATGTATCTTGAAATCAGGAAGGACTTGTTTGACCTGAGTTTTCACCCGTAGCTGAAGGATGTGTCAGAGTTTAGATGTAGCTCTACCTCCACACTGACCTTTTATTTTTTGGAGGTATTTATTGACAAAACCCCATTTTTTCACTTAAAATTGTTTTCAAGATCATGTCTTTTACAGTGAAATTTAAGGTTCTTATTTAACAAAAACCAAGATGAAGCTATGATTATTTGGATACATTCCAGTTACCAATTTAAATTTTTTAAGAACATGGAAATAGAGTAGTTGTGGGAAGAGAAACATCAGAAAATTATGTATATTGTCTGCTTGGTCAGTGAGGACCCTGTACTGACCAATGCATAGGAAATTTTAATGTTGTGAGAAACAAACATATGTTGACAAAGAAGTCTTATTCTCCTTAAGATATGAATTCTGCTAAGTATCTCTGCTTTATATAGAGTTACAGAAAGCTTTGGGTTGGAAGGGATCTTTAATCCACTCCAACCTACCTGTTATGGACAAAATTTCTGTATAAATAAGTGCGAGCAACACAGATTTCAAAGTTAAATATTGACTTCAGTGTCAAGCATCACTCACCAGAGCTGCCAAAAAGAATCTGGTCTCATTAAACCTGTTGCATATACTTACTGCTTCCTGTGCTCTTGTTAATCAATTTGTTGCTTCTTAATACTGAGTAAACACTTGAATTATTCAAATATTTTTAGCACATCAGTTTATTTTTATATACCCAAAAGCAAGCCAAATTGCATTTTCCACATCTGTTTGGAGCCTTGAGGATTTCAATAATATCTTGCTGTCTTGCCTGTAACATCTAACACCTGGGTTTACCATATGTTTTATTTATCATTAGATTATTTGATGGATTCTACCTGTACTATTTATATATAACAAGAACAATCCAAAGACTTCAGACTTGTATGTTCCTACATCTAGAGTATTTTGAGGATAATATTCCCTTGTGCTTTTCAAGTAATTTATTTATTCAAAACTTAGGTGAACAAGATTCTCCCAGGTAAATACACCCATTAATTTAAAACAACACCCAAATAATAAAAGTTAGGTTTAACTGATGATGTTCTGTATTTCAGTGAAAATGTTCTCTTTGGTCTCTTCAAGTCTGTTCAATCATATCGCCTTCAATTCAAATTTACAGGTAAAAACAAAAGCAGAATATGTCTCTGTAGTTCAAAGTGGTAAAAAAATCAGCATAAAATTACAACTATAAAATGAAGGAAAAGCATTTGTGAATGGCTGTTTAAGTGTCTATCCATTGCTAGGCTTCTTTTGTCCTACACCCAGCAAGTCCTAATGCATTAACACCAAAATTCATTAATGAATTCCCTTTACAGGTCTGGGTTTTGGTGCTGAAAACTTTTAATAGAACACAGCCCTGCCCCTCTCTTCCACTGGGGAGTCATTTTTAGGGGATGTGAAGTGAAAGATTTGTGTACTGTCTCACCAAATATCTTAAATCATGTTGTTGTTTTTGTTTTGTTTTGTTTTGTGGAAAAAAAAAAAAAAAAAAACAAAAAAAAAAAAAAAAAAACAAAAAAAAAAAAAAAAAAACAAAAAAAAAAAAAAAAAAACAAAAAAAAAAAAAAAAAAACAAAAAAAAAAAAAAAAAAAGGGCTGAATTCTGAAGTCAATTCCTATATCTTGTCCTGGGAAATGCAATGTCAGGCTGGAAATAAATACAGACTTAAGACTGCAGGTTTTGACACAGCTTTATCTATTATAGATTCTCTGTAGAAAAAGTGAAGAAAAAAAAGGAGAAGAGAATTATTTTGCCAACTCTTGGTATTTTATTCTTACAGTTACAACATGTGTATGGTTTTTTTCAGTACTTTAATAGAAATATTAACATTCATTGAAAAAAATAAACTCTAGCCTTCCTAATTATGGGAAGATCTTGAAAATATGATCCAAATGATTATCTCGAGATTCAATATCTTGAAAAAATGAAAAAAAGGGCAAATTTCTTGTAACTTTAAAAATTCTTTTGATTGTAAGAGTCTCATTCAGGGTTGAGAAATGGCTGGACTAGCAATGGAGTTATTAATAGAATTCCTCAGCTACAAGTCAGAACCAGCTGGAAAAAAAAGAAGTTTAAAGTAATTCCCATAAAGCACAAATAGAAAATGGAAATTTGGCATATTTATATTTTTCCTGAGACATTGGCAGAATCGATTCCCTGTCCTTCCCTCTTAATCAATTCTGGAAATAAACTGACTTTCCTATTGCAAGGTAAAACATGTAACCACAAACTGTGGCTGACCAGCTGCTGAACTGACATCATGGTCATTTTCAAAAATAAATGCAGGACAAACTGAAACACATCCTTCACCTATTTATCCTGTAATGTTACTGGAAAACCTTTCTACATCACTTTTGCCAAAGAGGATTCTAAAATCATTGCCTTGTTCTGAAATCAGTCTACTGGGTGATTTGTATCTTTTTCATTGAGTATGAAAGGACATCCACACTCAGAAACAAACCAAGGAGTTTTTCTGGGAAATCCTATTTTGAAAGCTATATAAAGTACTTAAGCCTATCTTTAACATTTATGTTATCTATGGAACAGGCTCCTTGGAGCATTTTACTCCACTAAGCTACTGAAGCCTCACAAAAATAGAACCCAGTAACAGGTGTTATACTGAGAATTGCCCTGACGTAGAAAGTCTGCAGAGGGTGTGTGATTACATATCTGACACTACTTAAGGATGTTGCCACATTTGGTTGTCAGCTCCACCTCCTTTTCTCCTCACCTGAATAGCACCATTTTAGAAAGCAATCTTCTGTACTAGGAGCTAGTCTACATTCAGGATCACTCAGTCTTTCTTCCCTGTTTTCAAGGAGCTGCATGGCCTGACAGAAACTGGCAAAAGGAGTACTCAGCACTTTTTGCTTCCTCCAGCCCAGTGACAACTAGACTGGCAGCAAGAGGAGGAATCAGCTGAAATAATGATGGGTATTTGTAAATGTAAGGATGTTGGAGGGATGAGGTTACAGACAGGGATTCCCATTTCTCCTGCAATGCTGTGGATGATTCAACTGTTTCCTTTAAAAAACCCACCTGTCTACCTGTCAGTAGTTTTATTATCAACCATCTTCCACAGTTAGGTAGAAAACCAAAATCAAATTAAATTGGTTGGAACTACATTTCCTTAACTCTTGATAGAGCCAACAGTCAATTGCATCTATGGGCAGTTTATGGGACTGTGGATTAGCTGTTCGGGGAGACCAGAGGCTTCAGGTGTGACTGTGCAGAGGGTTCTCTGCTCCCCACATTTACCTGCCTATCAGGGTTACCATGTTGTCTGTTATACAACAAAATGGAGAGTTGATTTTCTTACTTTCCTGTCACCATTTTAACCATTCCTCAGCTGACCACTCCACTTATCTTACAGGGACAACTTTCTACCTCTGAACTGAATTCACCAAAGAAATGCTTATTGCAGTGATCAGCCTTATTCTTCTCTTCAGAGAGACTACACCTCTCTCTTTCTCTGAATACCCAGATTATTAGATAGAGTTCAAATTGTATTCTACCTCTTATTTTGTCTTGTCTTCAAATTAAGCTCATCTAATAGCCCCCCAAAACTTACAGACATGTGGAAGGTTAGCTGCAAAACCCACATGTCCTGGTTGTGGTACGAGCTGCCTGCAAGGAACAGAATTACAGCAACCCCACTTTTTCTGGTTTGCTAAACCTAAAGTTTGCTTATTCTAGGCCCCACAGGCTGCAGACACCTATGGTGCAGTGGCACAGCTCCACTATGTAAAATTATTAACCATTTTTAAGGTTTAATTTGCCAGACAAAAGCAATTATTGGTGATAGGGTTCATTTTCACAACTTCTGTTCCAATTAATTACTATGAAGAGGTATTTACTTGGTATTTCTCAGATCAAGAGTACTTTATTGGATATCTTTTCGTTGATTTATTTGGAAGACTGATATTGTCTGCACAGCCAAATTCCTAGCTTATCTCCATGGCTGTTTGAACTAATGGTATATTTTAAAATGGGAACATTTCTAAACAAGGTAGGGAACAAACATATGCCAATACCTTTGGTGACCCACACTGTTAACTTTTATTTCCTGTACACTGTGTGACTTTGCTAATAGTCATCTGTGGACTCATGTGAAGGATGTGAGAGATTTGTGGAACCATCCTAATCCTTGTAGCTTATGATTTTGAGAAGACTGACATTTAAGACTGTTGGAGGGCAAAAGATAAGGGAGTTTGGATCTTCACTGAGGCTACATGTTCACATGGTGGTTGTCCCGATTTAACGCCAGCTGACAACTAAGCCCCAGGCAGCTCCTCATTCAAACACCCCAAAGGAACAGCAAGGAGAATGGGAAATGTGAGAAAAACTCATGAGTTGATATAAAGGCAATTTAACAGGAAAGCAAAAGCTGAGCCCATAAGCAAAGCAAACCAAGGAATTAATTCATCACTTCCCATGGGCTGGCCAGTGTTCAGCAATCCCCAGGACAGCAGGCCCTCATCACTGAAATGGTGACTTGGGAAGACAAATGCCATCACCCTGAATGTCCCTGTCTTCCTTCTTCCCCAGCATTATATGCTGAACATGACACCATGTGGTGTGGGATACCCTTGTGTCAGTTGGGGCCAGCTGTCCTCACTGTGTCCCCTCCCAACTCTTGTTCACCCCAGCACCCTCAGTGGGGAGTGAGGAGGAGAAAAGGCCCTGACTCTGTGTAAGCTCTGCTCAGCAGTAACAAAACATCCCTGCTTTATCAATGCTGTGTTCAGCACAAATCCAAAGTAGAGCTTCATACCAGCTACTATGGAGAAAATTAAATGTAAGCCAGCCAAAACCAGAGCAATGATTTACTGAAGTTTTCACTGTATAAACTTCAGCTGTTGTACCAGAAACTTTGGTTTAGGGAAAAAATATACACATCCTATGTGCGAAATTCAGAATTCATCATTGGCTTAAATAAAGTCTAAAAAATCTAACAAAAGTAGAGGAGATACTTAATATTGTTGTAGTGATGCAAAAAGTCACAGACCAAATTATGTATTTAATACAGGAAAATCTTAATAAATTAACATTACAATTAATTTTGTTTTTCTAATACTTACTCCTGTCCTGTGAAGTTTTGCTCAACTTTTTTTGTTCTTTTGGGTCTTAAAGTCAATGGCAGCAGTTTTTCTTGAGAAAAAGGGAAGCAGGGTAGGTTGTATCAAATCCTCAGCACCCAAAATTCAGAGGACTGCGTTGCAGATGGAACTTTTATTCTCTTCCTTGGGTTCAATTCAGGTCAAATTTTTATACTTTGAATATACTCTTCACCCTATCTTTCTTTATTGGTCAACATTTCATTTCTACATTTCTACATTTCATTCAACATTTCAACAGTTCTACATTTCATTTGACTTTATATTGAATATTTAAATTTCATAAGATATTTGGTCTTTTTTTGATTTTATTATGCTTAAAGCTTTTCTTATCCAGCTCTTGAAGTTGCTTTCCTTTAACAGCCTGGAACAGAATATTGCTGAGCTTTTTATAACTTTAGAGCCTCTGGTATAATCCATTTCCTTATACTTTCAAAGCCTATATCTCTTCATACCTGCACTCTGCACCACATCATTATTCTTGAGTCATAGATTGTTCATTTTAAAGAGATTAAGTATTTGTTAACACAAGCTGTCACTTAAAGATAATACATCCAAATTATTTTAGCAATAGACTTTACACCACACACTTGTACAAAGCAAAGAAAAAGGACTAGTTAGGTGGGGTACTCCGCAGGCAACTGCTGTAATCTAAACCAAAGCTCAAGGCACAGCCTAGACACAACCAGACACAGCAAGCCTGACAAGCCCCAGTACAGAGGTCTTGCAGCACTGGTTTGAAGCCTGTCATCTTTTTATTAGCAGTGACAGCCCTAGAGGTACTAGGTTACACACTGTTGTGACATTTCCCCATAAATTACTGGGGCTAGAGGTACCTCAACAAAGCTCCAAGAGCTGTTCCAGTGTGGAGGAGAGGAAGCCTACAGTGCTGCAGCTCCAACTTGCCAAAACCCCACCTGCTACCTGGTACAAGTCTCTGAACATGAATTTCTGTCTGCAGGGAAGCAGTGGCTCCAGCCATGCCTGTCTGCTCCGTATAAGGTCTATCACTTCTCTCAACCCTTTTAGAAAAGGTTCTGTTGCATTTTTCTGTTCACTGCCAGGTACATTAAGGCAGCAGTGGTGGGCCTGGAAGTGTTGGGTTAATGGTTGGGCTTAGTGACCTGGGACATCTTTTCCAGGTTAATGATTCTGTGATTTAATGACTGAATGAGAAATATAATGTACTAGGAAGAGAAGGGAGAGATCTACATCTTCACACAGCTTGTATCCAACATAGGCTGATCTCTGTGTCCAGGGTGTGGAAGGGCTGTACTTCAATGGGATTTAGCTTACTAAATATATTAGTGCCTCTAGCTGAGTTTGCATACTTCACCTACATGCTGTCTATACTGAGCAGGTGAGTCTGCAGGCATCTCCCAGGTAGTCTTCTTGGGCATGGGTCCAGGGCATCCTCAGAGCGGTGGCATTTGAAGAAATATTCTCTTCCTGCATGTCCTTACAGGCTCCTGGGTATACTTGTTGGATGAACAAAGACAAGTTTAAAAGCTGTGGCAAGCATGGCCCTCAAGGTAATGAAGACAGTTTCTGGGCTGTGAAGTTCTGCAGTGAGACAGGAGCATCATATTTAGCGGCACTGAAATGCTGCGACAGCAACACAAACCAAATAAGCAGGTAACAAAATGTTCTTTCTCCAGCCACATGACCTGAACCGTCTACTGTGTTAAAAAATGTAGCCCTGGAAAGGTCGTGGAGAACTTTGCTGTTGACTAAGTTCTTAAAATGCTGACCAGTGATGTATCTGGCTGAAAATCAGTATTTAATTTGGGTCCAGAGAAAAATTTCTTTATTGTTATTAAAAAAAAAGTAAAGCCACTCGATATACGATGAAAATGGAGACTTCATGGTCTCTTTTGCCTACAGTTCCAGCTGGTTACTGTTGCAAGTTTAAGTATATTTTTGAATATAACACTTTTTTTTCCTAAGTGACTACTTTTTATTCACTTTTTAAACTGTTAAAAAATTTCCTACAAATGTGTAGGAGTTGAAGTATATTTTCTCATTAAAAATTTGTTCTGCATGAGCTCCAGTGTGCTTTGTTTATCACTCAGGCTCCTGAGTTTCTGATTCTGAACACGAAAGCCACAGAAGACAATTTACCCCTTTCTTCCTCATGTCATTCATATTGTAAAAGGGCAATTATATTTTTCATTATTTCTTGGACAAAATATGTACCTGTACTTTGTAAGTCTACTTTATGTCTGAGGATTTTGCAATAAACTGTAATTGAATTCGCATTTCCTGGTATCTCTCGAGAACTTTTCCTGTTGTTGTTATTACAATGAAGTAAAATGCTTGTAAGTGGATGCAGAATGCAGCAAAGTGACAGTCTCTTCTGTCTCCTGTGACACAGATATTTCAGGCAGTCTATGTAATTCAGTAGGCATTCAGAGCTCCAGTAGCTGTGGCTGCTGTAACACAATCCAAACATATCCAGTTTTTCCAAGGCTTCTGCTGAGTTTCACTCTCCAGGAGGTCACTGAGTTTCTGTAAGAGAATGCACCTGGTTGATGGATTTCAGGGTTTCCAGAGGGAATAAGTTTAATATAGAAGGTAAGGCAGGTTCAGTGATTGGTTGATTGACAAGGGCTCCCAGGGTCAGCCTTGCCTAGGAGGCACTGGTGACTGTCAACCTAGCACAAATGTCCATTCAAGTGACCAAAGGTTCTCAGAAACAAGGCAAAAGACAGATAATTGTCACAGCTTTTATACCACCACTTTTATGTACAGAACCAGAACTGGTGTATCTGAATTTACATTTCCCCTGCAAGGGTATCTACATCATTCTACAAACTGTGAAGTATCACAGTTCTTTCCAGATGAGAAAAAAGTAACTGGGAGGGATTTCACTAATAACTAGAAGGGATTCATGGGATGTAACACAAGTAATAACAACTATAAACTCAGTTTTTACTCTTTCAATATAGGTTGCATGGTCAACTAAGTAAAAATTCCAGTCTAAAAAGTTTCACAGAAAATTTAAGTGAAGAGGAAGGAAAAGTGAAGTCAGTTGCCAGTTCTTAATACAGCATCCATACTAAGCTTCTATATTTATTGTCCTTAATTCCTTTCCAACATCGTGGTTTATCTACTGTCATCTCTCAAATTTTATTTGAACATTAAGTCCATTGAAAAAGCCACAGTATATTTTTCTCTTCATGCATGAAACCTTTCCTCTTCTCAAAAGCTTTATAATTTAAAAAAATGAAGCAGTAGCAGGTGATGAATATTCATGCAATTTCTCCTAGTTTGTTTTTAGTTTTTCCACTGCACTCATTCAGAGTAATGGTAACAGTTAAAAATCCCTCCTCTTTACCACTCCTGCAGCTATTTCTCATATGAGCTTCAAATTTCAATTCCTGTAAATAGCTTGTTCATATTTTCCTGTCAACTCTCCCTGCCCCCACCACTGGAGACAAAGCTGGATTTAATGACTTAATTTCCCAACATTTTCAACATCAAGGCTTTTATAGGCAAAAATAAACCGACAAAATTTACAAAAGGCTACGGGGCTGTTTCATGCTGCTGTGTGGCTCAGGAAAAGTGCACTCTAAAAATCCTGTACATTCCTTATTCCATAGCCTGTACATTGGGATAAAATAGGTATGTCAGTTAAATCTCTATGTCACTCCATCTACATACTAGTATCTCTTACCTCTCTACCTTCTTTCAGGTGTAAATGCAGGTGTGAAGAGAAGTTGTGTCTATTTCCTACTTTTACATTATTTATTTGATAAAAAAATCTCCGAGTTTATCTCTGTGTTTATCTCCATCTGTATTAGTGCATGGTACTGAATAATCCTCTTGGTCTTTGCAATTCTATCTACAAGGGACATGCTTTCAACAATGTTCTTGTACCTGTTTGACTTGAGCTGCTTTGTTCAAAACAGCAAAATTGAGCAGTGTTAGAAGCCATGGTATTGCATGAATTTAGAAATCATCTCCTAGGTAGAACCAAAGCCCCCCAAGTCATCACCTTAATCAAGAGGGAGTCAGACTGGAAGGAGAATTTGTTAGTAATGGCAATGGCTGTAAAATAGAGTTTAATCTCCTGCTCTGAGTCCTGGTAAAATCATATTTATTATACTGATCTACAAAGGTTACACACATTCCATTGGGCATCAGGACAAAATTAGATTTGATATTATGGCTAACAGTAACTCCCAGAAGGAAAATATTGTGACAATGAACTGTGAAAGGGCAAACTCTAAATGCTGACAGAAAAGGTTAACAGTATGCTGGTGAATGTAATACAAAAGGAACACCCTACACTCCACAAATTTGACATAGAAAGTACGTCAGGAGCAATTCCAGAGACAATGAATGCCAAGAGAAAAAAGGCAGCTGTTGGGGTTTAACCTCAGATAGCAACTAAATTCTAGAGGCGTGCTCTCATTTCTCCACCACCTTCCACCACTTCACAGAATCACAGAATCACAGAATCACTAGGTTGGAGGAGATCTTCAAGATCATTTGAGTCTAACCCAGCCCTAACATCTCAACTAAACCATGGCACCGAGTGCCATATCCAATCTTTTTTAAATACATTCAGAGATGGTGACTCCACCACCTCCCTGGGCAGACCATTCCAGTACTTTTTCACCCTTTCTGTAAAAAACTTTTTCCTAATATCCAGCCAATATTTCCCTTGGTGCAGCTTGAGACTGTGTCCTCTTGTTCTGTCAGTTGCTGCCTGGAGAAAGAGACCAACTCCCAGCTGACTGCAGCCGCCTTTCAGGAGTTGTAGAGAGTGATAAGATCACCTCTGAGTCTCTTTTTCTCCAGGCTAAACAACCCCAGCTCCCTCAGCCATTCCTTACAGGGTTTGTGTTCCAAACCTCTCACCAGCCTTGTTGTCTCCTCTGGACACACTCAAGTGTTTCAACATCATTCCTAAACTGAGGGACCAGAGCTGGACACAGCACTCAAGGTGTGGCCTCACCAGTGCTGAGTACAGGGGCAGAATGACCTCCCTGCTCCTCCTGGCCACACTATCCCTGATCCAGGCCAGGATGCTGCTGGCCTTCTTGGCCACCAGGGCACACTGCTGGCTCATGTTCAGCTGGTTATCGACCAGTACCCCCAGGTCCCTTTCTGCCTGGGCACTGTCCAGCCACACCATCCCCAGCCTATAACACTGCAGGGGGTTATTGTGGCCAAAATGCAGGACTCAGCACTTGGACTTACTGAACATTAATAAACTTGGGGGTGAGGGGGAAAATCAGAAAAAAAGATAAAAGGTAAGAACAGTTTAATAGTTGAAATAAAATAGAACTAAGATTAAGAATGAAATGGGGAGAGAGAGGAATAAAACTTAAGAAAGACAAGAGATGCACAGTACAATTTCTCACCACCCACTGACCAATGCTCAGCCCATCCCTGGGCAATAACCAGCCCTCTTCCAGCCAGCTCCCTCCAGTTTATGCCCTGAGCATGGCATTCTAGGGTGTGGAATATCCCTTTGGCCGGTTCATGTCACCTCTACTGGCTATGTTCTCTCCTGGCTTCTGGAGCATCTGCTCACTGGCAGAGCCTAGGACACTGAGAAGTCCTTGGCTCAGGGAAAGCACTGCTCAGCACCAACCAAAACATCAGCATGTTATCAACATTATTCTCATACTGAATCTGAAACACAGCACTGCACCAGTTATCTGGAAGAAAATAAAGTCAGTCCCAGATGAATTCAGGATACAAGACCACATCATTAGGCAGAAAAATGAGCATCTTTTCCAAGGCTAAAGAAGCCTTCTTAAAAGACATATGTGGATCTTGTGTAAATAACACAGTATAAGACAGATCTTGTCCAAATAAGACAGATGCCAGGTCTGGTGTAATTCCGAAATGAGGAAAGCCAAGGGAAGCTCAGAAGAGTGGAAAAATAATTGACAATAATAGCACTAAGATGCTATCCACAACAGAAAAACAAAACAAACCACAAAAACAAAATAAACACATACAGGAACACAGGATCCAAGAAACTAATGAAAAGAGAAGGGCCATAACTGAGTTTAAAGCAGAAGTAAAGGAATTTAATATTCTTTTCAAGCAGTCTTTACAGCAGATAAAACAGGGAAATTTTACACCTATGTGCTATTTGTATCACTCTTCCACTATTTTAAGGTCTCTGAAGACTTAAAAGAACTTCAAGGTCTCAAGTGCAGCACTGAATAAACTATCATAGCTGCATTTTATCCAGGATCAGAATGAAATGTAGCATGAAAAAGGTGATTTACCTATGCACCCACTACTTTTCTCCCCAAAAACTCCCCTGCTATGCCATGCAGAAGCAGCAGGATTTTATGACCCTTTATCCCCACCTTTCCCTGGAGCTCCTTCTTTTATCCTGGTGGCTTTTTACCACATCTTTCTGGGGCTTTAAGCAATCCTTTTTGCTTCTAAAAAAGCTATAGTGTAGTCATCATTCCTCCTAATTTCTCACCTTTCTTATTTTTATCTCTTTTGTACATCTTGTCCATCTAGTGTTTTCTGGAGGTTTCAAGTAATTCCTTTCCAAAAAGCCTCATTTGTAACTTCCCAACAAGAGACTTGTGTTTTTTTCCTGTTCTTAACTAGAAATCTGCATTAGATATTTAAGCTCTCAGTCATGGTGATGTCTCCTTTCAGGAGTTCTGCCTGGTAAAAGGAAGGATGGAGAGTGATACCATAGGTGGATAAGAAACATTATGAATATTTTAAAAATTTACAGGCGCTGAGGATGTAGTTGCTTTTAAAATACAGCTCCACATTTTAGAGAATAATTTTCCAGCTTTTGTCATACACATGTTAAGCATCAAACTTCATCTTCTTCACTAGTCAAGGATGAGAGGTTATTTGTGAGGACAGTTGACCACATACCAAAAGAGGAGGCTGGTAAAGGTGTTTTATTGAGCAAGGTTGATTCTGCTGGTTTTGTGGTGACAACACATAGTGCAGAGGCTTACAGGACTAAACCCAATAGTTCTTTGTGCTGATTTCCTATGAAGCTATTAAAAAGAAATTAACATAATTGGTTTGAGATTTTGCTGAAATTAGTGTGACTTCAAAGGGAAAACAAAGCTGTCTGGGTTTGGAGAAGATTTATTTTCCTAATTTGAAGCATTTTTTTAACCCTAAATTAAAAAAAAAAAAAAAAGGAAAAAAAGTGTATCCTGTTCTCATACTTTTTCTTTCATTTCATAGCTATCACAGATCGAATTCGGAGCTGAGAAATACCCTTGCGGGAAACAAATGAAGTGACAGAAGAGTGGGAGGATAAGAGTTGTTATCCAAAATGTTCCTGACACCATCACACCCCTCCAAGTGTTTGTTAAATAATATATTATTAGTACATACAGCCTGGGAAAACGTCATTCCGAACAGATGTTGCAGCAAAGGCAAATGTGATCAGGGTGATAAGGCAACAGGCTGGGCTCTAACCACCATCCTGTAGCAAAACCTGTTCAGTCCCAGCTGCCATTAAAAATAATTGAATACTCTCCATCTGCAGCCTCAGTATATTACAGTTTCAAGTGCAGCTTTATGAGGAGCATCAGTTCAGCAAAGACTTCTGATGCCCTCTACAACAATTGTCAGTGCACTCTCTCACCATCTTTCATTTGCTCTGGCAGGCTGTCATGTTACATTTCAAGATGGCCAAAACCTTAGACACCCAAAGTCCTTGATGACCTTAATATGTGGTCTGAGGCAAATACCAGTAATGATCTGCATCTAGCTCATGTGTCTATCTCCATAAAATCCGTCGGTCTGGATGCTGTACGTGAAATACTAAAGCTGACTCTGAAAAGAAATCAGTCTGAGGTGTGAAATTTGCCCACTCACTGGAAAAGGGCACCATGCTTTACTACATATTACAAACTTTTTAGAAGTTTAGACAAGAATAAGGGTTTAAACCCTCTAACAACACCAGTAAAACTGTGCCAGACACACAGATATCAGCATCTTCAAGCAGGTCTGTTTGGATCAGAGACAATGGACATAGGGAGTAAAAATGATCCCAGTAAATGGATCCCAGCTATTAAACAGGTTTGCCCTAAATATTTGGACTTCTGTGCAGGTGAACTTAGTTGTTGGTGACAGCTGAAATTTTCAGCAGCAAGGAGGAAGAGACTCTTTCAGTATCAGCTGCGGTATATGTGGGGTGAGAGAAAGGATTAGAGCTTGTCTTTAGGAGGGTGGATGCAATTTTTTTTAAAACTTTTCTACAGCTTTGTAGATGTGCCTTTTTTAGTTTAGTAAATATATCCTATTTAATTTTCTTCTGGCTTGAATTAACTATGATTTTTGGGGTGGCTGTAATTGGCTACAAGATGGTATCTGATACGTCCAGCTGTGGTGGTTGGGGTCTGGGAGTTATCCAGCTCCCGTGTCCATATGAAGAGTACACATTGAAACTGCACAAGGTATTTTGGGAAATGGAAATTTGGTGTCCTTGGGGAGTTTCTTCCAGTATTGGTAACCAGAAGAGTATTCTGATGTTTAACAAGACAGTGAGAACAACATCTAAACCAGTGGTTTCAAGGTTTAGATTTTGTGGTAAAGAGAGGCCAGGAAAGCCTAGGAAACTAATTAGGGACATGTTTTTTAAAATTATGTGGCAAATTTAAACAGAATAAAATCTCATAGATTGCTTCAGGAAATCTTAAATAGAACTTTCTAGTCTGACTAGGAACTCTGCAGTGGGTCAGCCCACCGTATCTATCAGTAAAGCCCACAGTATCATCAGGTAAAGATGGGATTTTGTTGTCAACATCAGCATATTAGTAAAAACCCTATTATACACCCTAAAGAATTAGTGATTTAGTACTTATTGTTACTGTTACATATGCTTTGGTGGTTTGTGACAGCTCCTGACCAGAACATATTGATGTAAACTTTCTTGTTGGTGTTGAGAGGGAAGCATTTGAGTCCCTTCACTGCTGATTTCTCCCCATCTCAAATCTGCCCCATCTTCCTGCCACTCCTTCTCTGTCCATCTAGCTCCCATCACTGTACCTCCTTTTGAACTCTGTTTCTACAACATTATCTCACATTTTCAACCTCATACTTAAAGTAGGCCTCAAGCCAGACCTCTATTGCCCTTAGGTATGAAACAGTGAAGCCCTATGTTGGCTGGAAGTTTAACTAGTGCTCTGGATAATATACTAAAGAAAGTTCTTGGCACTGGCTTTTAGTTACATTTTTGTAACAGAACAAATGCTTATGTCCATAAGAGCATCTTCATTTCTTCCATTTCCTTCTCTTGTGTAACAGTCAAACACCTTCAGGCAGAAAATGCTTTCAGATGCACTTGACAATAATAGAGATTTTATCTCATTAGAAAGAATAAAATGTCAGTAGATACATTGGAGAGCAAAATATTATTTAATAGCCTAAATCAAAGTTCAGTGATGCCAGTGATAACATCCCTGTGGAAAGACTGCAAGAGAAAAGACAGGTAGATATGAAGGCCATCAAATCAAAGGTCCCAGATATCAAATTTAGGTGATTTCTTTGAAAACAGCCTGGTATGAAGTTAAATACACCTCCACACAAAACAAAACACACCCACAGTCTTACATAATCTTGGGTTTGGTCCAGAAACAAGCAAAAAGAGAAGAATCTTAGAATGGACCTTTTGCTTTTTTTTTTAGAATTTTTGCTTATATTTCTTTACATCTGTGCTTCTTCCTGATAAGAGAAGCTTTCCTTTTTATTGCTTGTTGATGTGCAATTTTTCTTCCTGACATCATTCACAGAGAACATAAAAGAAGGATTTTTTTGATCCTGACTTCAGAGGAAAAGTCAGCAACATATTGAGAAAGAGAGTTAAGCATTATATGAATAGAAGGGAGAGAGCAGGCTGGTGTTTGTGCTCTGCACGGTGACCATTGTCTCTCAACTCTGTTCTCTGGGCATGGTACAAACATGGAGCAATTCAGTCATGCATTGAAAAAAACTCCACTCTCTGCTAGCCATTTTGACAATATAACAATATATTGTGGAGAAGCCCGTGCTGCCAAGGGGTATTCAGAACTAACAGTAAGGTTTAGGTCATTTCTCCACAGCCAAGTACAAGTTTACTTGTTATTCCACAATCACTTGTCAGAGCTGTCACTTGTCCTGTCACTTCTGATTGCCTCTCTATCAGTCCCAGAGTTGTTTGACATGGCCTCAGGCAAGGAAACCTGGTGGCAAAAATATCAATGGCTTCACAAGGGACCTGGAAGCCAATCACTTTGTGGTACATATTCTTTATAATCTCAAATTAAAAGACACAAATTTAAAAAGAGCCTATGTACCTCAAATAATGGAAGAATCCATCAGCTTTTAGAGCACAATCATTGTGAAAACATCGGGGTTTTTTTCCCAAACATTTAGTAGTTTTACAGGTAGCTGCCACTAATTGAAATATTTTATATTCCATCTGCTTGGCATTCAGCCTGAGAGAGAGCAGAAACCACTGCCAAGACAGTGCAGCATTCAACCTTTGCTCTCAAAATATTTGTAATACACTGAGTACTTCTCTACATCCTTCTCCACAAGCACAACTCTTCTTCCAGTTGCAGAAACCTTGTGCACCATTGCATGTGCACTTCAGATAATAAAGTTTGTGGGATTTGTGTACTTTACCAACTATTAGTGCTACCTCTTATTTTTATTGTCTCATTTTTACCTTTCGTGGAAGCCAAGGAGGTTCCCACAAAGGATGTCTTTTCACATCTGAGCACTACCCAAAATCTCTACTCTATAGTAGGGGCAGTTTAACGTGGGTGCCAAGGAGAGCCTTTCTTATTCTGAGGAAACTTGCTTTTGTCCTCTTGCAAATTTAACATTTTAAGTGCCTTCTCATATCTATCATCAGCCCCTCACGGGCTTGCACTGCTTTTTGTCTTGTAACTATCTTTTGTTGAGATGCATATTTGACCATTTCCACCTGTCTTCTAGTGGTGTTCACAATAGTGTGGACTCAAGTAAATTAAGTGCCCATTCACAGCCTTGTTGCAAAATTCTCTAGAGAGCTGCATTTTCTTCTGAGATATTAGTTTTTGAGATCCTCCACAGTGCATCTGAAAGTCCTCCAACTTTTCTCTGTGTATTATTTCTTAGTCCTGCACTTCTTCCATTGTCCTGTCTGCTACTGATGGAATTATGTGCAGCAAGATATGGCAGCATCTTGACACTAGAAATTGCACAAAGCTGTTCAATAATATCTTTTGTGGCAGTGTTTCTACAGGCAGGTATAGCCTGCCATGGATTTTCTCTGATGTTTACAGTTTTCTTTTACAGAGTCTTATTTATTTCAACTGCTAATTCAATGTTTACATTTGTCTGGCTGTGGACAGGTGTGATGTGTTGTGAGTGAATTCTCGTTGTTGAGTAAATTGTGTAGTCTGACTACCAGTACACTGGAGTTTATTCTGTGAAAAAGAAAGGGCTGGGATAGCAGGCCTTGTGGGAAATCCTCACTGCTCTGCCTGTGATGGCTGTTCTGACACTGTCAGACAAATTCCTTACTTTGCAGAAACCAGAGTAAGAGTTTGCAACGCTGAAGCAGTGAAAGAAGTAATTAGTCACAATATTTACTTCTACTTTGTTCTGTGATCTATGGGTGCACAGTGCCTGGATATTACATCTTCCTTCAGATTTCCCTGCTTTCTACAGCTTTTACAAAACCTGGCGAAAATCATCAAAACTACTCGAGGAGCTAGAGTACAGAAGTAAAATCTGTCTTTGTCCTCCTCATGGCCCTGAGGACAATCTTTGCATATCTCCAAGTCCCTCTCAACCACCGTGCAGGGTCACTTGCCCATGTACACAGAAGCAGTTACAGCTCGCATTGCTGCTTTCCAGGTCTGTGCTACACATTGGATTGTGTGAAAGTAACAATATCCACATTTCCTCCTTGCTCAGGTGTCACCTAAACCACTCAGACAGTGTATGCTGACTAAAAAGAAAATGATAGGAAAGTGTGAATATTTTTTATCCTTTCTTTTACCTGCTTGACTGCCTAGTCCTTGCCTAGAGTAAGGATTCAGCTTTTGGGTGGCAGTGAGGATCCCAAATATCATTCTGCAGTAGCTGACAAAACAATCTGGTTGGAATTTTAGCTTTTCTACTCTGCTAATTCTAGTAGAGAGGACGAGACAGCAGAGGTTGTGCGCCACATGCTGCCTCTGCTGTTTCAAATTCCAGGCACCAGTGTTGTCATCTTCAACTCTGTGCAGGAAACACAAATGCTCTTTACCAAGATCTAATTCCATATGATATGATCATATATATATATATATGTACACCAGTGCTATCCAGGGTATGGTGGGGCAATTGGTCTCCTTATCAAACAGCTTCCAATGACCAATTCTTGCCAGTGTCTGTCTCCGGTTCCAAACATCCCAGTTTTGCCTTCAGAGTCATTTCTTCAGTCTGAGATGTTGGCACTGGTCTCATTTAATTCTGTCTAAACAAATATACAGCTTCCTTATCTTGCAGTAGATACACTTCCATTTATCCAGCTTGTGAAATAATTAACACTGTTAAAAGGGATTTTTTTGCTTTCATTAATTTACATTGGACCATTATTGCAAACAGATATTGTATTAAGTGAAGGGCATCATACAGGAACTTTGCAAGGCAAAACTTTTCTGGTAACCAGTTAACAACTCTGTTGAAAAAATTCACAATGCACTGTTTGAGCTCAGCTTTTTCCATTTTCTGTCATTTTTTATTTCTTCCTTAATAACCTGTCTCAGATTTAGTGCTGAGATTTAAGCTGATGAATCCATGAGTTTAAGTTAACAGAATCAGCGGAAATGTTAGCCTTCATCTTTTCTTTGGCATTCTGCTCTAATTTTGCCCTACCAAAGTAATTTTATAAATGGTCACACTATATATTAATGTAACTTTTTTTGATTGCCATGTGGCTCTTTCCTCTGATCAGAACTGAGGTATTTCTCATTCTGGATTCGTAACTATCTCAGTCTCTAACACTGAGCTGTTTCTGATGCCTGGTTTTACCTCTCCTCCTGGTGTTAGCTGCACAAAGAAGCACAGTTGGTTTTTAATGTGGTAATTAATATTAAGGTAAAATTATTTCTTTAAAAATAACATTTACTTTCTTCTTATGTTTTTAGTTAAGCTTTAATATTTAAAAAATAGCAAAATAATATTTGCAAATGAAATATGCGGGGTATTTTCTGCACTGTTTCTTAAATTTTGCACTCTGGTGCTCCTTTGGGTTTCTGCTGCTGTGTAAGCCTCATGTCAGGTTTCTACTCTGAGGCCAGGTAAATACCTGCCCATATTCACTTTTTCATAGTCATTTGAAATATGAGTTTTGTTCCTACTCTTGTATGCCCTTGTGGGCTTAGAAAAGATGGTTTTGGCTGCCCAAAGATTTGTACTGGTACCTTTTCTTTGCTCTATTAAACACTCTGAAATATGTTGATATATTTAGATCTTCTTCCATTCTCACAGATTCAATATTTTTCATTCATGTGATGCCTTGTGGATTGGCAAATACTTTTGGAAATTTCCTAATTAGCTGAATTTAAGCATACCACAGACTTATTCTATTAGAATATTTATGGTCCTTATTATACCTCTATGTTGTCTGGTAACATTCTTGTAATTTTATCATTACAATCAAAAGAAGATTTGACTTTTAAAAGATTGATTTCAGCATGGTTAAAGGAAAAAATTTTATGGGCTGCTGTCATCAATATTTTCATTGTGTTGGAGGAAATTATCTACTTACTTGTTCTTTTAGGAGAAAACTTTATAATTTTTTAACTCCTGGATTCTGATTTTCCATCATGCATCGTATTTAGGATTTAACAAAGGTAAAAAGAAATCAGGTCTCGCAGTCTTTTCATTCCTTCTTCCTTATATCATTCTGTGTCTCTTATATGGTACTTTTTAGAGAACTGTTCCCTAAGGATATAGTTATGTCCTGGTTTAGGGCAAATTTGGGAGGAAACTTCTGGAATGAGGTTCCTCTGGAAAGCAAACCTAAATGGCCCCTTCCCCACAGCCGGTCCTGGAAAAAGAACTTCCTCAGAGAAAAGTGGAAAAAACTGTTTATTTAACAAACGAAGTGCCCACTAGCACAAAGAATGAATAATTTGAAACAATAAAACCTTTTGTTGCTCTGAAGTGAGATGGTAAATTCAGAAAGTCTCTGCCATGGCAGCTCAGCTCTCAGTCTCCCCTCCAGAGGTCCAGGCCCCGGTGGGCGTGGGTACAAGAGCCCTCGATGCTCCTCTGGGTTTTCAGGCTGGAGCAAGTTTAAGCAGTCCCAAGAAAAAAAAGGGGACAAAAAACCTGCCCAGGGAACTTCTCTGCCCTAGCTAGCTAAAACTAACTAAAAGCACAGGAGATCTCTGTCCGCAGTCTGTCCGTGACTCGGCCAATCCCCCGCAGTCCGGAGGAGCGAAGAGTGTGTAGGGAAGTCAGGCAGTTTCTCAAAACAAACTGAGCGCTTCTTCTTTCCCTGTTCTGCTCTTAGAATCAGTCTTAAAAGTACAGAACACAGCACACAATATACATAACAGACTACTGGGGATACAAGCATCATAAAGTCCCCCTAGGACAAGTTGCAATGGCTGTCCATAAACGCTGTGGTTGGTGTGCGGTAATCTTTGGAATTTGAGGGCATCGCTCCTTGCATGTCTTATAAGGTTTCACTGCAGACCCCAACAGCCTCCTGAGGTCCTGATTGTACCCAGAGACATCTCGTCCACTCCCTGGGATGTGCAACAAGCTCTCAGCGCCTGCCTTGCTCAGAGGAAGGAGAAGCTGTCTCATGCCAGAGGAAGAATGGGCAGTCCTTGATTTGAGAAGTTTCAATGTTAGGATTCTGGTGGAACAAAGCTGCCTGTGCCCACAGATGAGGCTTGTTTTTTTTCCTTCTGAAAAAGGTAAAGGAAGGGACACTAAAGCAGGCATGGCTGCTCACAACAGGGCTGATTGATGGAAATCTCACTGCTCCTTGTCTTCTCCAAGGTTCCCATTCCAGTGGAGCAGTGGTTTGTCCCATCCCAAACCACTGTTCTCTGAATGGTGGTGGTCTAACTGACCATGGAAATGACTCTGGGGCAAAGGTGTTCTCCCTTTGCAGCTTTTTGTCCTGTTCTGGAGGAATAAAATCTGCAAGATTGAACAGACTTCACTGACTGGATTACAACCAATCTCTAGTCTCAAGCTTTCCTCTAAAACAGAGAGGATGAGAACTTTCCTTTTCCTTTAATGGGAGCTGTAAATATTGCATTGTCACAAGCCTAAGGTGATTATGCCTCAAGTTTATAGTTCTGGGCCAAAATCTATGCTTTAATCTAGCGCTGGCTCATGGAAATGTTCCAGAGGAGAATTAAATTCCTTTGCTGCTTAACACTTCAATTCTTATTTATTTCTTAATTCTTTTCAATGAAAGATGATGAAACATAACTATAATGACATCACAATTCTTTCTGGTCAGGGAATTAGTAATGCTGTTTTTTTTTTTACCCACATAAACACCCTTGAGACATTTTTTCATATCCACCTGCCTTTCAAAGAGCTGCTGAATAATATAGTATCCTACCCAGTATCCTCTCAGGGTGGTTTTAAATATTGATAAGGCAGGGAAAATACATGCAATAGTTAGGCTATTTTCAGAAGCTTGAAATTGAAACCCAAAACCTAGAAGCAGGAAGCAATTTGGTCTCAGAGTTTAATGACAGAGCACAATAGAGACTCCTGGATACCAATTCAACTACAATAAGAGACTTATATTTAAAACATCCTTTACAAGTGTTGCCCTGTTTTCCTAAAATCCTTTTTCTAACTGACATGGCTTCTACAGGAATGGAGACTTTAAACTGCTCAAACACTCAACTAGTTACCTTCTCAGTGAAGGAAGAACAAAAATGATAAAGGAGTGGGAATGGATAATGGGAAAGGCTTGAAAGCCTGTAGAGGGTTAGAATGGAAAATATCAAGTTTTATTCTAGTCAGATATCATGGTTTAACCCCAGCTGGCAACTAAGCACCACACAGTCTCCCACTCACTCTCTCCCCTGCAGCAAGAGGAGGGGAAGAGAAATGGAAGTCTGAAAGTGAGAAAACTTGAGGGGTTGAGAGAAGAGCAGTTTAATAATTTATTTTTTTTTTCTTAATATTAATACAATATTTTTAATAATAAATTGTAACCAAAAGGAAAGCCACAAAGACATAAATCACACAAAAGAGAAGTGATGCAAAAAAAACCCAGCTGGGTATGACTGACCAACAAATGCCCAGCCAGTCCCTCAGCAGTGGCCCCTGGTACCAAACTTTCCCCACCTATTACTGCTGAGCATGATGCCAGTATGGAATACCCCTTGGGTCAGTGGGTGTCAGTTGTCCTGGCTGTGTCCTCTCCCAGCTCCTTGCACACCTCCAGCCTCCTTGGTGGTGGAGTGGAGTGAGGAGCATAAAAGTCCTTGGTCGTAAGCTCTGCTCAGCAATAACTGAAACATCTCTGTTTTATCAACACTCTTTCCAGCATAGCCCCATACTAACTACTATGAAGGAGATTAATTTTACCCCAGCCAAAACCAGCACATCAGAGACTCAAAGATATGTGATTCCAGAAATGTGCTTTCATTATCAGATAATATAAAAGTTTTTCATTGCAGCTGCTTAAATATTTGAACTCTTTTGAAAGATTTTATGTGTGCAATCCCATCCATTATAATGAATAAAATACCCTTCACTCCTTTTTTTCTCATCTTTTTTCCCCAAGGGATTTGATTTTGGCATTGAATTTCCTTTCAACTTGTTATATCTCATATATGGACCTACATTTCTCTCAGGACCTTCTTTCCCCTTTTCAAGAATTATGTCTGGATCTGGGAAAAACTTCCAGTCATAAAGATCACTCTTTCTTTCCTTCTTTCTCATTCTTGCACATTTTTCATTTCACTGTCTGTCTTTTTGAAGGCTTACTGCCTTCCTTTTGAAGCTGGTTTTGTTCTTAGAACAATACAAGTATTCATTGCTTCTGATACCTTTTTTCTTTTAAGCTATTCTGTAATTTAGATTGCTTTCAGCACACATTTTATTTGAAGTACTAGCACACAAGTACACTGGTAGGTCAAGAAAACAACTCTCACTCGACAGGTTATTTACCTGTTTTCTTTCATCTTTGCTCCTTATTCCAAGAATTCATAAAATCAATGATTGGCAACTTTGTTATTGGCAAATCTCTTTCTGCTTTGACCTGGCCCCTTGTGTTATCCATTTGTCATTTCAAAGTTATTGTGCTTTTGGCTGTTGCCATGAGGTATTAGTCATGTGATGTAATCTTCTGTCTACTTGGATAGCTAAATTGAATGAGCAGTTCACTTGTTGCATTTGATATAATTCTGATGCTGCTGTCAAAATCATTTTGATTTTGCAATCAAAGCTGCTATCATTGACATATCTTTGCCTACCAGTTCTGATGAGGAAGAATTACAATGAAGAAATACCTCATCAAGCTCCTTCTTCACACCCTTTTTTTAAAGTTGTCTTTTCTTCTTGTGTTTGGCTTTGTGCTCCTGCTTCTGATGCTGCTCAGCTTCTCCAGGTCTCACACAGGTCCTTTCTGAATCCATGTCCCATGTCCTCTTGCAGTGTTACTGGCACTTCAACACTAATACTTTTACTGACTCTGTGTTGTCATCTCTTTACCTGTGATTCCCCCTGCTCCCAGAGGAAGTCAATGGAAGCAACATTTTAGAGTCATTGCTTTCTGGTGATTTTCCAAAGGCTCCAGGTCACAGTCAGCCTCCCACCTGGATTTCTTCAGGAAATTCTCGGAAGATTTGGAGGAAGAAAAGCCACTTAATTATCCAGCAACTCTCTGGAAGGCAAGTGAATAAGTACCTCAACTATGTTTGACAGTTTGAAGGGAAGGCTGATGAATGGGATTTTTATCTCTTTTATGTTGTCAAATGTTGCTGGAAAATGTAAGGAAGTTGAGGCTGATGGAATTGCTAATAGAGTCAAATTATTTTATCAATCTGGGCTGTATATCCATGGCCATGGGTCTCTAAGACAAACATAATTGCTCCATATTGCTCTTTAACAGCCATGATTAACAACCACGGCTCTTACCCAACAGTGGCGTGCACCTCCATCATTCATATATATGTCCCTGCTATATGGACAATCACATTATATGCCAAAGTTTGATTTGACATTAAACTTTAGATTCCATATGTTGTCTGACACTTTTTGCAAAAAACATTTTTGCCTTCAGCAGGTAGGAGCAAACTGCATTGAACAATGAAGAATCCAAATATGAGTCTCACTTTTAATATTTTTCTTTATTATTTTGGTTTTTATTTACTATTTATGGAAATACTAAAGGTTAATAAGAAATGTGGCTTTTCCTAGACTAAACCCTACCTTCACTAAATAACAGCCTTTTAAAAGAGAGAATTTTAAGACAGTGCTGGAAGTACTTTTCTTCTGCTTTTCCACATAAAGAGTACAAGGTACAGGATCAAACAGGAATACAGATGGTTCATTGACAGGAATTGCAGTTCATGAGCTGTCTGCAGGCAGATGCCCCAAATCATAGCAGTGCCACAATGGAAACCTTGACGTCTGTGCACTTCAGAGACTCCAGGGTAGCTGTCACCACCCTGGTAAGACAGATTCTCTTACAAAAAAGTTCTTTCAGGGAAGATATGAATCTGATTCTGGGTGACTCAGAGACCTGTTTAAGCACCAAAATGGCTTCTTTTTACTGTGAGTGAGGGTGACAGACTCAGTCATGATGTCATCATTGCAGAGTTGCCAGTAGAAGCCAGTCACTTTCAAGCAATTTGGTGAGAAATAAGAATCCATAGTCAGGAGACTTTTTTCTTTCCTCTTAATAAAATGGCTCCTCTAGATGGCAATACAGAATATGCCTTTGTTTGCATGCCCCAAATCAACCTGATGAGGTGCTTCCCTCTGTGTGGATGATATAGGCAGTCTTGTGAGCTTAGTCCTAACTTGGGCAGCCTATCAAACATATACATTAAAACATTGAAAATTTCACACAGGAGTGTTTGTCTCCTCAGGTACTGGTAAACGTAAGGAACAGTAGTCACTGTCCAGTTCAGAGCTCTGAGGAGATCAGGACACCTGAGAAACCACTGAGTACATGGCATTAGCACCCCAGTTCTCTCAAGCAGTGCCTATACCAGTGAATTAAGGGGTGCCAGGGCAGCAGCTGGCAGCCATCTACAGTGGTAAGTCAAGGGGGGGGGCGGTCCCTGGTGCCATTTTGATCATCCCCAATCAGTTGTCTTTCGACAATTCCCATGCATGAAGGAATTATCACAGCCCTCAGCCAGAATTAGGGGCAAGGCTGACCACAGAAGTATCTTGCTGATCCAGAGGTAATTCTTACATTCCTAGGGCTGATGCTGGAATATCTGAACAGAGCTCCCTTGAGGAATTCACAGCTTGTTTGCACAGAAAATTCAATTATTTGAAAGACTAACATTCACTCATAATGACAAATTCATCCTATTTTGTGCTAATCTGTTCTTATTTTGACTGAGTATGGACCATTTTCAATATTTACTTATCATCATGGTCAAATTAAAAAAAAAAAAAAGTCATTGTATTGAAATCAGAGCATACACATGTGCATGAATTTATGAAAGTTGATCTACAATATTTTAGTAAATAATGGGCTCTCCACCTTCCCTAATAATGACAAATATAAACAAGCCCTATACTCCCTATCTGTCACCAATTTTAAGGACTCTCACTTGAACACTTTCCACTAGTTCAAGGTACGAGAAACAAGATAGGCATATTTTCTGGGGGAACTTAGATAGTCATCTGAAAAACTCTGCAAAACAGAAATTCAGAAGCAGAAGGAAATGCCAGTTCCTCATATATTCCTGATGTTCCTCAACACAACTCTTGTTGTTTCTATTAGCAAGGGAATAGTTACAGCTTGAACTGAGATGAGGAAAACCTGCTCCTTTTTCTATTGCAGTGTCCCTGAAGGTCTTCTCATATTCCAAATCTCCTACTCTATTTTCACCTTCACCCTTCTGGTCTATTGTCAAGAGACACAGCTTTTCCAGCTTCCAAGCTGCACTGACTGACTTGATCAAGAGACTGCTTCAAAAGACTGTGAGAAAGGTTTGAAGACTTCACCTCCTGAGGTTACTATCAGGGCTTGATGAAATCTTTAGTCATACCTCAAACTTTCTCTCTAAGAGGTTTTTTTCAAAAAAATCTTGACATGACTTAGTGAAAGTTAATAATTGTCTGTGTGACTGGTCCTATATGTTAAAAGAAAAAAAGAGCTTAATTTACTCCTATTTTGAAAAGAAATGTTGTATTTAAGTGATTCATTAAAAAGCAAAATTATCTGGAAAGTTTGGTGGTAAGTAAGCTTTGTCTTCAGATGAAGACTTTGCTATTTTTTTTACAGGATCAGTTTCCTAATCTCAACCACATGGCTGCTCAAAGAATTGTAATGAAAACATTAAATTCTCTGGAGAAAGATTCAGGGGTCTCTGTGCTCAGGGAACGGTTATGAGTATCTGAAAATTGTCATACGGCATCACATTAGTTTATGGCATTACAAAGGGCAAGCACTTCATGAAGTAATCATAATGTGGTGACTTCCAAGAGTCAAAAATATCATTGCTTCCCACTACTCGAACCTGAAAATGTTCAATTTACAAACAGAAATGTCAGTCTAGAAAAATTTCCAAAATTCATAAGCAGTTTGTCTGTAAGCACTCTCGGGTAACTCAGAACTTCATATTCCCCTTCTTCCCTTCATCCCACTGAACTGCCAGCTGGGTACCACATGAAGTCCACAATCTATCCTGTCTGACAGTTCCGTGGGATATTGACCAGACTAACACACTGTCTTTCTTCTTTCTCTCTCTCTCTCTCTCTCTCTCTCAGACATATCTTAAACATCCTTTTCTTCCTAGAGTTAGTTCTTAATCATGGGTTGCAATCCATAGAGATTGATCCTTCCAGTGGGCCAGTTTATTTCTACAGACCTTTTTAAAATCTAAAGTAAACAAAATCTTAGTACAGGAAAATTCCTCCGCAGTGGAAAAATCAACTTGAGAAGCAGAAGTAATGGGGAATAATTAATTATTTTAAGTACCATTGTTGAAGGAAAGGAGAGTAACAGATACCCTTAGTAGAAACAAATCAAATTAGAGGGAAATTGGCTGTAAATAAATGTAAGATACAAATTAGAATATTTCTCTTCATTTTTTTTCTCACCTAGCTTTGAAGATACTAAGACATTATTCTCAACAACTTGTCTAATGCCTTACCTCCAATTTTATGTTTTCTGTGATTCATAGTATTTATTTAACACCAGGGAGTTGCTGATATTCCAGTATGATGTAGAAGCAGGAGCTTAGATTTTCACAACAGAAATATCTACACTGTCAATCCCAAGGAGACCCAAACCCACTGAATTCTGCAGATAATCTAACAAGAGGTGAATCACTCCTACTTTGGTTCTTTAGCAAGCAAATATAATGTAGAAAGTTATCTACCTGAACAAAGCTGTATCAGTGATCTAAAGGGTGGGATTCACATGATTTTTTTTTATGATACTGAAATTAATTACTTGTTCAAAGGTTTCCATCGGCTTCCTCTTTCATCACTGAAGGGAAATTTTTACTTCTGAAGGCTGAGTTATGTTACAGACACACCCTTACACCCTAACATTGTATGACTTCTCTAGAATGCTGATGCTGAGCTGTATTTCACTACATGGACGTTTTTTGTAGAATTCAAACTAAGACCAAATGAAATGGTTAGTTGTGTTTGTTGAAATATGTAGTGTGGAGCTAAGAAATAGTTATCTATTAATTTAATGCTAAGTAAAAACATTTTTTATAAAAAGCTTACAGTAAGACATTTTAAACATCTTTTTAAAAAGGCTAAAGTATTTATTTAGGTTTTTTTAATACAGTAGTACTTCAAATATAACCCACAGATGATACATAACCTTCAACTCTTCTTTTAAAAGTTCTATGTTGTGAAACACTTGTCAAATTAGTTTGTTTCCAGTTAATTAAAATTAAACATAACCAGACCAAAACATTTTCTAATTTGCAGCTCTCCTCCTTAAATCAGTGTTTTTTGAACAATATGAACTGTGTGGTTTAATTAACAGGGAATAAGGCTCTTCAGTTTGGTCCTGTATCACATCTTGTATAAAATAGTGTTTCTAATCCTGCATTAATTTACTCCCCACCATGACTAGCGCAGTTCAAAGACAAAAATTAATATTTTCAGGGCTTAGCTATGCACAGTTATCTAGGCTCCTATCTTTTAATCTTGATTTCCACCCACGCCACAGCTCCCCAAGCAAGAGGATTAAGAAAATAGGACAGTGAGTGCATTACTATCATTGTACTCTAATGCATATGGAAGTTATTGGAGGATAATACAGTACTTTATCTAACCTCAGCCTGCTCCAAAGTACACTCACCAAGTCACATTTAAATGCCCCACTATGTATGCTATTATTTTGTCCTTGCACAGTCCTTGAGAACAAAGGGAAATGGTTTGTGAATTTTGACATCCAGCTGTTACAAAGAGAAGTGAGCTAAGACATAAGAACCAAGGATTTTTCCCATTTCTACCCACACAGCTCCTCCAGACCAGTCCTTAAGTGAGTCACCTCAGTGGGGTTGGTATGAGAACAGGGTTGGGAAAAGTCACTTTTGCAGATACCAGTGTAAACACTGATGCTATGTGCATGTTATTTCTCATTGGTAAGATACAGATGCCCTGCACCCGCAGATGCTGTGATGGCAGTAAAATTGGTGTGCCCTTTGGAATGGCTAACAGTCCTATTCCATGACCAGTCACAATTTTTTGGAAAAAGGAAGTGAATTTCCCTTGTATTGGTAATGCAGTGACGACAGATTTCCATCCTATTGCTGCTGGATCAGTTAAAGCACATAGTGTGTGTGAGGGAGTAGGGTTAAATACCCAGCAACTGGTTCTTCTTAAGATTTTCTCTCTGAAACACTGTTTTCACAAAGTTCATCCTTGTCTGCGAAAATGAGTAAATTCCACGACCGGGCCTGTAATAATTTTATATTGTTATAACATGCAAGCCAACAGGTGCCTTATTGGTGAAAGTAGGCAAAAAAGATGGAAGAAGCAGGGGGAACACAATAAAATTTGGTTCACATCCAAAAAATAATGACTATGTTCTATGTTTACACTTTAATTGTTGTCAGTGGCACATCTTGCTGCTGCCACCTGTGTGGAGTAGATGCACAATCTCATTAAATTTATTCAAGGCTCTCTAAAATTCTTCTTCCTAGAATTCCATTCAGTGAAATGCTTAATTAAGGAAAGTTCTCATAATTGTTGGGTTCTTTGAAGTTGTTCTACTGGAATATATCTCTACTAATAAATACAAAATTAACTTCTATGCTGGTGTGCTCCATTAAAAAATGATACAGAACTATAATCACTTTGCCCAACAAATGGATTCTGAATATTCCATCACATTACAGAAAGAGAAAAAGATGTTATTTAGACATAGAACAAAAAAGGAGTTACAAAGTTGGTTAGCAATGGACATTAAGCCTGAAAAGTTTTGGGTTTGTATATGGACATATGACCAATGTGACATCCTAACAGAAATGAAGAATGTGAGTGTCCATTTGACACTCACACATTCTCAATTCAAGTAAAAATGGAGATGATTTTTTTTTTTCACTGATATTTTGGGCTAAGTCACATCTCAAGGAATGATAGGTGCAAAAGAGACAGTTATGTTGCAGTTAATCATTGGCACCATTTGCTGTGCCACAGTTATTATCTTGTCTGATTTCAGGTTCCTATTACAGAAATGTCTGGCTTAACCTTTGTGTGGTATCTGCCAGACCCTTGAAGATGTCTCAGATACCATGAGCCACTTTCAAGTCGTGCTAAGTACTTAAAGGCAGTTCAATTGAGTCCTTACCCTCAGCTGCAAAAGCACAAGTGGCACATAGTAATTTAATACACCAAACCTTACTAAATTTTCAGAAAATTAGAGAAACCTCTTTAATTTCAATGAAAGTCCCATTATTTTCAGTACTTCTGCTTTGCAAAGCAACAGATTTTTTTTTTCTGAATTAAAAGAAAATACTGCAAAGAATGTATAATGATTAAGCACCCTCAAAAAGTACATACAGGTCGATAATTTCTGAAGCTTTTACAGAAGACTTTGGTCTTTTCAAGTATGCTCCTTGGATACTTTATCTATTTTTAAATCACTCTAATGCATTGTCTCCAAAGGAAAAAAAATGACCTTTTTGTGATCTACACTTAACCACAGCACGCAGGAGGTTGGACCTGATAATAACCATATAAAAATAGGCATATTGTGTCAGAACTGTGATACAGTTATTCCACAATTTTATCTCTGACAGTGGCTAGCAGTGACTATCTGGAAGGTGGTATTATGCAGGAAATACTAATACTTCCCAAAAATCCTCTCCTTGCCTCCAGCATTTTATAGAATCATAGATCCATTTAGATGACTCAGTGACTTCCAGAAACAGACAGCTGTCCTTGTAAATAGCCTTGTAAATCTGGGAAGATTCTCCATCCTGTAAGAAAGCTGCTCTCTACAATTCTTTTTCAATTTGCCACTTTCTAGTTTCCTTTAGGTTCATTTCTATTAGGCAGTTTGGTTTTGTACTGGAAAAGACAACAAATAAGCCTCAGTAATGCCCTCCTGAAATGTCTGTTTGCAGGTTGAAAAGGCCTGTCCTACACAGGATGCAGAACCTCTTCCAGACCTGTTCCAGACCTTTCATCACTCTANAATAAGGGGGAATGAGAATATCATACCCTACAGAAGATTTGGACATACTGTGGACCTGTGCAGTGGTATAGTTATGTTCTTTAACTTATTTTTTCCCTATAAGCTGAATATTCCACTTGCTTTATTGACACTGCTTATCAGAAAGTTAATATTTTGACAGAATTATGTACTGTAGCCCCAGATGTTGCCCCTAAATAATAAGAGTCCAATCAAAAATGATAATTTTCTATGTAAAATTTGGACTATTACTGCTTGAACTTCACTTAAAATTTACTTGCCATGAATGTCATCTATCTTTTTATTACTTATTATTCAGTGTTATAATATCTTCCAGAAGCCATCAGCTTCCCTTTCTTCCTTACCATAAATTACTTGCTGTCATTAGCAAATTTTTTGCCTCATTATTCACATCCCTTTCTGGGACAGATACTGGGGAACCCTGCCACGGACCTACCTATGCTGTAAATCTTATTGCTTTCTGCTATCCCTGTTTTCCTAACAATTAACAAATAATTCAACCAGAACAGGAAATTCCACTTTGGTACTTTATACCTTTCTTTGGCCTTTTATTGAATATCTTTTGGAAGCTGAGAAAAATATATTAACAGGTCAAAATAAGTATATTATCATTAAGTCCACGTATTTTTTGATTCTTCAAAATACCCCTGCAGGCATGTAAGGGTTGAATTCTTTTCCAAAGGAAACCTTTGCACACACGCACTATTTATCCATGTGTCCATCAATTCTACTCTTCATTAAAGGTACTACTGGGTCTCACACCATCACTCTACAGTTCCTAGAATCTCCCTTCAAAGATCTATTGGCTTCACATTAAGCAGCTTCCAGTTCTCTGGAGCTTTTGCAGAAGGATGTTGATCGTATCTATCCAATTCAATTTGATTTATAATAATCACATCAGTCTTCTTATAGATGAAAATTAATGTAATATTTTTGTTATATGAAGACTATAAAGTTATACAAGATAGGATCAGTCATTAGATTCTGTTTATTGCTTCACTTTTACAGTAATTACAATACTTCAGTAGGAAAAAAATCAAAATTCATCTTTTTAAAATGAAAATCTCAATTAGCATAATTTCTGTGAGACTTCATTTCCAGTAGTTCTCAATTGTCTCTATCTCATGGGCTGCTTTAGATATCCATTAGCATAAAACAGTACTTTCTTTTGTCATTCACTGCTCACTGTTTAGCATTTTCTCTTAATCAGAGAGAAAAAATGAAAAAGAATTCTATTCCTATTATTCATAAGGAAAAAAATCCTATTAATAGGATTTACTACATAAATATAAAAACCTGATACAAAAAAGACATTTAAATATGTTTTAATTTCACCCAGTGAGACAATACATAGACTACTTAGCAAATAAATGATTTTATAAAAATAAATTTCACAGATAGACAAGACCAGTTCTATTTAAAGCTATGAGATCAGGTCTTAATTAAATGTCATCTACAATTGTACTTACATTGGGAAAGAACACCCAAAAATATGAAAACAAGAACATTTTTCAAATTAAGATAAATAACTTTTTTCACAGGTGAAGTACATTTTGCTTTTGAAGATTGGCACTTTTCCAACATAATAGTTTTTCTCTCAATGACCTGATATTGACTTTTAATTCAATTTGGTGCTCTTTCAAATACAGAGTTAATATCAAAAGCATGGCCTTTGATCACTATGGAAATTTGAGAAAACTCATGCTTCAAATACACTAAATATTATTTTAGAAATCAAATCAGCTTCTGTCTTTGGCAATACTTGCTGAGGAGGCTGGTTTTTGTATCACATTACCTCTCTCATCAGAGCAGTCAAAAAAAAATCAAAATGAAGGGATGTCCAAAAGATATGTGAAAAGCATGGTATGTTGAGGGTCACTTTTTCAGTTATTATTTGTAGCTGGAAAAAAACCCCAACACTTAATCTAAACTATTGCTTTTGCTTCTCCTAATACATATAGATCAACAGACACATTGTAAAAAATGACTAATCCCATCCTAAAGTGGGTTTGAGAGACAAGAGGTGAATTGTTATCTCCTGTTCCTCTCCTTCACAGATTCTAAAAGTGGGCTGGACACTGAACTGTTTGATAATAAAACTTAGGTACAAGGAATCCTGTCCAGAGAAGCAGAAAGGACTCACAGCCTGTAAAAACTTTGCTTCACCCTCCAATTTCCCCAAAGCACTGGTTTTAAAAATGTGTAAAATCAGACTGGTACCAAAATGTCTTGGTGTAGTGATGTGCTGCTGCAAACAGGATTCCCCACCCTGTGCCCTTTTCCAGACCAATGAACTGTCATAACTGCCTCATGTCTGCCCAACGTAAGGAAGAATAGCAGGTATATCAGGTAAGGAAGAATCCCACAAGCCTGAGCTGTCAGAAGAAATAATGTGTAAAAAGCTATTTAATACTCACAAGAAGAGTGTTTCAATAAAACTATCTTCCTTACATAAATGGTCATTTGGGGAATAATACCCTCAATTTTACCTTATTCCTGGCTAGGAAACTAAATTTTCAGTGGAAGGGTTTTGGTTTGGTTTGGTTTTCTAAAAGTAAACTTTTTTTTTTTTTTTTTTTTTTAAGGCAACCTTTTTTTTAGGCAACTAGTTTATTTTAACACTGCAGAAGTATTAAAGTCTTTGGATAATGGTTTAAATAAGCTTTCAAAAATTACTTTGTGAATATAACACAACCATAAGTTGATCCAGGAGAACACAGTTATTGCACTGTCATATTACAAAGACAGCTTTTTTCAATCTTAACTTGAGACAGGAGACTCTTAGTGATGGAGGCAATACAGAAACATGATCTATGTCAGACACACTGAAGTAAGATTATCTGCACTGTGGTCTCCATTCCTTTTTCTAACACTGTGTTAGGATGTTCATGTTCCTGGGTCCCACCAACTGAGCTCACCCTAACCTGATCTCTCATATCCCATTTTAAATGTGACTGTCTCTGTGCCAGCCTTTGACAGACTTCCCCCCAAAACAGACACATCAAAGTAGACAAGAGACAGAAAACATGACAGAGGGGAAGCATCACAGAAATAACAAGGTGCCCTAAGTGAATTTCACATAAAGTCGATTGTTAATTGTAAATTTGAACCATGAAATCTGCAGCATCAAATTTGCCATCACACAAACTCTCACCACAATTACTGGTTCCATCTTCATTAGTCCTGCATCCATTAATTCCCTCAATACCAACATCCATCATAGGAAGCTGCTGATAAATATATGTCTTGGGGTGACTTTGAGATACTGTATCCCCTATCATCTGCTTTATGGCCGAGGAGATGCCCCTTTCAGGACGTTTCCATCTAATTTGTCTCAAACTGAGACCATGTACTATGGGAGAAAGGTGTTTGAGGAGACAAAGTACTTAAGAGAGAAAACCAAGACTGAAGACATGGAACTAAGCTAATAAAATATCCAGATAGCAAGAGATGTAAGGATCTAAAAAGAATTTCACCACTTCCAAAGATGGTTGCATTTGTCTGCAGTTTAGCATCCAGAATTGAAATGCCAAAGAGATATAGCATTAGAGTGAGAAGTGAAAAGGACTTAGTGTGAAATGGTGCCAGAATTTTATACTGTAACGGAAGAACCCCCATACTCAAATGTATTTTTTTACAGAATGTTCCAAAGCAAGAAGATGCNTATATAATAATTTAATGACTTGAAAACTTTAAATGTTTTCTCACCTTTGAAGTATGTCAGTCAATAAAACAAGTAGTAACCTCCATTCTTTAAATTGTACTTATAATTTTAACAAAAGTTTCTTGTACTTACTTGTTTCTCTTCATCTTGATCTTGGCTATGTAGTGACTAGTAAAAATAAGCAAGTAGATCACTAATAATGTTCAGAGGTGAAAATACAACTTTTATGAGACCCTGTGTATTAAATATATGTACCCATCAAATACTCAGAGATGTGTCAGATAAAGATCTGGGCTTTTGGATGATAAAACACTGCAATTACTTTTTTTTTTTCTTCTTCTTNAAGCAAGAAGATGCTGGGTCCCAGTCTCAGAGCTGTCCCAGGTGGAAAAGCAAACGCATTCACAGTGTCTGTGCCCTGTAAGTGAAGATGCTTTTGCAGAGCCTCAGGAAGCAGAAGGGTTGAACCTTTATTATTGGAGCGTGTCCAGAGATGGGCAGCGGAGCTGGTGAAGGATCTGGAGAGTAAATCATGTGAGAAGTGCCTGAGGGAGCTGGGGATGTTCAGCTTGAAGAAAAGGATGTCCAGGGGAGACCTTATTGCTCTCTACAAGCACCTGAAAATAGGTTGTAAGCAGGTGAGGGTTGGTGCCTTCTCCCAGGCAGCTAAGGACAAACAAGAGGAAATGGACTAAAGCTGCACTGGGGGAGGTTCAGGCTGAACATCAGGAGGAATTTCTTCACTGAAGGGGTTGTCAAACTTTGGAATGCGCTGCCCAGGAAAGTGTAAAGTCACCATCCCTTGAAGTGTTTAAGAATTGACTGGATGTGGCACTCAGTGCCGTGGTTTAGTTGGGGTGTTGGTGTTTGGTCAAAGTTGGACTCAATGACCTTAGAGATCTTTTCCAGTCTTAATGATCCTATGATTCTATTAATTCCTATGCAGATTCAAGCCAGTTCCTAATGGTACACTGGTCCTACTTCATGCTGAACTCAATTGTTAAAACAATTTATGACTGTAAAATCCCACCTGATCCAGCACAGCAATATGTTGCCATGGAAACTTGAATCTATCCAGTCATTAATAACTTTCTTCACAGGGGAACTTAAGTGCCATATTTTTCCAGATCAAATCAAGCTACAAGTTTCCCATCTGACAGCAATATCAACAAAATTTATGAAGAACTCTTTCATAAATGGTATGCCAATGTTTAATCTGAGGACCATTTAATAAAAGTAACATTTGAAACTACAACAAAATTAATAACTAAACCATTAAATGTCATAAGAATTATACTTTTATATCTTTAATAAATTTAGAAATATATGAGATATATCTATATATTTTTATAATATATAATTATTTTTGCTTTTTGTATTTTATAACACTGTATGATTTTATATAATAATTTAATGACTTGAAAACTTTAAATGTTTTCTCACCTTTGAAGTATGTCAGTCAATAAAACAAGTAGTAACCTCCATTCTTTAAATTGTACTTATAATTTTAACAAAAGTTTCTTGTACTTACTTGTTTCTCTTCATCTTGATCTTGGCTATGTAGTGACTAGTAAAAATAAGCAAGTAGATCACTAATAATGTTCAGAGGTGAAAATACAACTTTTATGAGACCCTGTGTATTAAATATATGTACCCATCAAATACTCAGAGATGTGTCAGATAAAGATCTGGGCTTTTGGATGATAAAACACTGCAATTACTTTTTTTTTTTTTTTTTTTTTTTTTTTTTTTTTTTTTTTTTTTTTAACCAGTAGTAGTATTAGAATAGCTAGCTGACTTTTTTTGTTGAAACTGAAGAAAGGAAATTTTTGTTGCATTCATACATTTTTTAGAGTATGTACTCTCTGTAGAAAAGAAATTTTTTTGTTTTGCTTTGGATAAGGTTTTTTAATTTAAAAATTAATCTATTCAGAAAAAATCTGAATATTGGTGTGCAGAATACACTATTTTGATTAAAACCTTTTTAGTTTATTTGCTTCCCTTCCTTTATTCTCCTTCTATTTTCAGGCTCACTGACCTGTGCCCATCCTTCATATGATACCTCTGACGGTGGGACTCTTCTGACATACTGAAGTAGCTCAATAGGAACAGGAGAAGAAAAGCACAATACGTGAAGTGGGAATCCAGATCAGGGGAAAAAAAATAGTTAAAAAATTGCTGAGGGCACAGTGACTGCAAACTGCAAATCCTGTGGTATTGGAACTTTTGAGTTTTAGCCAAAGCTTTTGAAACAGTCTTCAGTTGTTTTCTTGCTATTTCTAAAAAATCAATAGTTTTAAAAAAAGAAAAACACTTTCCTGATGAGTCCCAGTTACTATAATAGTTTCTGTGACCAAACAAATATAGAAATACACTGACAAACAGGAAGGCTATATTTTATTTTTGATTTTTCCCACCCGTGGTATGACATAGGGTTCATCACCTCACTGTGCCTTCCAACTCCAACTTGTCCTATGTCTCTGTGCTCTTTTCCTTGGGGTCTATTCAAAGGACCCATGATTCACTTCAGAGAGTGAATTTAAGGACTGATCTGAACTGAGCTCCTGGCGTACACAAGTACTAACTTTTCACTGTGGAATTCCTGTATCTGGATCATTATTTTTCAAACAACAAATGAGTCTAGAGACTCAACAAAAAAGAATTTTTTTTTCAAAATTTCCTGCTCAGTGCTAGCAGTTAAGGCTTGGGTCTGAAATTGTATTGTCTAGTATTATCTTCTAAGCACTGATTCTTACTAACTTCTCTCTCCTAGATTAAGGAGGATGGTGGCATCAGAAATATCCACCTCTATTGATAATTCTGGGCTTTGATAATTCTGCCTCTTACTTCTTTCCTTTTAACAGAATACATTCAGCTTTCTAAATTGTTCACTGAAAGAAAAAAAGAAAAATTCTCAGACCTCTAATCATCTTCACAAGCCTTTTTCTGAATTTTCCAATCTAGCATTATTTTTATTGCAGGCTGGGATTTAGTGCTGAACACTGTATCCAAAATCTCTCTCAGTTAACAGTTCCAGTCATGGCAAATTAAAAGGACTGAATGTCCATTTTTAACAGGGCATTTTAATTTTCACTTAAACAATTCACAAGACACCAAAGTTAGTAAAATATGGATATGGCTCAACAAATCTTGTAGAGAGCTCAAGGCCCAGTTGCACTAAGTGGGAGGAATAAATATTACGAAAAGACAAAATTATTGCCAGAGCTGGGCATACCTGCAATCTAAGCAGGGCATAGAAGAGGAAAATGAAGCTGCAGTATCAGTCCCTATCATTTTTCCACCTAAACATTCCCTGCTAATAGGCAGGCTCATGGTGTAGTGGTTAGAGGGAGAAACAAAGAGTAATACCCATTTCTTGCTCTGCTGCAGAGAGATGCCTCTCTTTACCTGTAAGTTACATAGAGCAATTACAGGGTGGTCATTTAATTTACAGGCAAAATGTACTTTTACCTCGTACAAAAATAACATATATAAATGCATTTAAAATAAGTAGAGTTGATTTTTTCACCAGGCTGACAGCTCTTCTGTTAATACTGATATTGGAACTCTGGAGGATGTCTTATCCAAAGGAGCCCATGACAGCAAATCTCAAATCTCCTATGGCTGAGGCAGTTAATTTCCATTTTTCCTTGGAAAATAAGTTGCACCACTCAGAGACACAACTGCATTCCTAAAACTCAGGAGAAATACTAGAATTCAAACATCAGGAATATCCAATAGAAACCAAACTACAAATGTAACCATGGTTTTTTGACTAAGGAAGTCTGCTTCTTTCAGAATTCCTTCCAATCATTCTTGAAAATATTTTAGTTTATTGAATGTCATTAGGAAAATATGTGTGTCATTTAATATCCTTTCTATTGTATTAAGATAATGACAAAGACGGGTTTCATTTTTAAAAATCTGGTAATCCACAGGCATGAAACCTTTCACCCTTATGACAAAGATTTGTTCAACAAAGAACTCTTTTCATGTGACTGGTTTACAGATTTCCCTGATGTTTATGGATCTGCTGAAAAATAGCTTTTGCTCTCCTCAGCATCTATCATTACTGCATTCTATCTATCTATCTATCTCTCTATCTATCTATCTATCTATCTATCTATCATCTGTGTTACACAAAGTGTATAATAATTATCTTGCTATTTATCTTATCAGTTTTAAAGTTATTTTTGTACAGATCAATATCTCAACGTGTCAGCAAAAAGTAGTATTTCATTCTCTTTCAAGCACTTTTTCTGAATATGCCAAATATTCTGGGTGAGATCTGTGGTCCTGTTGACCTGCTTTAGGATTCACAGGACACAAGTGTGGCTCAGAGAAGCCTTGTACATGAGCTACAGTTTTATTACTGGCCAGAAAAAGTTGCTGTCCCTGAACTCAGGGGCCATGGAGATCCTCTGCTCTTTAGAGACATTAATTCTCTCCAAAGAAAAGAGGAATTAGTAGGGACAGAGTTCTCTTGTGAGTGTTTACTCAATGGATTTTTGTATTCCAATACTCTTAACTGCATCTGTTAGAGCAGCACCAACATTTGCCAAGGGGCAGTAGTAGTTATCCTGGAAACCACAGAGCTTTCCTAGGTTTTAGTGAGGAAATAGAGCTCTTTATTTGAGCTTTGTTGAAAAGGCATGTTCTTATTCTCCCCACTAAAGCAAATTTGAAATCAGTGAAAGATTGTTTATTATTAGTGCATTGTAAATTAATAACACCTAGAACTCTGTGACTTGTAAGTGATATCTCCACTCAGGTTCACTCAGTTCTTGCAATCTTTGTTCATGAAAAGTATTAGTTTCTTCAGTTCTAACTGTAGATCTCCTTCGTGATTGTCAAAAAGACTATTAACAACTGGTGGAGAGCAAAGGAGTTGCTGGAAATTATCAAATCCTTTCACTGCACCTGATGCAATATCTTCCGAGGCCCACTAAAACCCAACTTTTCAGTATCAAAGATTTTATCTCCTGTATGACCTGCCCCTTTAAAAATGGAAAGGTCTCGAAATTATGTAACCAGAGGAAAAAAAATCCTGTTTCTTCAAGCGGTACAACATTAATGGTTAGAAAAATAGTGAGTTTTGACCACACCACATTGTTATAAATTAAAACAAATTAAATATTTGGGGTTTTTGAAGTGCAATAAAGATAAAAACACATCCAACAAACAGCAGAAAGAGTCCATGCATTTATCAAACTTCCAAGTGCTTCAGTGGCCCAAGCAGAGCTGTGTGTTAGAGCAGCAAAGTGTTCCTGGTTTGTACACAGCCCAGATAGCATTGCTGCGATTTGGCCCAAGAGTACAAACATTTCCATCTGCAAGGCAAGAGATCCCAGTAACTGCCCTCCCTAGTGCAGGGATGACACACACTCCTAGTCCTGACTTTGACAGATCTCAGGGGATGGACATTCCTAAGTGAATCAATTCCCTCTGCCTGCTAGAAAATGGCTTCCAGCTAGTCCCGGCCGCCCTGGCTGGGAATCGTTTCAGCTCCGGTTCGGCAGTTGAGGCAGACCGGCAACCATCCCCCGGTGGGTCAGGAGCTACACGAGAGCTGTTGGTGAGGCTTCGACAAAGGAGGAAAAGGAGACTTCGTGGCAAGATGGAGTTTATTGTCACCTGCTCAGCAGGTAAGAGGGGCGGGGTAATTGATTATAAGGGACCAGAAAAAGGGGTGGACACAAGAGGGAAAACCAGTCAGGGGAGTGGGGATGGCACACAGACAACGAATAGAAAACGAGGGGTGGGGGATTTCCCAGCCTGTTCCAATCATGGACTGACTTATCCCAATCTTTCCAGAAAGAGAGGAGAGTCCTTCCCAGAGATGGACAGGCACAGCTCCTGCACAAAAAAGTGCAGGGGAAAACCATCTGGGAGAGGGAATAGGGAGAATATGGACTAAACCATTATATAACAAATTAATATTAACAATAAATAAAAGATAGAAAACGTGCCGCTACACCTAAGTTTGATGTAGACTTAGGTAGAAGAAACGTAATATCAGAACTATACACGTGCTCCAGTATTTAACTGTATAAATGAACCTAATTTAACTGAATAAATTAGAACTCTTTATTTCTTGCCTCTTTCTCAGCCTGTCTGTATCAACTTTCTTCAATTCAAACCGTTCAAACAAACCCACCCTCTGAACAGCCACACAGGCAAGATTGGGTGGTCATGATCCCACCACACCTGCTGTCTTAGTGGAACCTCTGGCACTTTATCACAGTAATTTTTCGCTTCATTTCTGAAACTCAGAACAGGTGATGTGTTAAATTTATTAAGAGCTTGATTTCTACTAAATCCTGGTTAGGCTAAGTGGGCTTAATTAGCCCTAAATAGGATAAGCCAGAAGATTTTGAGACTAATCTGAAAAGTTTTGGCTGAAATAGATGTTCTGGTCTGGGTCTGAGCAATGATTACTCACTGGAACAGCTGTGCCAATGGAAGGTCCTATGCATATTCATAATTTAATCCTAATTCTTCATCTTAAATAATAGTCTAGAAAACTGTATATCACAACCATTGCAGACAGAATGGGCAAGAGTATGAGATTAGCATTTAAAACAATACAGGTCAGCTAGTTAGACTAAGCAATTTCTAGGAGCAGGCAATATCAGAAGAATGAGAAATAACTGAGTCAAGGCTTTAGATGAGCAAAAATTTAGAAGAAATCACCTAATTGCTAGGCAGACATAAACATAATCTTTGCTTTATTTAGATTGCAAGGAAGCAGTGTAATCATATCTTATTACACTTTTATAGATTGAAATGTTTCAGAATATTGATTGAAGTAAATAAAAGATGGTGCTGGCACTCTGAATACTTTCTTTTGTCCTTGAAGAATGGGGCTCTTAAACTTCCTGTCTAAAATATTAAAATATTATTGAAATTCAGTTTCTTGAACTTAGATAAACTAGGTAAGATTTCTGCTTTAAAATTAGTTATTTCTTTCTCAGGAATTATTCTTTTCATTTTGTCTTCATATTCCTTTACACACAATTCTTACAAGTAATAGCTGCACATGCATTTGCTATGTCATATCTGCATAGCAGGATTTATATTTACTGAAATTTCATTGTTTTGCTAAGTAAAACTGTTCCCATCTTGTTTTCACAGAAATCCAATTTCCATATTTTTTTCCAACGTGTGTGTTTTCCCAAGTAATATCAGGAGGCCAACAAATGTGAATAGAATATTACAGAAAAAAAAAAAAACCAAAAAAACCAAAAACAACAACAACAAAAAAAACCCAATAGATTTGAGACTTCCTTGTGAATGTTGTGGATAACTTTCCTTTATTGATAACAAAGAATACATTTACAGTACAGCTGCATCCATACCATGGATTTTTTGCAATTTTCTTACCAGTTGAAGTGCTTCTACTATCTAGAACTCCCTAGTGGGGAAAGCATACACTTTACAGACCTGTTTTAATTCCTTATATACCCTGAATTTATTTAAGGAAAACAAAAACAAAAACAAAAACAAGAAACACCCCCCCCCCAAAAAAAAAAA
>VWYN01015841.1:106540-122454 GCA_013400075.1 Hippolais icterina
TCAAATCAAAATCAGGATACAAATACTTGCTTATACCTTACACCCTTTCTCTTGCCTGATTGAGATTCATTATATTATTGCTTTTACCTGTTAATTTTATCAGTCACGTGTAAGGCAGAAAAAACAGCAGTTTTACCCATAAGATGCCACAATCAAATCAGTTCAGCCTTGTCTATATGCAAAGAAGAATATTGTAATGTTAAGCATAAACTGTGGTTAATTATTTAAGCTGTAAGTAACAAAAAAGTTTATTAAGCACAGAGAGTAAATCTACCACAAGACATTCCCTACCAGATTGAGTCAGCTTTATAGTAGATTAAACTGTAGCCTCAAACTGCTTGATAATTCCACTTTAATGTTTCCAGTTTGTCAAATTTCAATACTAAATGAGTGTGAAATTTTAGCCAGAGGTAAAGCAAAGTTTCATGACTAGAAAGCTGCTGTTGGCTGAGGGAAAAAAAAAAAAAAAAGAATCTAAAATAGGTTCTGATTTTCCTGGGTTTACTGTATTTTCAACATAAGAAGAAACTAAAAGAAGATAAAATGACTAATAATAACCAAGGAATTAATAACTCATAATAGTTAAGTCATAAAATAATAAGTCAGTTATTTTGCCCTGTTTCAGGTAAGGAGCAGAGAAATGCACAATGTTCAATTGAGAATGTGCTATATCCAAAATTTCTAACTTAAGGGATCTGTGCTGTAGGATGTTCACTATTTTGGCTTCATTGAAGGCACAGCATAACTCCCATCTGCAGCTTTATACCACACTGTAATAATATCTCTCCTCCTCAGAATATCTTATGACTTTGCACTCCCACCAGTCCAGTGTGTTTTATAATAGGAATTTAATATCTGGACAGATAACATTTCTTCTGGTCAAAGTTTCAAGGTGTTCTTGCATGTCAGTATGTGCTGACCTTGTTCTGTTGGTGACCTATACAGACTGTGCTCCGTGTCTTGACATCAAGGGGTGAACACTCCCAGAGGTCTACCAGGATTTCGTAGTGCTGGTGCTTCCCAAATATTACCATTAAATATTTTCAGGTGTCTGCATCAGGAAGAGCAATGCCAGCAGGCAACAGATGTGATCCTGCCCCTCTACTCAGCCCCAGTGAGTGAGACAGGGATCCTCAGTACAAGAGAGACAAGGAGCCACTGGAGAGGTCCACAAAGGTGATTAAGGGATGGAAGCATCTCTCTTATGAGGAGAGTCTGTGGGATCTGGGCCTGTTTAGTCTGAAGAAAACTGAGAGTGGATCTCATCAATGCATTTAAATGTCTCCAAGGCAGGTGACAAGAGGATAGTGCCTGACTCTTTTCAGTGCTGCCCAGGGACAGGACAAGGACCAATGGTCTTAAACTAAAACACAAGTTTCACCACAACATGAGGAAAAAATTCCTTACATCGATTGAAGATGGCAGACCACTAGGACAGGTTGCACACAGAGGTCATGGAAGTCTCCCTCTCTGGAGACATTCCAAACCTACCTGGATCCATTCCTGTGTAACCTGCTCTAGGTGACCCTGCCTTGGAAGGGATGTTCCACCCAGTGATCTCTAAAAGTCCCTTCCAACCCTAACAATTCTGTGGTTCAGTGTCTGTGACTCTACACCACCAGCACATTATGGTAGTGGATATTTGCAACATCTGCGTGTTGAGGGGCTGTTTAGAAATAGTGTGGGGTGATATATCTGAGATAACAAATGGAATCTTTGCCCACTATAGTATGAAATTTCTGATTTGTGAGTCCAAGAATTGAAACTTATATGCTGCATGGTCCCTTCCTTCCTAATAATGAGAGACATTAAAATCACTGAACAGAGCAATCTGCTTTACCTGTTTGTTATCTTCCTTTTGTAGGGTTTAATAGACCTGCAAAAGGAAGATAGATCCTGATGTCTTTATATGGATATGAAAATGATGTCTTTATATGGATATAAAAATCAAACTCTCGCTGTCTACTTCATGCTCTCTACTTATGGATGGGAATAAGGTATCCAGCCTTATTTGATTTTATTATTGTTAACCTTTGAAACCGTTGGTCAGAAATATGTACTGAATGGCTTAAAAGTATTTTGGGTTTGAAAACTTTAAAGTTTTCAGGGCACGACTCAAGAGAGCTGACTATAACAAAAGCCCTGTTATTCATGAGTTTCCATCTTGTTTGGTACCCTGATGAAGTCACTGAGGAGAGCAAATTCCTGGAACTTCACTGCCCTCCATAAACTGCAGATAGATCTCACCAGGACACCCCAGGCCACATTCCTGTGCTTTATTCCTAGTGCCTGGCAGGCACTGGGCTGTGGATGGCAGTGAACATGACATGAGTCATCTTGGAGGAGAGGGAAATACTCTGCTGTGGGTGGGAGGAAGCATTTGGATGAGCTGGCAGAAGCTGTGCCTGCCACAGGACACAAAGATCTGTCACTACCCCTGAACCCCACTGCACCAGTGGCAGGATATAATTCCTGACTTTACTTGCCTGGTGACTGTGTCACATTTCCCTAGTAAATTGCCTTGATGGTCTTCTCTGAGCCAGTCAGCTCCTGACTGTGGCTTTGGCTTGTGAGCAGGTCAGGGCCACCTTTGATGTGGTGGGTGTTTGGGGGTGCAGCTAAACTCTTGTGACTAGGTAAGGGCATTTTAAATGCCTGAGGTGGATGTCTATTAAGATTCACTGCTTGGAAACCAGGTCCTTTATTTAGCTCTGTTTCAGGGTGGGCTGTACCCAGGGTATTTTTTGAATCCTAGAATTATATAATGGTTTAGGTTGGATGGGAGTTCAAAGATCATCTAATCCAACCTTGGTTCCATGTGCAGGGATACCTTCTACTAGAAGGTGGAGGACAGGGAAAGGACAGACAATCTCTGGAGATGTCTATCAGAAGTGTTTTCTTTGCAAGTGCAGAAGCAGATCTTCACAGAGTGATAATGAAATTTCCTGATATATAGGTGAGAGCTTGCAACACAGCATGATGGGGGAAAAGAGTCCCTTTAAATTATCCTAGCTGCAAGTCTGTCCAGTGACAACATGCCCTTCACACATCTTACAAGGAAGTGCATCTTCAACACTTACAATGTCCTTTGTGATAATGAAGAGGGGCAAGTGAACCTGTCATTAAGGAACCTTGGCTCAGTGGCTGGGGCATAAGGTGAGGGCTCAGGCCTGAAGCTGCTTCCCTGTTGTGTCATATTTTCTTCCTTTATCTGCACCCATCCCAGGGGGGTCTGCAACTTCTCCCTCAGATGTGATGAAGCAGGAGCCCATGGAAGCACCAAAAATAAGCGCTTCCCTCAGCTCAGGCTCTTTACTTCAGAAAGGCTGCTTTCATCTCTTGTGGCAGTTTGTTAGAATTAGAATCAAGTGACCTCAAATGTGTTTATCTTTTTATTATGCAATTAGCTTCATTACAATGTCCTGTCATTTCTTTTTCTGACATAGTCCTCGTAAGTGAATTGCAGAGATATCCTAGAAATAGACACAATAAGGACTTGGGAATAGTAATAATTGCAAACCCCCTGAGTTTTCCAGTCTCCCAAGGTAATGTTTTAATTAGCAATTGGTACTTTATTCACTCCTAGAGGCAGTTCATTTAAACCATTGCAAAATCATTTTTAAAATTATTTCAGTTTTTGAATCTGAATATGGAATCAATGTTTAAAATATCTAGAAAGTTCATGCTTTTTACACGATGAGTTTCAGAGGGTAAAGGAAGAGAAAGATGGTTTTCATTTTATCCACAGTTTTTCAGTGCATCACCGAATAAATCCAGTGCTTAACAGCCCCACCTCCTGGTGAAAAAGCAATGAGAAAACAAATATTTTACTGCCAAGGTTTTCTGATTTAGCTTACATAACAGGAATGCTTTTGGTTTTTTATTTTGCATGACAGCTCTAGAGCATGTTTAGAGCTTTTTTATTTTTTTATATGTACTTCCTCTTTTTTTTTTTCTCACATCACAGGAATATTATACTCTAATTATTACTTTTTCCTTAGTGTCTCCTTTAAAATAGATGAAAAATACACTCTGATTTTTATGCCTCTGCATGGATAAATACCAAACCAGAAACCAGGAAAAACCCAACAGGATCTGGGAACTTCTGAAGCCCTTCTTGGGTGCAATATCTTCAGGAGATAAAGCATGAGACCACAAGGAATCAAAAGATGTTGTACATCTTTGAGAATAAATCATTATATGTTAAGAAGCCATTATCCAGTAGCATGGATGAGCCTGTGCAGGCCCTGAGGAAGAATATTTCCCATGCGATTCTTTCCTGGGCCAAAATCTATCTTCCCACTTAATTTTTTTTTTTACAGTAATAGTATATTCTGGTACCTTTTATCCTCTTGTATTGCTTCCTTGCCTCCAGAAGTGGACTTCTAAAATTTCTATGAACTCAAAACAGTTAATAAAAAGGACTGCCAGCATTTGGGAGCTGAAAGCAGCCTACATTCAATACTTGGAAGCATCATGAGGACAATGAAAAGGTCAGTGACTTCATTGCTAAACAGAGCATGCAAGGAAGGAGCGCGGCATACGCGTGGAGAGGGGCTGGATGCTTCACCATGGGAAAACTTCAGTATAAATCATAAGCAAGTTCAATTAAGATCTGCCACTTTGACTTTTCTGATTCAGTCTCTGCTTCAACCTCTGCACCATCTTTAGGCTTGCCAGCACCTCTCTCCTCTAGCTACTTGTCAGCCCACCTGTTCCCTGATGTCAGGATTCCCAGTACTGTGCCCAGCCCTGCAGCACCTCGCAGAGTGGAGACTTTGCTTTGCTGTGTGCTGCCTTTTGAGCAGGGCTTCTCAAGAGCAAGAATTATAGAATTGTGGAATTCAGAAAACAGAATACTCCTGGTCCTGCACAGGACACCCCAACCATCCCACCATGCGCCTGAGAGCACTGTCCAAGTGCTTCTCAAATTTTATCAGGCTTGGTGCTGTGACCACTTCCCTGGGGAGCCTGTTCCAGTGTCCAAACACCCTCTGGGTAAAGAACCTTCTCCTACTACGCAAACTAAATTTCCCCTGACTCAACTTCAGGTCGCTCCTTAGGGTCCTGCCACGTGTCATCAGAGAGAAGAGTGCCTGCCCCTTCTCTTCCCCTCACGAGGAGGCTGTAAATGCAGTGAGGTCTCTCCTCAGTCTCGTCTTCTCCAGGCTGAGCAGACCAAATTACCTCAGCCACTACTCATACAGCTTCCCCTCATGGCACTTTGTTGCCCTCCTTTGGATATTCTGTAATAGATTTATATCTTTTTTATACTGTGGTGCCCATAACTGTCCCCAGAACTCAAGGTGAAGCCATCTCATTGCAGCAGAGCAGGACAATCCCCTCTTTGCCCAGCTGACCATCCTGTGCCTGATGTACCCCAGGACACAAGGCTGGCCCTTCTGGCTACCAGAGCACTGCTGGCTCATGTTCCACTGTCTATCATGTTCAACCTGGTCCATTGACCAGGACCCTTTCTGGGGCATTGCCCTCCAGAGTCTCATTCCCCAGGCTATCCACACATCCGGGGTTTTCCTGCCCCAGGTGAGGAATCCAGCAGTTGTTTTTGTTCAGTTTCATACAGGTGGTGATTTCTCATCACTCTAATTTTTCCAGGTCTCTCTACAGGGCCTCCATATGCAGCCTCCTGGACAGCTGGTGTCTGGTTGGGGTGGGAAGTGGCAGCAAGGCATTCTTTTTCTAGAATTAAATGCAGATTAGACTTATCAGGGAATGCATTCTAAAGAGGCACAGAGACCCAGCAGGCTGTGCTTTTACAGGTATTAGCAGGTGCATTTATAGTGGACTCTACCCAGTAATAACCTGTATTACTTATTATATAGTATACATTATTACCATGTATAAACCCCCCCACTAGGGTTGAAATGCCTCCACTGATACTTTCCAGAAATATGCCTTTAAATACTCATCAAGATCAAGCCTGAAGTTGCAACAACACATTAGCACATATAGAAAACATTCTCTACTCATATCTGAAAGGGGCAAACCAGCCCTGGCCACAGAATCTGACTCCACATAATCACTATTTCATTTGTAAACTTAACAAAATACTGCATTAAATTTCAGGCACTGCTGATTGCTCTTGGGGTAGTAATACAAAAAATCAGTTGTTATGTTTTGTTTTAGAGAAAAGTGTAAGAGATATAACAGGAATACATGCAAGGATTTAAGAGGAAATGCACATGGTTAAGAGGCACAGGAATGTCATGGGGTCACAGTTTCAAAGCCTGAAGTCTCATCTAGCCGCGTCCTTTCTCTTGTTCAGATCTCCCATCACAGGTTGCTTGAGGCTGCCTCGAGGAGTCTCCTTGCTTTGTTCACCTCCTTTTCAAAGTATTGACAGCCCTCTCTGGTTTGCAGTTTGTTCTGGTTTATAAAGTAAATTATGTCACCAGGGAGGAAGAGGGAAGGGGAGAGGATATCTGTGCACATGCCCTGAGATTGAATTGAACCTTTCATCTTGTTTGAAAGATTGCCTACAGAAGGGAATAAATGAGAATGTTATTGGTATGTGGACTTCAGTTCTGCTAGCTTCTAAATACCCAAGCGTACAAAATATTCTGGTGTTTAAATAAATTGCCAAAATGAGATAATTTGATTCACCTCTCACAGAAGCAAACCCTGAGAGTATCCCACCTTATCTACTTTACCTACAACATTTACTCTCAGTACAAGAACCAAAAGGAGGTCCATTGATCCAATTCAGTCCATACTGGTGGAGAATGAAAACCATTTAGGACGCAAATAATTGCTAAAGTTTACTCTCCTCTCAGTGGCCACAACACAAACCACTTTCACAGCAGATATTGTACTCTGGAAGTATCATCAAAAATATTTAGGAAAAGACACTGAAAATGAAGGATTCATCCTCTCATCTCTTGCTGGACTGTTCAGGAGGATTGTAGCATTCCTTCAATGTTGCACTTAACCATATGAATAAAAGAAGAGTTTGTTTTTTCAGGCTGTCAGGGAAAAACTTCTCAGGGAGCACTAAATTAACATTAAACCACTCTGTAGGTGCCTGGGGCTGGTACAGGGGTAATAGTGGCAGGACTCAAGAATTTAGGAATGAATCTGAAAGTTGTATATAACTGAAGCAAAAAAGAAATTCTGAAAAAAATGTAATTCTCAGTATGCCTTGTGATGTAAAGCATCTGAAATATGTCAGAGAATAATTTATAACTAGTAAACTAAGAAACATATATATATTTTTCTCAATAGAGTGTGCATGATCTTGCAAAGTAAGTGATTAATAAATTGTTCATGAGCAGCTCACTGTAGTATTGGACCTTTGAGCTGTGTTAGATTACTACATGAAAAGCATTGGGACTGCTATGTGGACTCAACCAAAGTAAAAATTTAATCAAAGGAATTTCTATGTGAGTGAATTCTGTTGCAAATAAACAATTCATGCAGTTTGTTATTAAACACTAAATACCTTTTAATAGTTTCTCCCTAACATTCATTTCTTTGGGCTTACTATTCCATTCACAGATTTTTTTGTCTCGTGTTTAAGTTGAATGTTGATCTACTGCAATTTTTCACAGAGAAAACACAATTAATAAATTAGTTATTATCAATAATTAATATATATAAATAATAGATAAATGTTAATAAATTAATAATACAGCCAGTAGGCAAGAATTGAAAGCAAATACAAAATTGATTCATTCAAAGTGGAGAAAGTATTAAGAAGGATTAGGAGACCAGTGCTGCCAGTAGTGGTTTCTATGCCTTTGAGGAAGCTCTGTCACTTTGGGATTTCTTTATTTCCACTTTTGATTCTTCATTGACTTTGACTTATCTTAATGATCAATTTTTGTCAGCTGTCATCCACTTCTAATCTTGAAATGTTACAAGACTTTTTAGAAGATTCCCAAAAATCAACTTTTCCCTGTAAATCTAATGAGAAAACAGTGATGTTGGTAGAAAAACTAGTCAGCTTTCATCACAGGTGCAGACAGGTTTCGTTATGGAGTCCCAGGGATGCAAGAACAGGAGTTCTTGCAGGAGTTGTGTTCTGCTGACTTTCTTTTTAGCAGTTTTTAATTTTTAAGATTCTGTAACCATCCCTCCAGAGTTTCACACTGTGAAAGATAACAAGAGACTAAATTAAGCAACTCTTTGATGACTTTAAGGAATCTGGATATGCTAGGCAAAAATTTCACCCTCCTTTCTAACCTGGACAGGTCTGTTTTCTTTGGTTTGAGGAACAAGCAATTTAAATAAAATTTAGATAAAGCAATCTTCAAAAAGCTGTGTATCAGATAAAGTTATCTTTCTTCAAGCTGCTCAGTATCAGAACAAATAACGATGAAGTTGTGAGAAATTGGCTGTTTTATTGTACTGTTGGTTTTCTCACTGGCTGTGACAGAAAGAAGCTTTTCATTCTGGATTTCCATAAACGTTTTCCATCATGTTACCCCACAACAGTTCAATCTATTAACTAAAATCTTTGCTTGTTTCTTAATACCGAAAAGAAGAATCTTTCTAAATATGTCCCTTCTCCAGAACAAAATATATACAGTCTGGCTTTAGACTAAGCAGACAGATGACAAGAGCAGCATATTTAGAGAGAAAAGTAGCCTTGGGAAAGACTGCAGTCCCACTTTCAGTACACATGTAAGGAGCTGTGTTATTCAAGCAAAACAAGTTGTTTCAGGTTCTAAAGTCAACCAAAAACTTCTGGAAATTGAACTGTGAAGTTTGTATTAGAAAATAAGTGTAACAGAATGGAGAGTATCTTTTGAATGGCTCAACCAAGGGAAAAAAATCTTTTAAAAAATCTTAAAATATTCTCTATTTTAATTTCAAACTAAATTAAAAGGGTTCAGGTAACAAAGAGAATTTTCCAAATGCTGTTAGAGATGTATCTAAGTATTCCTAAATGGAAAACCGTGTCAGTCTTAGGAGATGCCCTCAGATAAAAATAGTTTCAGGCTGCAAGATTCTTAACTAACAGTTCTGTTCTTATGCTTTTATGGTCTGAAAAAGGGAGATAACAGTAGGAGGTAAAAGCAATTAAGTAGTGATACAGAAAAATGAAGAAGACTCTTTTAGCAAAATCCTACCTGTAAATGTGCAGTCATGGCCTCTGACAGCTCTCTTCTTCATCCTAGTACATTCTGAAAGTTCTTGGACTTTTATCTTTTCAGTCTTGTATTTGCAATAAAGGGAGGAGTAGTGTTGTGTGGCTTGCAGGCTGCATGAGTGAATACATTAAAGCATTCAGGCTGTTCTGTGCAATGCATTGCACTGTTACCTATTTGCCTGTGATTGCTGTGGGTGACACTCACTGCTGTGGGTGTCCAGGGTCCTGCTCCAGCCCAGGCTGTAACCAGCAGTGAGGGATCCCATCAGTCCAGTTACCAGAGGTCTGGGGGAGAGTAGGAGGAAGATTTCACTCCAGATAAAAAGATTGCCCAGATTATATTTTCCTTTTGATGCCTATGTGTTTTAAAGCTTGATTATCATCCTCTATCTTAAAGTTTGCTCCAGTTAATTTTAAAAATGTTTTCCTCTTTTGCTCAGCTCAAAAGAATCTTTCCTTTCACAAACATAGTCCATCAGAGAAAGTTGTGCTCCATGACTTGGATACAGTGTTGAGAACCAGTTGAGAACTAGTTGCTGCTGTTATCACAAAAGAACCTTGCCAGCTTTCCTACTTCTTACTTTTCTTTTTGGTTCATTATTCATATATAGAAAAAAATACCTAATCTAATCAAAATATTAAGACTCTACCTGTGCTTTTTACTGCCATTTTTTTCCCTTTCCAACTTTTCAGAAAAGCAATTGCTGTTTTATAACAAATCTTTCACTATGACAGTCAAAAATTAGAGAAGGCAACACGTGTTCCTATTCTTGAGGGAATTATCTCCTCTGCTTTTTCCTTTCTAGGAAATTCTTCTCTATTCTTTTCTAAAAAGAGATGACTAACCATGAAGGTAGGTGCTAAGCAAGAAATAATCAAGCACACAAGCATTTCAGATGAGAATGTTGGATGATTTCCACTGAACTTATTCCCACCTGTTATTCTTGCTTTCAGACTCCGTGTGAGTAAGTGCTTACTGAAGATATTCTTTATTTGGAACAAATTCCACAAAGTTTATAAGGAAAAATGGACTATGAATAAATGCCCCAACATAATTTCTTTCAAACTGCAGTAGAATTTTTGAATGGATGAATTAAACTTAAATAGACTTTCTGTATAGTGAAAAGGAAGGGCATGATATCTTATTCTGTGCAGCAGAATGTATTCTCTCAAAACCAGAAAACAATTTCTTTTTGAAATGTCAGTCTAGCCACAAGACCTTACATTCTTTTAGATACAAACACCTCTCAATAAAAGATATGATTATTTTTCTTACATTTTTTGATACTGTCCAAAATCAACACATCTTGAATTTGAAGGATATTTATGTTGATATGATGAATGTGGCTCAAGTAAAACATGAACGATTTGAGTCAGCCTCTAATCTTCTGCTGACATCATGGTCAAGTGTTGTAATACAGTGCTTAGAAAAGCAGGGGACAGACGAGCAAGCTGGAATCAGCAGAGATTTATTAGCTACCCCTGATGATAAAAGCAGTGTCCACCATGATAAGAACTCAATCTAGAAGTGGGAGCATTGGTATTACTGACTGTAATTAGCCACTTCTGAACCTTTCAAGTACCTTGCAGCACCTGCAAGCTGTAGCACAAATTTATCTGTGATATTTATTCTGCAGTGCTATTTGTTCCCTGCTGGTGGGTGATATTATTTCTGGAAAACTTGTGCCTTGACCACGGTCTGATTGATTTAACACCAAAAATCATCCTGTATTTCACTCACAGAGAAAGTGAGCAATATTTCCTGGCAGAGCTAAGTAGATATTCCTAACTTAGTTTTCCTGATCTGGGAAATGAACACTTTTCTTTAGGTACAGATTATTTTTCTTTACAGCTCCCTTGCAAGATCATGACCATTCACTCAGTAAGCTCTGCAAAGGTCAAGTACCTGGTGGCACACCCTCCATGAAGGTGGAGGTCAGCCTCTCTGACATTGATATGAGTCAAGTCTGTCATTACTCATTCACCTCCTGCACCCTACATCAGCTTTCCAGGGTCACACAGGAAGCGTGGAGTAAAACCAAGGATTTAATGAAAAATGGATTTTAGCTCTCTTTCAAGCTCCAAAACAGAAAAAAAAACCATTTCTCTTCTTGACCTATTTTAAAAGTGCGAGTCAACAGCTTGAGTTCTTTCACATATACAACAAATACAGTAGGAAATGGGAATTGGAAATGAAGATTAACATTCCTTCTGCTTCCATTTTTTTCCTTTCTTTGTCTTCTAGATGAAAAAAAAATCCAACTGCTGCTTTATAATACCAACAAGATATTTTCTGTGAGTAGAAAACTTTGGAGGAAATGAAAGACAATCCTAACAATTGCCATTTAATGTTACCAGACATGCTTCCAAGAAGATTGTTAGCTGGATTGTGAAATTCTGGACAAGTTATCCCATCTAAAATTGTGAGCAACTTTTGGACCATTAATTCTCTCACTTTCAGTCAGTTAAACCTCATTAAAGCATCTTATTGCTTTTGAGAAATGAGTGAAAGAAAGAGAAGTTCTCCAGCATGAAACAAGGATGGAAACCTGGCAGCAATAAGAGATTTTTAAAGTAATGGAGCAAATTCACTGGGAAGTATTGATTGTGCTGTTCTTTCATCTAGAGGTGCATATAAGTTAGACACGACTGGCAAAAAGATGTTGTCTTTCATTGTGCCAGCCACTACAGATGGAAAAAAGGCTAAATTATTAATGTCAGCCCTTTTTCATATCAGCTCTTCATGTTATGTTGTTAACTTCCACATCATCATGGCAATGTTGTTATAACCCAACTTCCTTAGGATATTACATAACCAAGGTTAATTATTGGCACTGTACTGCCTACTTCAAACTGATGAGGCTAGGAGGTCTTACAGGCAGAATTATTCACCTCTTGGTTCTCTATGTCCAGCTGCAGTTTATGTTAGTGACACAAGTAACTACTGCTATAAAACAAACAAACAAAAGATTTGGAGCTGCACGCTGAGAGAAAACAGGAGTGCTAAGGAGATTTTATTTCTCTATTTATTTCTTCTCTCTTGAAATCAAAGAGCCCAAGAGAAACATTCAAGATTTACCATAAATCTACGGAAGCAAAGTTTGGTCAACACAGAAAATAATTTGTATTTGTGAATGTACTTGCGTGAGCATACCCTCTGCAAAGGGTATTGCAAACTCGTTTACATCTGAACTGTTAACTATTCCATTATTCAATTGTACCATTTAAATATGTGGGTTGATCCGTGCTAGAAAATCTTTGAAATTTGTTCTCCTCAAAATATGGGCACTGGAGCATTATATTCTCCAAGTGATATGAGAAAATTAGATTCAGTCTTGTGAGCCTGCTTGCTTTGAATGAAATTCTGCTGTAAATACAAGAGTCAAATGTGGCTGGGAGAGTGTTTTTATGGCAGATCTGGCCTGTTTTGTGTTTGTTGCTGAACACACGTAGGCAAAAGAATTCACGCTGCACTGCAGTGAAACCTAAAATGCCATTAGAATATATGTGTGGCAGCAGAAGAAAACATCACATTCCAGGAGTCTTCCATGAAAAAATAAAGACATGAAAATTAAATAAATGACCTTTGCATTTTACTTATTTATTTGGTTATGGATTTTGCATAGAATTAAAGAAAATCATTGTTCTAATTCACTTATTCTCATAGAGAATCCCAGTGGTGCCTTATAACCTTCCTAATGAACCCCCTTCTTCTGTCACTACAAGACCTGAATCTGTCAAATATTTTCTATTCCTATTCTATATTAAAAAAAAAAAAAAAATCCTGGTTTCATGCACAATTTTTTTTTTTCCTTTTCCTGTGAAACATAGGGATTTGTTGTCTGTGACCTACCCAGTGCCTTATTTCTGTGCTAATAATTAGATATTTGCAAGACGTGGTGAAAGTTTAGGGAGGGGGAGAGGGGTAGAATATTCCTGAAGGGAGATCAGTATTAAATGAGGAAAACTATGAGATTTTCTGAGATTGACCATGTTTCAGTCTTTCCTAGCCCTTAGTCACACATAGATATTCACACTCTAATGAAGCAGGAGAGAGGAATGATGTTTCCTTGCCCTTCCCACTCACTCCAGCATAGTTCCACTTTCAGTTAAATATTTCTTTAAAATGACAGTATAGTTTCCAGGTGCCCTAAATCTTGCCTGAATGATACAGAACTGTGAGGCTGAAGCTGTCACATGGGACAATTTATATCTCTGGCTTGCCTACACCCATCCAAACAGACAAAAAGAAATCTCACTACATCCAAATACCAGTTTCGAAAGAGGAATGGAAGCCTGAGCACAGGAAGGTAGAATTAAGTCCTGAAAAGTCACTGATTCTCACATTTTCATGCAAAAGTCAGCTAGTGGAAACTTCAAATTGGATGTCATATGCATTAGTAGGAATTTGTACTGGCTAATAATGGAAGAGGAGCAGAAAGACTCCTTTAAAATTTATTGACTAACTTGATTTATTTTTTACTTCTGTACACATCACAGGAGACAGCAAGAGAGGAGCACTGTAACCAGATGTAGTTGTTAGACTGGGGAAAACTGGAATAGATACAAAAATTTGTTACAAGAATAATTAGAGAACTTAGGTACATGCCTTCCTGTGAGAGACCTGAAGAACAGAATCTGCTGTTTTTCAAAAGATGACTGCAAGAAGAATTGATTACAAAATGTTTGCATTAATAAGGAGAAAATAGAACTCTTTCATATAGTGGAGAGAAGCCTAACAAAAAGTAATGACTACAAGCTTCAGCCACAAAAATTGAAGTAGGAAATTTGGCATATATTTTGAAAAATGAAGTTGATTAGCCAGTAGTTCAAAACTCCTAAAGGAGAAGCTGCACACTTAAGTTACTGTTGGATGATAAGTTAAAACTCTCTGTAAGGCTAGAATTTGCAGGTCATTGAATTACAGAATCAACACCTGTGTCACACAATTCACACGCTCAGAGCCAGGACAGAATTCTGCTTTTTTGTGTCTGTGGTAGTGCCCATCCACACCACTGCTTTGTCCATCCACATCACTGCTTTCTCAATCTGCTCATTTCCCCCAAGTGTCCCTGTCCTGGATGTCATTAAGACTGTTTAAAATACAGATCTGGAAGTCCATATCTGAGATTTCTCTTCAAAAATAAAGGACTTCAGTCAAGATTTTTTTGAACTTTGGTCCTTCTTTACCTTGCAGTTTATGTGGCATGAGATCAGGTTTTATGGGATTTTTCTATTTGCATTAAACCTTTCTTTCAAACTCTGGGCTTGATGTGACAGCAAAGCCATGGCTTGGGATAATTACCCCTGCAAATCTGCTGGCCAGTGACTTGCACACTTCCCTTGCTACCTCAACTCTTTTTATACCCACTGACATCCAAACAAGACAAGGAATGAAATAGTTTGCCTCAGGCAACAGAGAGAAGTTGCTATGAGATCTCTCCACTGGTGATGGAATCAGTGATAGGCTCTACTATGCCAGGGATTTTGAATTCACTGCCATATAACCAGTTTCAATGCCAAGTCCTGTTTTCTTGAGCATCAACTGCTGGTAGGCTCACCTTTCGGGTGAACCAACAAAATCCCTCTGAAACAAAACATACTTGTGTGGTCCAGATTGTTCCAAAGGAACCTCTCCTAAGGATGAGACTGGGCATTTGCACTAATGAACATACAGATCTCTAACACTATCCCAGCAGATTTTCCATCCTCTGGCATCATTATATGTTCTCATGCCATGCTGCAGGACAAAAAGCTGAAAATAGTGTCTTAGAACCATGGGGGCCTATGGGATTGTTCCAAGCATTATGGGGTGCAGATAGAGCAATTTCACTGTAGAGAGGCAACCCCCAGCTGTGAATTGTGACTGCTCTGCAGTACTTGATTTGGTGGTCAAGTATTATTTCACAGAGTGGAAGCGTACAAACAGCATATACAAAATCATTTCTGATGTTGTGAACTCCAAAATGACTAGAATGAGATCATATCTACAACTGCTGCTGAAAAGAGAGTCTGCAAGAAAGGCAAGTTTGTCAATGACAAGGTTTGTGTTCTGCCTTCAGCTGGGATAGAGTTCATCTTCTTCCTAGCAGCTGGTGCAGTGCTGTATTTCAGATTAAGAGAGTAATGTCAACAAAATAAGGATGTCTTGGTTGTTGCTGAGCAGTTTTTACCCCGAGTCATGGACTTTGAGTGTCTCAAGTTCTGCCAGTGAGCAAGTGCACAGGAAGCCAGAAGGGACAATGGCCAGGACAGGAGACCCAAACTGGCCAAAGGGATACTCCACACCACAGAATATCATTGTCAGTGGCATTGGGGGAAGTTGGCCAGGAGCTGCTGATCACTGCTCTGGGATGGGCTGGGTGTTGGACAGTGGGTAGTCAGCAGTTTTATTGTGCATCACTTGATTCTCTTGGGTTTTATTTGTCTCTGTCCTTTTCTTGTTAATAATAATAATAATAATAATAATAATAATAACAGTATCAGTTACCATATTAACAACAACTATAATAATTATTATTTTTATATTACTTTATTTCAATGATTAAACTTATCTTAATTCAAGGCTTTCACCTTTTTCTGAATCTTGTCACCATTCTACCATCCCACCAGCAGCATGGGTGAGGAGTGAGCAAGCAGCTTGCAGCACTTGGTTTCTTTCTGGTGTTAAACCATAGCAGACTGTCACTACATCCCAAATGGAAAAAAGGATACTAAAGATGAGCATCCCAATACTTTCTCTGAGGTCTTTTTTTTTTTTTTTTTACAAAAAATTCATATCACCTAGACCTTCATGAAAAAG
>VWYN01015841.1:122974-134436 GCA_013400075.1 Hippolais icterina
TACTTTCTCTGAGGTCTTTTTTTTTTTTTTTTACAAGAAATTCATATCACCTAGACCTTCATGGAAAAGATGGCTACCAAAAAATTACATGATTTATCACCAGTGAGGACCAGAGTGACATGATTAGGATGGATGATACTTGAGCTTTTTTCAGTTTTGGTCGGGGTTTTTTCAACCCTTTTTGATCTCTTACACATTTTTAGTAATTCACACAGATCCTGTGTGCTTTGTCATCCTTGACTGGTATGGCAGGGGTAATAAAATTGAATAAGGTAGCAGATAACGATGCCACATTGCCAGTCAGGTCCCAAAACAGATTGCTCAGAGAGACTGTGAGATGTCCCTTTCTGGAGATATTCAAGAACCATCTGGATACAATCCTGTGCCTTATGCTCAAGGATGATCCTGCTTGAGCATGGAGATTGGACCAGATGACCCACTGTGGTCCCTTCCAACCTGAATTATTCTGTAATTCTGTGAAAATGCTGAGATTTTAGTATCCTTCAGATGCTTTTATGTCCAAGAATTCAGCATTTCTTATAAATGCATGGATTTTCTGTTACTGTGACAATGCATATTTACTGAGTTTCTCTTGATAAATAAATTCAGGATAGAAAAGGGTTGACAGGGTTGTGAAGTCAGCAACAAGTATACTGACCTATTAAATGATAAAGGTGTCACCAGAAGTGTCATGATTTCTTCAGATGGAATTTCAAAGAGCTGAGATGCCAGGACCTGCAGGTCCAGGCCAGAGGAAAACACCGAATTATTTAAAATAAAAATAAGCATTATTTCTTGAATCCTACACATGTGCCATTTTAAGTTACAGACCAGAGCTCTGAAGGTTTCCCAGAAAGAAAATAATATCAAGGGATAACTTCACTAATATTCACACAGTTCCTGTGGTAAGTTAATGAACTGCAGCTGGTGAGAAGGGGCAAGCATTTCCAGGGGGTTTTCCCAGTGCCATCCTGTGGTCATCCGCTCTGCTTTTCATTTTACAATATTGTGCAAACAGTAGCATACAAATGTGAGTGCAGTAAAGCTGGGGTCAGATTTGACTCTGGCATTAATGACTCTATCCCTTCCTCCAAGCCACACCTGCTGAGTCAAGATCTTAAGAGGGTCTAATGAGGCATGAGGTGCCCTCTGAACAAGCCACAGCAGCATGAGCCAAGACAGCAGGTTGTGGCAGGAGGAACTGCCAAGAATTCAGAGTGGCACTGCAGCTCCGCTGGTCACCAAGTATCAGGCACATTCAGACACCTTGGCACAGCAAGAGCTGAGAAGCAGCTGTGGAAGGCACTGCTCCATGAACTTAGCCAGCCCAGCTGGTGTCAGCTGTGCTACACCACTCCCCAGTGTCCTATGATCCTTGCAGAGCAATGGAGTGAAGCCCTCCAGCTGAGAAGGAGCTCAGCTTGGAAGGATGGGCAGAGAATCCTGCCAACAGCGTGGTGGGGAGCCACATGCAACAAAGCCTGTTTTGACCTTTTTTGTGTTTGCCATCCAGAGAAAGTCTAGGCTAAGATTACTATCTGTGAAATTCTGCAGAGAGTTATCCTCTCAGAGTCCCTGAGAGGATTGGCACAGCAGATAGAGTTAAAGATTACCAGATACCAGCTAATAAAAGCAATCTTCTTTCTGTTCTCAGCTGTACTTCCATGTCGGTCATGAAAATGTATTGCATAACAAGGAAGCCAGAACAGATGTCCGTGAATGTTGCTTTTATCTTTCTTCATCATCAGATCTTCTTCATTTGTAGTGCAGATCCAGCAACGATATCATGTTTTGATATCTTCAAGTTTGGATGACTTTTTGAAAGAAACATTTTTTTGCCAGACGCACCAGATTCAGTGCGGTGATAGATAAATGAAACATTATGATTGAAGAAAACCTGATTACCCTACTCGTGCCTATTAACCTAATACTAAGTGCACCTTTGGTTTTCATTGTAAGCTGTACAATATTTGATGTGTGCCTCTATAATTACAAAGGAAAAATAAAACCAGGATTTGACTACATGCAATAACACAAACACCTCAATGTTCTTGCATATCCCAAAGATAAGAATTTTTAAGACATACTCGTATTCAGCTCATGTTTTGGATTGTTCATTGTGGGTTTTTTAATGAATGGCCTGGCAAAAAAACTCTGCCCAGGAGTATGCCCTGACAGAGCTGAAAAGTGAGCACAGAGGAAACAGAATTCCTGTTTGGTGAAAAAAAGCCCAGTGAAACCTTTTTAACAATCCACCTTATTACATTTGTCAACTAGGAAGCTGAACAGAGGAAACCAAGCAATCTAATAAGAAGTTTTATTGGAAATACAAAATTATGGTACAACATTACATATACTTGAATTTCTCCTACTGGCCCCTCACCTTTTGACCAATACTACCAAACAGACACTTTCCTGGGAGAGGTGCCTGTCCCCTTATCACAAAATAAATCTCATCTCAGGGCAGATAATGAGCTCTGGAATTATCTATAGGACCCATCCAAGCAGATTATCTGCTTGCTTCAACATGTGCAGTGCCTGCCTGTGGCTTCAGCCAGTAATGTCCATCTTTTGAAATCTTTCCATGGTTTCAGAGTCACAGGCATGACCTTGCAGAACTTGTACTATTAATGAAATCATTAGTCTTGTCATAGAAGCTGATCCTTAACTTACAGACATTTCAGTTTCCTGGGTTCAGAGTCATTCATGCAAATGACAGCATGACACAGTAACGCAGTGGCTGTTCATTCAAAGAATAAAAAACCACACTTAATTTCAATGAGAAGAAGAAAGTTCCTGTTTTGACACTGCTCTAAATATAAAGCCTTTTCAGTTCTTTTCTTTATTAAAGCACTAGATCATGACATTTAGATGACTGATGAAAGAATATATTTTACTTTTATTTTTGTATTATTGAGGATTAATATGAGTAATGATCTTAGAGATACACTTATTAAAGTCTTCTGTGCTGGTTTGAAAGCAAAACTGAGACTCCAAGTCAGAAATACAATACAATAAGAGGAAAAGAAAAGAAGTAAAATAAAATAAATGCAACAGTACAAAAGACTACTGACAGAGTCAGAGTACAACCTGACACCCTGTTAGTTAGGGTGGTGGCAGCAGTCCAGATGAAATGGTCTTGTCAAAGCAGTGATCCTGTAGAAAGGTCTGATAGCTTTTATCCTCTGGGAGTCCAGTGGGGAAAGGTTGCCTGTGCTGTCCCAAACCCTGGATTATATCCAGGTAGGAATGCTTGGCTCCTCCCCCTGGGCGGAGCATCTCACAATGGGATGATCTCATTCTATGAGTCATGCAGTGGATCCTTGATGGCCCATTAAACAGAGATAGCTCCTGGAGGGAGTTATCTATTGGTCATGCAGCAAGGCACTGATGGGCCCATTAACAGAAGATAAGGGAAACACTGCCCCACCTGGTTTCAACAGCTCATGAAGATGGTGATAGAATACATACTTTGGGCACATCTTACACTTTAACCTAGGATATCTTCCATTCCTATGAATAGCAGTGGTAGTCTCTGTGTGAGTAGGGAAGGCTTCCTGCACATTGCCTGAAGATTTCCTTTTATTATTTTGGTATATTAGCATGATTTGTACAAAGGGCTAAAAGTGCTGAGAAATGGTGATGGAACATGAGCACAAAAGGGAGGTGGGAGGAAAATGTGGTGGAGGCTAAAGGGGCACATGATTTGTGCCTTTACCTGAGAAACTCTGAGAAGCAGATGTGACCCGAGGGATCCTGGTCAGACCTATCTGTGTGATTTGCTGCTCAACTTTAGAGAATATGGTTCGCCTAGATGGACAAGCTCTTTTGGAATCTAAAATGATTCAATATGCAAAATATATTCCAAAGGTTCTACATGAATGCCTGACTCCTGCTGATTTCTGAAAAAGTAATTCACCAACCTGACTATGTGGAAATGAGCTTTTAAGTTCCAGCCTTTTCTGTAAAACGTGCACATCTAAAGTTATGCACAACTGAATTTCTGACTTCACTGACTCTTGGTTAAGGCTTGTGTGCAGACTGGACAGATGGATCCCTTTATCCACAGAGAATCACTGGTAAGCCTGGCTGCCTCTAGATTTTGCTGTGCAATTCTGTGGGCCTGTTTTTCTTATTAGAGCTGTGTGGTTATTTATAGAGCAGTGGCTGAAACTGGTGATCCATTCACTGAAAAGCCAAAGCAAGTAGTGGTGGCTGAAAATGTTGTATTTAAGTTTTTTGTTTGTAAGGGCTGATGGGAAATTGGATTTTCAAAAGGTTTTTGGCAGGGGGGAGGTCATGTTTATTTTTCAATGTAACTTTAACATTGAAGCACAAAATTTTCCCAAAGATGCAATTACTGAAAGTTCTGCATTTCAGAATTTTGTCAGAGTACTTTCCAGTAACTGTGATCCAATTGCATTGTTCAACTTTTCACTGAAAAACTGCATCTCCTGGGAATCACTGAAGCTGGGAAGATCCAGAATACATTGATAAAAACCATATGATCCATTAGTAAAGACATAAAACAGCCTGCTAATGTACAGCAAGGAGATATACATCTTTCAATGCTGTGAAATTTCTAACAGTTACATACCTTGGAAATATTTCCAAACTGAAATATTTCTGTTCTCAACAATAATGTTAATTCTTGTAGTTAAAAAAATCAAACAAGACCACACCAAACAAAAATATCCAAATAACCAAACAACAGAAAAAACTCACAAAAGTATCTCCTGATGTTGTAACAGGCAAAGGGATAGGAAGAAAACAGAGATACAAAAAGATGGAGCAATGTGGTTCAGAGACTGAGTTTATTTTCAAAAACTCTTCATTGCTTAGAATACTCTTGTGCATCACAAACTCTAAGACTAGAAGCAGAGTAAAGAGACACCAGAGCAGGCTGTGAGGATGGAATATTAGTCATATAATCAGTCTATATTCAAATAATTCCCATTTTTGTAGCTACATCAAGTTAAAGATACTGGGTTTTATTTTCAGCTCTGCTCAATAGTTTCATGAAACCTTTGAAATTAAGGAATTGCGCTAATGTGTTACAGAAAAAAATGAAACCAAATTTTATCATAAAAAACCATGTTGTAATTGGCAACTCTGTAGCTTTAAGCACATGGATAAACCTTTGCATTTTGCTTGGGGAGAATAATAAACTATGATTTCTTCTATAAGCCTGCAGTTATTTGGAAGAGAGATGCAGAGATCAGCTGTCATTGCAGAGAATGTCAGAGGAGTTTGTGGCATCAAGCCATAGTGAGTAGGTTAAATAAAACCTCCATCATGACATGTTTTGTTCACACCACTGGAGAGAGATTAATATTAAAATTAGCAGGTTATTATGCTACTTGAGGAATAGGTGTAAAGTTTACTTTGATAAAAGTAGCTCTTGTAACATCACATACACAGCAGAGATAGCTAAGAAAAAATACCAGCCTACAGAAGATAAAGAAGAATCATGATCCAGCCTTGTTATATCTTCCTCTTTCTCCTTGTGTGTACCCTCACCTGTTTCCAGGATGAAAACCACAAGAATTTGCAAGGAAGAGATTGAGCTCTTATTGCCCCATCTGGGTAAGATGGGGAATGTAGAGATTGATGGGATAGGGCAGGGACAACACAAGAGAGAAGGATTCAGTGTCTCAGCAGTGTCACCCTCATCTCACTGAGATCACTGCTTTCTGTCTGACATCTGCCTTTCATCCCACCTAACAGTAATGGTCAGATGTTTGCCTCACACCTTTTCTCTTCACTCAGCCTTCATCCACTTTCACGTTTTTAGGTTTTTGTCTGCTTACTGCTGCTCCAGCACAACTCTGCCCTAAAGTATTAAAAAATGACAGTCAAATTAATAAATAAAAGGTCATCTGTGATGCAAACAAGGTGTTTTGCCAAACTTGTCTCAGATCATAATGTTTACCTGTCGCATTATCAGCTCTGCTTCCATCTTGACCAGTCAGATAATGAACCCCTGTAAAACAGGCTCTCTTCTGTTTGCGTAGGAATTTGGATTTGGCTTGGAGCCACAGATGAAGGTCTTTACATGAGTGGAGTTGCTAAGCTACAAAGTTTAGCTGGTACATTAAATTGCAGTAGTCCTTATCAAAAATATCTGCTTAGAATAAATACACCTTGGAGTCATGCTCCCACTCACCTTTACAGGGACCAGCCATGGGCACAGGACACCCAACATAACAGCAAACCACAACATTTTTTAGACTGTGAGAAAAGGTAACATTATGGACACCAACAGAAGATTCTCAAATGTCTCCTTTTGAAGGGACAAAAGCTAATACAATTGTTTACTTTTTCCTCCCACCGAATATCATTTCAACATGCAACATATTTCCACTGCAAATGCTCAAGACCAAGAACGTAGAAAGAGGAAAGGAGGAAGTGTATGTACCTATAAATAATATAACACACAATCACTATGGTAAAGAAAACAGCTAAGATGAGGAAAGACAGATGAATCCTCATGATACAAAGCTCAAGACAAACAGTAACTGTTAAGATCTAGGATAAGAGCATTATTCAGGCAGATTATCATATAGCTGTCTCCTGTGAGAGCTATTTCATCTCATTCTGAAGTATTTGACTCTGGCCCTAGTCCATAAGTGGATAAATGAGTTGACAAATGGTATTTCTGACATTGTGGTAAATCTTATGTTCCACAACCAGGGCAGCTGGCAGGTTTTGAGACAGTCTGCTGGATTAGACTTTATACACACAAATCACTGCAAAGAGGCTGTACTATAATATATTGTTACATCACACATCTACTCTTATGCCAACCTTCTTGAACGGTTGTTTTTTTGGTTTTTTGTTTTTTTTCTCAAAGGACAGAGTCTTGAACTCCAATGGATCTTGATTAAACTGAGTGTGGGCATGTTCTGGTTTACAAGGCAGATTTCTTGACTGAAAACACAGTGGAATATTGCACTCAAAACTTTAAACTCAGCATCTTTTTGCTGCTGGGGCAGACTTTCAAAGACACATGTGAGATGCATGATAAAGAATAGCATCTGCACTGAGTAACTTTGCAATAAACTGTGAGCAGTTTTCTGGACCACGAAAAAATCCTTTTATTGTCAATCCTAATTTCATTCATTTACATACTTTATATACATATATATATATATGTGCCATTTTTTTTTTTGCAACAGGGGCTTTCCCTCCTCTTTGTTTTTTTCCCCAGACTTTTAATTTTTCTACTTATAATTTCCTGGGGGGTGTGTGTGTGTGCCTCTGTGTTTCTTAATCATATTTCTATTCTTCCCACACCATATTTTCTCCAGAAATCTACTTTATATTCTGCCAGTTTTCTTTGCTGTTAAACATTTTTAGATTTTTCTCGTCGTTGCAGAGTCCTTTGCTAGTTGCTGATTCTCTGCTACAAAAGACATTTGAGGATCCTTCTTTTCTTTTCAACACTTCACAGAAAAGCCAAAAAACATGGGGACTGAACAGGAAGAAAGGTCAGTTGCTAATAGGAAAGGTTGCATCACAAATACTCTTCTACTCAGCAGCGCCGCACCAATCGCGGCAAAGGACACGCCAGCGTGTCAGCTCTGCTTCTGTTCTGAAGAATGTTCCCTCCTGTTATCAAATCTCCCTATGCAAATAAGCCTTTTCGGATGGTACAAAATAATTTCAAACAGACACGGAGGCTAAGAAACATTTTAAAAGACATAACTAAAAAAATGTTGGGAAAACAGCTGGAGGAGACTCCATCTGGAGTACTGCATCCAGCTCTGGTGTCCCCAGCAGAAAAAGGACATGGGCCTGTCAGATTGAGTCCAGAGGAAGCCCATGAAGGTGATCAGAGGGCTTCAGCTTCTCTCCTGTGAAGGCAGCTCAGGGAATTGGGGTTGTTCAGCTTGAAGAAGTGAAGGCTCAGAGAAAGGAGCTCTTACAGCAGCTTTCTAGCTCTTGAACAGAGCCTATGAGAAAGATGGGGACAAGCTTTTCTGCAGGGCCTGTTGCAACAGGACAAGGGATAATGATTTTAAAGTAAAAGAGGGTCAATTTGGATTAGTTATAAGGAAGAAATTTTTTTACAAAAGAAATCCCTTGCACAGGTTGCCCAGAGAAGTGGTAGATGCCCCATCACTGGAAAAATTCAAGGTCAGGTTGGATGGAGCTTTGAGCAACTTGATTAAGTTGAAGATGTCCCTGTCCATTACAGAAGGGTTGGAGTTCATAACCTTTAAAATTTCCTTCAAACCCAAACTATTCTATGATTCTACCAGAATTAAAATTTAGATGTGCTTCCCTGTAGAGTGCAGACATTCAGGAGAATGTTTAAGGTCTGATATATCTTCTGGTAGCTACAGCAGGACACAGGGAGATAAAATCTGGACTGCTTTTTTATTTGATTGGTTTTCTTTCTTTCTTCACCAAGTCTCATGTGGTCTTGGGCTAGTTGGGTCACTTGTTTTGCTTTGGATTCCTCTTCCTAATTGCTGTTTTCCAACAAATTGCATAGACCTGTGACGCTTCCAAAGCAAAATGAAAGGACAGGAAAGTGCACTTAAAATTCAATATGTGTTCCTAAAGCTCTATTAGTTACCCCTAGCACTCACTTTCAGTTCAGGGTTGGAAGGGCTTTAGAACAATTAAAACAAAACTCAAGTTAAATTTAAATATTATTCTCCAGACTTCCAATCAAAACTCCATGCCTCTTTAATCCAAGTTCAGGTCAGCTGAATTTTCATCACAGAACAATCTGGAAAAGAAATCTCTGAATTCAATACAGAAAGTTTTAGTATTCATAATATTCCCAGGAGTAGGAATGGGAAGGGGTGAGTTAGGGTGGTTGTAGTCCCAATTCACCTTCCATTCCTGTGGTGTAACATGCTTAGAGACATCATTTACAAACAGATGAGTTTCTCTGCAGCCTGTTACAATTTCATCTTCAAAGTTATCTCTGTTCTATTCTTCAACTACAAGATGTTCTCATTACTGATATATCAGCAACCTCCACATAAATTTTGTGGTACTGAGTGTTCCATAAGAATACACAGTGATGGATTGATTCTGGATAGAAAGAAGGAAGAGAGGGAGAAAGGGAGGAAGGAAAGGAAATAGGGAAGGGAGGAAAGAAAGAAGGAAGCAGGTATGCAGGTGGGAAGCTAGTTAACTAAAAAGTACTGGCAGTAAGAAACAGCTTCTCATGCTTAGTTCTGCAAAACACCCGAAGTTTATATGTAAATTTTCTTTCATTCCAGCAGCACTAGGTACAGGCTCAGGTTCTTTATGTGTGTAGCTCTTTCCAGGATGGCAGAACAAAGGATAACTGCTGTATTATCCAGGAATTATCCTGTTTTACAGTCCTTCTGACACATTATATCATAGATGGCTGTGAATTCCAGTGTCTGAAATTACATGACAGTAGTGATCACTTCCACATCTGGAGCGTTTCTGGAGTTCCACAGGTGCTAGCATTTAAAGTTGAGCACACACAGATTAGATCTGATGTTTACAAAGAGCACCAGTGAGAGCTGAGGGCATGAATGACTGCTCATGTGAGAGGCACATGGAGAGAATGTGCCGCTTTGGCTGGGTGAACAACTGGCTGATTCATATTTAGTACATTTGTCTTTAGATCCCTCTCCTCCATTTCTTTGTTTAAGTGTTGGAAATTTTCTGTGGAAAAAGCATTCTGTGTAGGCATTTGCAGTTATAGGAAAATGCCGGGAAAAGTAAATAAAGTAAAAAGTAAAAGTAAAAAGTAATATCTTTCACAGTCATGGAATTGATGCAGTTGGAAGGGTCTTTAAATACCATCTAATTCCATCCCACCTAAAATGGGATGGGACACCTTCCACTACACCAGTTTGCTCAAAATCACATCCAACATTGCTTTGAGCACATCCAGGGATGGATTATCCACAATTTCTTTAGGCAAGAATGGTGCCTAACCACTTTAACAGTAAAGAATTTCTTCCTAATGTCTACCCTAAAACTGTCCTCTTTCACTTTAAAGCCATTTCCCCTTGTCCTATCACAGGATGATAGAATCCTAGAATCATACATTATCCTGAAGAGACCCATCAGGATCATTGAGTCCAATTCCTGGCCCTGGACAGGACACTCCAAGAGTCACACCTTGTGCCTGAGAGCTTTTCCCAAGTGCTTCTTGAACTCTGTCAGGCTTGGATCTGTGACCACTCCCCTTGGGAACCTGTTCCAGTGCCTAATCACCCTCTGGGGGAAAAACCTTTTCCTAATATCCACTCTAGACTTCCTCTGTCACAGCTTCAGGCCACTCCCTTTGATCTTGTCACTGGTCACCACTGAGAAGATAGTGTCTGCCCCTTTTCTTCCTCTCATGGGGAAGGTGCAACTTTCACTGAGATCTGCCCTCAGCTTCCTCTTCTCCAGGCTGAACAGACCAAGTGATCTCAGCTGCTCCTTATAAGGCTTCTCCTCTAGACCCTTCATCACCTTAATAGCCCCCCTTTGTATACTCTCTATCAGCTTTATGTCTTTCTTGTATTGTGGGTTCCAAAATTGCACACAGGACTCAGAGTAAAGTACCTTGAGGCAAGCATGTAGGGAGCACTCATTACATGTCCTTGCAAAAAGTCCCTCTCCAGATTTCTGGACCAGGATGTTGTGTGAGACAGTACTAAATGTGATGAGGGAAGAGCAAGTGATGTCATCGAGATAAATGACATCACTTCTTCTCCACACATCCACCAATGATCTAACCTCATTGTGGAAGGCCATCAAGCCTGTCAGACATGATTTGCCCTTAGTGAAGGGCAAATTTGTTAATTTGTTGATTATGTTAAAACAGTCATGTCAAATAGTAAATGAAATATTTTCTTTATGGAAATTAGACACTGTTATTGAGCTTGTTATTGAAGAATTGGAAAGGAAAACTGGAATTATCTTGGATTTCTTAGATGTAAAGGGGTTTAATATTCTGTTATTTTCTTTTTTTTTAATTTATATTGGAATAATATCAGCACCATTTCTCTTACAAAATGAATTTAAAAACAAGAAAGGGAATTTCTCAAAAGCTAAATAAATAGACCAGGAAAAAGAAAATCCATTTATGATTGCAAGGTTTATTGTTTTGTTATTTCTTTGTGAGTTGTTTTGGGTTTTTAGGTTTGTAATTTTTTTATTTTGAAATTAAAATTGTCCCTACAATCTATGCATTATATTGATTCCATAATTTATCAAAAATTCTGGCAAAAGTGGACTACCAGCAAAAGTAGAATATCTTTCCCTGTGTAACAATTTCAATTTTTTAAATTCAATCTAGATTATAAAAATTTTCCCTATGTACTTCTTAAAAATCCCATGAAAATTAAACTTAGTGAAAAAGAAATGTGGGAAAGAACAACACACTTTCAAAATATTTTTAATGTCTTTTCACCAGTAGCATTAGTATTTTCTTAGCACTAATCCAAGTCTCCAGACAAAAAAAAAAAAAA
>VWYN01015847.1:0-44478 GCA_013400075.1 Hippolais icterina
TGTATTCTGACTCTGTCAATGGTGGTTTTTTTGTACTAATACTTTTATTTTATTTTACTTTATTTTATTTCTTTTCTTTTCCTCTTATTAAAATTGTGTTTCTGACTTGGAGTCTTTCACCGGTTTTGCTTTCAAACCAGCACAGCAGGGAGCAATTAGAACTGGCTAAAATTTTTCAAAACCCATGCTGCTTCTGTACCCACTGGAAGACTGGGTCACTCTTTGTTGTGTGAACTATCTTCAGAAAGAAAAAGCTGACACTGAAAGTCTGCAAAGCTCCTAATTGCTAGACTTCTAAAAGAAACCAGTAAGATAAATCAATTTAAATTCTTCCCAAAAAAAACCCATTGTAAAACTCTGGGGTTTATTTTATGATCTGTGCCGCTGGCAATGGAATTACTCTGGAATACTTCAGAAATATTGAGCCTCTTCCTCAGTAGGGGACAAAAGGCCCAGTACTAAAAAGTATGCAGCTTCAGATTAATTATATGCTCTACCTACAGTCCACAGTACCTTTTACAGACATACATGCTTTTATTGTCTTCTCTTTATTATTTGAAAGACAACCTACATCATCCTTCTGCTCTCCCACAATAATTTTCTTTACTTCCACAAAGTCACTAAAAAAGGCAGAGACCCTTCAAGATGTGTGCAGTGATGTGTGCTGAATTTCTTGAAGGAAGCAGTGACAGAGCTGTTATACAGCTTTTACCCCAAGGGAAGAAAGTCTGGTAAGAGAAGGATCCAGCACAAGATAACTTCAAGGAGAAACAGTAAAAAGAGAACTTGCACAATGAAAAAGCTAACTGCTGAATGTGTTCTGCTATCCTAAAACTCACAAGTACTTGTGTCCTCAGAGTTCATGAGACAGATAACAGATAACAACAATGTTGCTGAAGATGAACCAGACTGCTAAGAGAATGTAGAGAATGAGACAGTCCTTCCGACACATTTTAAATACAAAAAGAAACAATTTTTTTTTAATCGCCAATAAAACAAAAACCCACAACAACAACAAAATGACCACAGTAAGCACATGAAAGAATCATTAAGTTCTTCACTGGAGTAGGGCAGACTTCATGTTAAATGTACACATACCTCCCAAAAGAAATTACTATCACCACTCATTTTCAAAAAAGCCCAAACTGATGTTGAGGAGTGCAGCAGACATGACAGCTAATAATGAGTTCTCAGGGATAGAAATTACTGAGATAGAAGCAAAATCCAAAGAGCTTATTGCTGTGAAGTTTGGGGGGCAGAACAATCTTAATCACAGAACACCGAAAGAACTGGTACATGAAATTTTAAGTCTGATAGCACAGATATTAAATAAATCCATCAAATGAAGGAGTACCTCATGACTGAAGAAAGCGAAATATGGTGCCTATACTTGGAAGGAAAGAGGGAAAAAAGTTATTTTCATAGCACAGACACATCAGTCATCTACAGATAGCACACAGATCTTGACAAAAGAATGGAAAACAAAATTAGATCAAATACATTACAGAAGACTGATCATAGCATACTAGTCCAAAATGTCTCTCTTCTATTTTATGCCCACAAAATTGTGAGTGCAATTTGTTTGGTTTTTAATAAATCATTTGGCAAAGTACTTCATAGGCTAAACTGTAAAAACTGGCAAAAGTCAGCAAAAGTATAAGATGTATAAATCAGATAAACTACTTAGAAGACAAACAAGAACCAGGGGAAATTACCAGGCAGAAAGCTTATTATTAAGGAAGTTCCTTCCAAGTGGTCTTTCAGGACAAAGTTGAACATCAGAAGTGAGGAAAAGCATGTCAATGAACACAAAACAAGATTTAGCAGTGCAAGATGCAGTGCCTGGAAGAATTTTGAGTACAGGATGATTCCAAACTACCACTGTGGTTCCATCCTGAAACCAGGAAACTGCAGCCACAGGAACTGATGTAGCTTTCAGAACTGTTTTGGAGAAGGGTCCTGACATTGGCCAGAGGCTTGAGGTGGATCTAAAGAATTCTGAAGAATAAACTAAAAAAACTAAAGAAGTCCACAAGTTTTCTGCAGCAGACAGGTCTTCAATCTCCAGAAATCTAGGTTTTATTAAAAATCCCAAAAACTAGAATACTCAAATTGAATCTGGTCCCCTGGTAATGACCTTTACACTGGCAGCTGTGTTGCTAACAGTCTGTCAATGAGGTAGCTCAAAGGTACATCAGGTGTGTCTACAGAGGCACACTTGCAGAAGCAACTCTATTGTAAGCATGCTCATAAGGTAAAAGCCATGCCTTTTCGTGTAAAAAACACTGTGATTTGGCTAAGCCAAAATGAAAAACACAAAACCATCCTTCAAACCAGAGGACAACAAGGAATGCATGGCCATTTGTTAATATGTGAAGAAATTACTTTAAACTCAAAATGACAAGGATTTGACTGCTAAAGGGTTCTAGAGCAGCTTTTCAGTTAAAGGAACCATAGGGAATTGTTTGACTGATGTGAGGATGAAGCCAAGCTGTTTCTGAGGAGGAGCTTCACCTGCAGAGGACTTTATGTTGCACCTGACAGCATCAGTAAAGACTGAACCTGGTGATGCGGTAGCACCGCCCACCAGCTTCAGCACCAAACCAAGCCACATCTGACTAAGCCATCCCACTCCTGCCTCTTCTTTTTCCTCTGCTTGAGTGTGTCACTTATCTCCTGTGTCTTTCTCCATTCAGATGGCAAGCCCCCCAGGACTGTGACTTACTAGGTATACATATGGTTCCTGGAAGGAGCCCCAGTAAAGCCTCAAGGTTTACCAGACATGGTTAGAAATGATGCAGCCACGGATAACGCAGTGAGGCTTACCAGGTGGGCAGGATCCATGAGGACAGTCTGTGAAACTGATGTCTAACATTGCAGTGCAGGTGGAATTCAAAGCTGTTAGTTCTGTTGAGCTGTTAGATCACACAATTTGTATTTGCTGCCTCCTGTATGGAGCTGGTAAAATTCATACTACAAATTCAATCACATAAAATATTAATCAAAGAATTAATATTTGAAGACATAAGAAAAAAAAAACCCTCAAGACAATTCCTGTTTTGAATAACTCTCATCCTTTTTAAATCATGTCTCAGGTTTACATATACTAACAGCAACATTTTCCCAAAACAAAGCAAGAATGGAGTAAATATATATAAAATCAAAGCTCAAATAAGGTACATGTGAACATTTTACAAGACAAAAAGTGTAAATACTGTCTCAATCTCAGTGCCAACAGATGCTAATCTCTGCATGAATGAATTCAAAGTGCAAATGTGGTGGCAGCTTTTGTGTTATGCAGACCAGAAGAAATCAACATGCAAAACCTGTTTCCCAGCCCCTGCTCCAAATACAGACTTCAGGCTCTCACAGGGATCCTTTCCTCATGCTTGTGTAGCTCTTTATAGAAACCAGGGAAGGATAAAGCTTGAGGACCTAAAAAAGAGGGTTCAGAGACATGTCTGAGGAGCCACAGCATCTTCTGGTAGCGCTATCTTCCAAGGCAACTTCCTTCCCTTTCCCACCCTGAATCACCAGGGCCCATGTCCAAATTCTTCCTACTTCCTTCCCTCTTTCCACCTCCTGACACAGACTGGCATGTATTTCATCTGTACTTAAATAACCTGCTGGTCACTAGGCACTGTGGAAACAGAAGCTCCTTTTCCATTTCAGGATGTGGTTTAACCTGAGCCTGCAGCAACAAGGAACTGCTTAGGGAGGTCTGTTCCAACACACAGTAACCCTAGGCTGGAACATTCTTGCTTGCTCAGCGAGGATAGGACATCTGCTGCTTAATTGCACAGAGATGACAGGTAAGCTTTCAGAATTTTATTACTAACACATTTTTCAGAGACTTCTAAACTTGGCAAGAATTAAATAAAAGCAGCAGAGCATTTTCCTCTAAAAATGCCAATTTCTGCCAAACCTACCCTGCAATGCCATGACAGAAGGGGCTTTTGCAAGTGACAAAACAATACTTTTTTTTCCCACACATTCATTTTTTAAAATAACCCTAAACATTTTGATGATGCACCAAATAAAAAGGCAGATGGTGTGAAAAATTTCAATACTAATATTTAAGAGTTTACTACAACTTACCAGGAAGGAACTCATAGGCCTGACAGATAAAGAGTATTCCCATCTTACAGTTCAATAACCCAAATGATTTTGATGCCCCGAGTCCCACATCAAACTCACTTCAAAAAGTGACTACATTTTTGCTAGAGTAAAAGGTGTTTAGTCCAGCAGAAACATCACAGACCATTTCAAATTGGTCTTTCTTTTTAATTTTGGAAAACGTCCAACAAACCCAAGAAGAGTTATCTGGTACAGATGAAATCAGGATGAAATTTTAGGCCAGAAAAAAACCTAATCAGCATCAAGAACTACTTTCAGCTTTATGGACACCACAAAGAGAAGGCTTAGAGAACAAAAATACCAGCTCAATCAGTTCCAGTGGGAGCTGCAGTCAGCAAAAATGCTAACTCCATTGTATTAAGTGAGAAAAAAAAGAAAAAAAAAAGGAAAAAAGAAAAAAAATAAAAGCCATTGACTAAGATGCAAACATTGCATTCAAAAACCTAATAGTATATGCCAGCCTGGTAACCAGCAGACCAGTTCTTTCTGTATGCTTGAAATCACAGCAGCATGCTGAACACACTGCTTTGACCAAATGGCAGTACTGCAAAGCCTACGCAGTAGAGAAGGACCAAGGCCGGCCAACACATATTATGATAAAATTCCACTTATGATGGGACAAATTTCTCCCATTTCACCAGGGTTAGGCAGTGTAACAGCAAGTGTAATGATGAGTAGCCTGTGCAAGTGCTTCAGTTTTTGATGGCAAGGCTAGAGGTGAAGCAGCACTAGAGGAAACAGCTTAACAATGACAGTAGCACCTGCACTGAACAGAAGATGGAACCAGAAAAGTCGTTATTGCTGCTGGTGATTGCACAGAAAGAAGATCTTGCCCACAATATACTGTTAGCCAAAACTAGCCTCCCTCCCAAAGTAATGTCAGGTGGCTGAAAAACAGACCATCCAGTCTGACAGTGTTCTAGTAAATTCTGAGCCTAGCATGAGTTCAACTACCTACAGCACAGGGCCCAAAAACTTAAAGGAAGCGTACTGCTCCATGAGTTCAGGTATGCACGAGGACGCTGCAAGGAATGGTGAGCAGCCAGAGGAAAAAGAGAGGTACTGAAGTATAAGAGCAACTCGGGAGTGGTGGATGATGAGCACCAACTGGAGTGAATAGGTGGAGAAAACATTGTAGGAAACCACATTTCATTGACTCAAATATTCACAAATTATTGTTTTTTCAGTTTTTGTGGTTATGTCCCATCCAACCCAAACTTCCTGTGGTGAGGGGTGCAGAGAGAGGAGAAGAAATATAACATAACATTCCTTCTGTATCCCACTCCAAATGCCTCTGCATCCAGCCTCTGCTTCTCATGCATGCAGCCTTTCCCACCTTCACTTCTCTCCATGATGCAGTTTATGTAGTATTATATGGGTGTAAGAAAAACAAGGCTGCTGGAGAACACAGGTGGGACTCTCACATCTAATAACTTCTCAAATATTACAGCAAACCCCTTGCCATTCTCTCCAGAGACATCTTACTCCACTTATTATTTTGTTTCCTGTTTGTTTCATTGTAAGTTTCCTTTTATTTCATTTCATGCAGCTTGGCAGAATAACATCAAGCAATTAAAATGAGGTACATATAACATTCACAAAAATACTGCAAAAGTCTCCAATGTTCTCTACATTCTCTGAATTAATTCACATTTCACATATACCAGCCTATGACGCCTCTTTCACTCTGCACTTCACTCCCATTAGCAGCTATTATAGTTAAGTTATGTAATTGAATCATTATTCATCAGTAAAACATCTACTTACCCACAGCTTTTATATCTTCGATGTCTCTCATGGTAGACTCAGCCCAGAAACGAGTCCCAAGGCAGGAGAGTCTCAGCAGCAGGAATGCAACCATTTATCTTGGCCCACAACCACGTGGTAGGTTTTTGCTTACTGTAGAAATCACTGCTGAACTTGCTCATTGAGTTTGGGACCTCACCACACAAAAACATAACCTTTAATTTGAAAACAAAACACATATCCTGTTCTCACCATGAAATCACCAACATGGTTTAAATGAAATCCAGCGCAATATCATCTTCCCTACTCTGCAGACATCCTGAGCAAATCTGAAAAATTGAGAACAGAGTTGTTCAGAAGCCTAAATGAGGGAGAAAGGGAAGGCAGTGGGGAGGTAGCAAGATCTTAATCAATTTAGTGTCCCTGATGATCTGCTCAGGCACATCCAGTTAAAATTGTCAATCTAAATTCCAAACTGCTGAAGTGTTCATCACACTTTACAAAGCTGTAAAAAGTCGAAACTCTTTCCAACCCCTCTTCCACCACCTAACAAGGTAGTAAAGCAGTGTCAAAATAAAAACATAGCATCTTGGCAATAGAACATACAGAAAAATTATGTGAAATATAATTCAATTAATAAGTTTCAAGTCTCTGTTTATATGCTGCACCCCTCTAAGTATCTGTCTTGCTTTTGCATTAGAAGTTGCTAAATGGTTTCTAGCTTACTGCAAAATTAGACCAGGGTATATGTCATACCTTCTATCACATCTTTGCAATCCTGTGCTGGTGAGCCAAAAACTTCAGCACAGTAGCCTGCTAGGAAATTTCCACTGCAAGTCTAATTTGCCCAGCAACCATGTAATATAGAACAATTGCTCTGAACACTGTGTTACAAACTATCATGCACTTATTCACTCAGTCCTTACAAAAGCACAGTTAAAACACTCATGAGAGGTTTAATTTCTGAACCACTAACAAATAGAATCATCCATAATTTCAAATCCCAAGGGGGCACCACATGCACCGCACTATTTCAGGCCAATTAGCAAGTTGTTTGGGAATTAGCTCTTAAAACAATCAGTGCATTACATCATGAAAATAACAGTTTCCCAATTGTTCTAATGAATACAGAAGAGAAAACTGGAACAAATCCTCTGCTGGTATAGATCCATTCACTTCAGCTGAGCTCTGTTACAAATCATTTCAGCTTTATTACTTAGAAAGTATGAAAGTAACATAGCAATCCATTTGAAATGGAAAAATCCCTGGCACTTTCTGTGAAACACCACATGATTATTAAGACTTTTAAATTAATCACAGGTTTTCTATCTCAGCCTGGGTGGTTTTCATGGTTTCTACTGTTGTAGCAGTGAGACTATACTTACTCTCTGTAAGCAAACAGTAAAACACTGTCTAGAAGTTAAAGCATTTTCTTGAGTCTTTCCATTATCACAGTTATTCCCAGACGATGAAACTCCTACGCTTTGTACCTGTTGGTTATGTCTTTCCCCTAATTTCAGGATAACACATAACACAGCTTTATGATCTCAGAGGGAAAAATCCAGCCATTCATCTTCAGCCAAGAAATCAAGGAACACAATGAACATCATAAGTTTCAGTTTTAAAAGCTGCTGTTCCTTAAAATGGGATAATACTTGTTTCAAATTTATTTACAAGTTGTTTATCCAACTCATGCAGCTCAATAAGATGAGATGTTCATTACTCTGCTCTCCCTCAGCCACATGCTAGGTACCTTATTTTCAGCTGAAACCACAGGTTCATCTCTGCTTGCTTTCCTTATACATTTCAAACCAAATAACCATCAACCCTCACATATGGTCTTAAGAATACTTTTGACTTTGTTTTTGTTTTCCTGTGCTTCAACACCTCCTCAAATTAATTCTCTCATACCAAACACTGATTACCATCCAGTCTTGTTTTATTTACTACCCCCTCCTGGGTTTCACCCACTTACATGTCCCTTATGGTTCTTCCAATCTGAAGCTGTCTGGTGCCAAGCACACTCTGTTTTCCCTGCGCTACAAATTCATGGTACAAGCATCAGTGTGACTCAACTCCAACCAAGTACTAGAACAGTGCTTGCATTAGTTTTTGGTTATTTCTGGTAGCCGTGGAGAGTCTTCACATGAAGAAATGGTCTCTTTAAACCATTTTAAGCTTGATCCTCCATTACATGGCAACCAGAGGCCAAAATAAACAGAAAGAAGAGGGCACACATCTGAAATGCACAAAAAACCAAAAAAAAAAACAAACAAAAAAAAACCCCAGAGAAAACAAAGAAAGTGCCATTCTACTCTGTTTTAACAGAAAATGGACACAGTGAAAATATCACTAATTGAGAAAACATTGTTTTAAGGAAAAACAAAACCACTGAACTCCAAATTAATTGTCATAAAACACCATGTTCCTATAGACCACTGTTAAGATTAAGAAGAGAAGGTAATTTACATTGAATGTGAAAAATTCCTCATTATGTTTTAAAATAGATTTTTTTTTTTTAAGCAAGCCTTTGTCTAACAGACTCAAGGAACACCTTCCTTCTGGCTGGCTATTCAATAATTACTCACCACACCATGTCTCATACTGACAAATTTTGCTTTTATGCAAATTTTTGACACTGTTCTTTATTGCTTTATTTCAGCCTATTAGTCAGGAATATACTGCTTTTCTCCAAATAAACAGAACAGCCCTCTACTACATTTTCTAGAAAAAAAAACAGAAGCTCAACATCAGTACAAGTCATAGATGAAGAATAAATAAAAGCCATTTTGAAGTAGCTAAAATGAAGAAAAATATTTTTAAAATAAATATTCACAATAGTTTATGAAGAACTATGCACAGCCACTTCTTTAACCAACATTATTAAAATCCAAACCCTGAACTGCTTTTGCTTGGTATCATATGAAATGTGGGTGTTCTCCTCTTTTTGATGTAAATGCCAATAGCAATTACCATTAGTAAACAAACCCAAGTTAAAAACAGCCCACACACTGTAGGGAAGAATAGGAAAAAGGGAAGAAAAGGTCTTTCAGTCACCTGAAAATGACTCTTTCATGACTTCACAGGCCCCTTGCTCTTCCCATGCCCTCACTCCTTTTAAGCACACTACCCAACAGCAGTGTTCAGCATAGGCAGCAAACCTGAAATGAACCCAGACATGCCTGCAAATGGATGAAGGGCAGGATGTACATGCACTACCCAACTTTGAGCTCCTAAATGATTGACCTGGACTTCCAGTCCAGGATGGAGAGAAACATGTCTTCAGTGGATGGAGAGAGGTCCCTCTTTAGCATGCTGCCCAGGGATGTTGCTCTCTGCTCCACCTCTCAGCTCTGCACTGAACACAACTTGTTGGAAGTATCTCTCTCAATGAAAAACAGAGAAAAAAAGGCATCTGTAATATCTATGCCACTCACTGAGAATTTTTTACCCAAGGACCACAGCTGCATGCTATCAAAACAGTCTACCCCAGGAGAAACCAGTACCCTTCATGGCATCCACAAAGCCATTTAACTCACTCTCGAGAAATGTGTGAATGACTACAGAGTCTACTGCCTTTAGAAATTAACAAAAAATTTCATCTCCCTTCCTGAACTACAGTCGTTTCACACATAAACACAGTCTCAGAAGAACTCTTGTCAAATTGAAACAGCTACAAAAGAAGAAAAAGGTTATTTGTCTCTGAGGAACATGCTCTGCTGTGCACTGAAGCCTAAAAGGGTAGCAGCTAGTGAGTCAGAGGCTTTAAAACCTCATTGTTGCCTTTACTTCTTATTTCCACTCCTACTGACCAGAAGCTGATAAGGAATTTTATTATTGTTTAAAGACACAAACAAGATAGTCAAAATAATTCAGAATCCAATCGATACCTTACATTGTGGCCACAAATAACAATTCCAATCACAATTCCACACCACTTAATTTGCTTGACAGTCATCTGGCCCTAATCTTGGTATTTCTTTTCCTATCACATTACTAACTTCTTTAACTTACAAAGAATAGCCTGACCTGAACTTCCAACTACTGAAAACAAGCACATGAATCCATGCTAAAACTCCAAGACCATTAAGTACTTTAACTGCATCTAAGTATACAAGGTAAGAGCTAAAGTTGCCACCTGGTTCCTGTAAGCACCTGGCAGACCCCCATTATCTGCTGCAAGGCACATGGAAAAAAACCCACTAAAATCTGACAACATCTTATGCCATGGTTTCTAGCCAAGCTTTGAAAGGCAGTAAGATTGTCCCATAAGAGGGGTCATTCACAGGACCAGAACTAACATGAAAACTGTATATATACACATGTATATGTATATGTATATGGTCCACTCAAAGGTCACCATCAAGAGACCACTTGTTCTGTAAGCAAGCCTCATTTCACAGCTGAGAGCTGCTGTCTCCGAATTCCTCCAAAACCCAGGTCAAAGGGAATGGGAAGATGAGGCTCTACATTCTCACTTGTTTAAAAGAAAGGACTGAGCAACAAAGAACTCTAATTCCCCCAGAGTTTGCACCTGCACACCTGCTGATACAGCCCAGCCACCCTGGAGCCATGTCTAGCACTCTTTCAGGGTTATCTTGCACAGGTGTGGCAAGGATTGCTGTTCTCCAACAGCTGTCGGACCTTGTGTTAAGGTGACTATTTCAAGACTTAAGATAACTTTCCTGGCAAATGAGAGTGAATTCAACAATGACTAAAAGCTTATGACAAAGATGATATGCTCATAGGCTACTTATCATGATGGAGAAGAATTTTACCTCTAGTCCCTGCTCTACCCAAATTGAAACAGAAATACTGACTAATCTTTCTGTTTGGCTGTCTTGATCTCCACTAGTAACATTTTCTTGCAGGAGAGAGGTGAAGCAGGGCACCCCACAATGTCAAAGTCACTCAGACCTCTGACTATGGGGTCATGTGAAGTCTCACTCTCCTATTAGAGCTGCATAGTTACAACAACACTGGGTTAGAGAAGGTCTGGTCCTCTAGGAGAGAGGTTATAAATACTCTCTGAAATAGTTCAAACTACTTTTTCCCTTGCTTTTAGCTTTAGGAAGTTTATTATTTTCACAGTGGAAGGAAATGAGCCACCACAAAAGAGGTCATCTGATAACATCCTATTCTTTCACTTCTTCCTTCTGTCCCTAGAATGTAATGTAAGTCCTAGGGAATATTTCATATCTTAATTACCAAGAATAATTATCAATTAAAATAAATCATTGAAGTGATATTATTTGCATGTAGCTCTAAAACGAAGTTTAAATCACTTTTCATCTCTTCACCATAAACTATTGAAATGAAAGTCTTTTTATCAGGCTTCTTCGAAATGGACCTATCCTTCTACGCCAGACCACTGTCGTGACGAGCCCACCTCAGGAGGATGGGCACGGACACAGGGACATTCGTGCCGCGGTGGTCACGGCTCACTCCAGTGGATCACCTACCGCTCGGCTGGGCACGGCCTCCCGCCGCACCTGCGGCCGCGCCGAGCCTCCAGCGGGGCAGCTCCGGTACAAGGTACTGCCGTGGGGCACAGAAGACACACTTTCTGCTCCAGGCGCGGGCGGGATGGCCACAGAACCGTGCCCGGCAGGCAGTGCACTTGCAGCTCCTGGGCCGCAATTGAGCGGCCCAAGCCCTCCGCCCCCGGACAGCGCAGGCGGTGGGCAGAGAGCGGCGGAAAGGCACCCCGTGCGCTGCTCCCGAGACCGCCCCCCGCGCCCCCATCGCAGTCGGCACCGCCCGGTCAGCTCTCGTCAGCCCGTCCTCCCTCCTCCTCCGTGCAGGGAACAGGCTGTGCTCGGGCGGCCTCGGGAAGGATGGGCGGCAGCACTCGAGAGCCAGGTCTGCTGCCACTTCCACGGCCGCGGCTTGAGTGTCTCATAACCCCCAAAGATGAGCGATGCCCCACTTATTGCCCCTTATCTCCATCCTTCCCTCCACCTCTTCCATGTCAGTGTTCATTTCACAATCCCAAAGATACCAATTTATTTTCTTGTTTTTAAAAAGAGCCTCAGACAAGCCCTCTGAAATCTTGTTAAGCTACCCCGCCCTCGGGGATGTTAATTTGATCCCCGATGCTAAAATAGTACAAGGAGTAGCTGTACTGCTTTCTCCTTCAGAGCCTGCCGTGGCATTATCAGGAAAACCCAGTATGTGGCTGAGACAAGAAAAGTTTGTTTACACTTAGCCTTGGTGTGATGGAGTGGATGCTCATTGAAAGAAGTATTTCAAGGACCTGGAGGGCTCCTGTTATTGAATCCTCAGTGCCGTGACACAGTGTGTGGCAAGGGCTGTAAATCCTCTGAGTTGTTTTCATTCTTCGATGCCCTTAACACACAGCAACAGTGCAAGAAATGTCTCCATCTTTTCTGATGCAGCTGGACTGACTTCTACTAGCCAAGCCTTGTGGTTCCTAGGTTAAGCTACTACCTACCAATTTACTAGGAAGAGCAGCTTCAGTGTAGAAAAACATGTAACAGTTGATCTGCTGTGTAATGGAGGATTCATTAGTCATTAGTAGGATTTTTTAAGCACATCAACTGAGAGAAGCAGTTGCACTAGTTGTTACGGTTTTCTCTTGATTGTACATCAGCTTCAAGGTCCTCATCTTCAAAGGAGATTAGCAGGTGAATCAGGTTAATTGCTCAGTCATCATTAGGTCTGTTTCTCCCTCCTTCCTAAGCATACTATGATCAACAAGTCGTCGGGTTTCTCAAGCCCAGTGTTATTCCTGGGAAAGGAGGACAAGATACAACACAACATGGTAATTTGAAATGTGGACTCTCCCCAGTAGTCATACTCTCTGTCCAGAAAGGACATTGCTGAACTGATTGACAGCATAGCAATCGACTCCCTCAGAAAGACAAATCCTCATACAAATCCTAATGACTCTGGTATAATGTATGCAGAGACTGAGCTTGATGGAAACAGGTGAAAGTCATGAGCAGAGTAAATCATCGATGAAATCTAAGGACTAGATACAAAATATCTTGGTTTCTTTACTATTGAGGAATACATTCAGTGCAAGTAGCTCGGTTTGCAAGCTGAGAGACCTTCAGCCAAGGGGCCATAAAGTGCCAACCCTTTGTGTAACAAAAGGCCAGGGGACCTGTGGCGCCGGCCAGGGGACCGGACCCTCAGAGACACGGTGGGAGCCGACGATCCCCTCTCTTGACGCACTAAGACTCTCAAGGGATAAAAGTCCAGGGTTTCCTTTGTTCATGGTCCCTCCTCGGAGGCACCAGCTCGAGCTGTTATTCTGTTATTTATTTATTGCACTGAGATTAAATTATTTTAAGGATGGGGACATCTGAGACTCCACTATAGGAAACCTGGGGACGAGCTGGTAAGAAGGTAAGGAAACCTGGTCTGTGTTGAGTGTGCGGTGTGAAAGGGCTTCGGTCCCAGCTCAGGTGGTGCATGTGTGACTGCCAGGGTGCCTCCTGGATGGTGGGACAGGAGAGCTTCCTTAACATTTACTTTAACCTGAGGAGACTTCTTGATAAAGATGATGATGATGATGATGATGATGATGATTAGGTGGTGGTGGTGATGAGACTTGTCATTTCTGCAAGAATAAAAGCCTTGCTCATTGTTGAGATTGAAATACTGACAAGCTACCAATCCTCTCACTCAGTACAAGATTAGTCTTCCCAGGAAGTTTGCCACACAATTGCCACTTAGGTGAAACAGAAACAAAACCAGCTTTCAACAGTGAAATAAATGCATACACTACATGACTAGGTATTAAACTTGTGAGAGGTCAGCAACAATTAAACATTGTCAATGAAATGAGATCAAAGTGCTTTTCAACCTTACAAAGATAAACACTTTTGAAAAGGTGGAGTATTGCTTATCTTGTTTGATCCCAGGTGTAATCCCATGTGGGTTTCATACATAAATCCCTGTTTCTAAAAAGCATGGCATAGCTTTCAAAGCATTCATACCACTGATCTCTATATTGTACTTAGACGATACAAAGCAGCCACACCGATGCCACTGCTGTTTGCTTAATACCTGGTGTAGAAAGTAACCTTCAAAAAAACCCACCAAGAGTACAAAAAATAAATAGCTAAATCACCTATAGGATGGGTAATGACACAGAAATCATAGTATCATTAGAGTATCATCATAGCATGACCATCAGGCATAGCTGGGATTTCTGACATCGCAGAATAGCACTCAAATACATGTGACTAAAGTGCTGTTACCTCCCTGCACGTCTGCTCTTCTTCCTGGCTTTTTTTGTCTTTTCTATTCTGAAGCATCAGAGTTACCATGGAAACAAGCAGTGTCATTTATGTATATTTCTGAACTTTACTCATGGCATGTGAAGTGAGTCTCAGTTAATGGCGTGACCTGCATCTGGTGGAGCACATCCCTGGTGGAAGGACACCCTGCAGTGGGATATGGGCACTGGCGGAATGAGTGCTGAGCACCACCCTGGAGAGGGGCTCTAGGAGCGGGGCCAAATGCCTCCGATGGGAAGGAAACTTGTAATTCCTTTTGCTGTTGCTGAGTGGCGGGGGGTCAGCAGCTTTCTCAAAGCTGGAGGAGCTGATAAGAGATAGGACTCCGGGGACAAGTATTTTGGACACAGTGCAGTGACATTTTTTCTCCACACAGTGGGGACAAGCAGGAGCGTGACCTCCAGCACCACATCCAATTTCTTTTAGGCAAATATGTAATGGAAATAATTTTGGTATCATGGCATAAGGATATAGGGTCTATTTAATTTAAGCTTGTCTTAATTTGCTGACTTCTCTTGTCAAGAGGATCTATTTCAGTAACAAAATAACTAGAGCATAAATCTGCAGAGACTTGTGTAATGTTGGAAATTTGAAACTTGAGTGGATGGCAGCACGTGGCAGACCAAAGTGCTTTGACTCTTAAAGCTTTAGAAAGATCTTGCACCCTTCTGTTTATTCAGGTGGACTTTGATAAATTGCATCAGCTTCTTGACTCATAAAAAAAGTCCAGTGATGAAAACTGGAACAGCAGAAACCCAGAACTGCTTCAGTTTAGATGCTACAAAATCAGGGGAAAAATTCCATCTACTTAGCCCAAAACTTTCAAAAATGATGAATCAGGTTTGTTCACTCTCATTTTTGATTGGCCAGTCTAAGACCTTATGAAAACATGAAGAATTGCTATTCAGAAAACACAGGTCGCCCTCTGCAACCTGATAATTAAAAAAAATATCCCCAGCCGGACACCTCTGGGTATTCAGGCATTCTGGTAAGTAGTGTTACAGTAATGCAACAAAGCACTAGTATTTATTCATAGTACTATTTTTTTTTTTTTAAATTAATTCTGGAACACTTCTGCCCTGTGTTAGTTAATGTATATTTTTATAACCAGTAAAGGCACTTGTATGTAAATAACCTCTATAGGGTATTGTGTTCTTTTCTCATGCGTCCTTTTTTCTCTGTATTTTTGTTTCTTCTCCATTACTCAGAGGACAAGTAGGGATGAAAAGAATAAATCAGAATTACCGTTCTTGCAAAATAATAGGCCGAAAAAGCATTGTCTCTCAGTGATTTCCATAAAGAGACAGAACTTTGTGGTGTAAGAAATGGCAAAGGAACCATAATAACTTTCCATGATATGAGTCTCGGTATTTTTAGCTAGCATTAGAGGATAAATGGGGAATTCAAGAGAGAGGGCCCAAGGCCTGAGCATTTGTCCTGCAACTCACATATAATAGAACTAAGGGAGAAAAATATTCTGCTAGTAAGAACAACAGAAGCTTCTACTACCAGAACACATCTCAGGTGATCCTCAGAGGTATAATGACCATTTTAAACTCCCTCCAAAATCATGTCTGCAGCTAGGTCAGTGGCTACATATGAGACAACTCGTAATACAAAGCTGGGCAGTTGTTTCAGAGAACTCCTGTTCTAGTACATAATGGAGAGTGGATGGCTTCCGACACTCATCAGCCAATTTCAGAACCCCAAGCCGGACACTTAGAAAATTCTAACATGATTAAACCCCAAAACAACATGGACATTACTGTTTATGCTGCAGCAGCATTTAGAGGCCTGAACTGGTTCAGCGCAGGCACAGCCCAAAACAAAGAGGGCAGCTGTTGCTCCACCAAACATCTTCAGTCATTATACAGTCCCTCCAGAAGAGGGAAATGCTGCTTCCTACTTGAGCTCAGATCTGGATGTTTTAAGTACTAATGAGGTTAAAGAATAAGCAGCAGTACTAATGAGGCTAAAGAATAAGTACCAGCAGTCTACACTTCTCTTTCCTTCATTTTTTAAATCAGCTGCTGTTTATATCCAGATAAAGAGAGAATAACCTGCAAGTTTCTGCTGATTCAGTGGATTCTTAACTTCCTCTCAAAATCAAGTGTCTTCTGGACCCAGAACAGGGTTTTTTTGGGTCATACCTCCCCCACAATCTCAAAGATGCTCTTAATAATCCAGAATTTATTATATATGCAGTCTCAAAAGTTTATTTTGAAAATATGATAAGCATTCTAGATCTACAATAGCTTTCCACACACACACAAAAAAATTGGAACATCTCATATATGCCCCTAACTTTAGTAGAAGTGGCTATGTAACAAGAAGTGATATTAGCAACTGTGATGTACACAGTATACCAGATATATTGTCCGCATCTGAACATCTGAAGGATTGTGGCTCTCAGTCCCACAAATTTATCAGTTTTAACTGCCAAAATCAGCTAAAAAGAGATGTGCTTTCCATGACTTTTAAAACAGTTATTTAATATGATTCCACTGTTAAGTTTCCCTGTCCTACAGCTGTGCCAGACAAATATGAAATGTGAAGGGCACAGGTACTGTCTGTACTTCCTGGGCTAGAGATATCCAGAATCACAGTTAATTGCACAGCTAATCCTGAAAAACCTCAATTTTTTACTCTTGTCCCTCAGGCCTTGTAGCTTATCTTTGCCAGTGCCTGGCACAGGATGCTTAAGGAAGAGTACAAGGTTGTTTCCATAGCTGAGAATTTGTTCATCAGCATCACCTATTCATCATCAGATGCACAGCCTGAGATGATGTGAAAATGGCTGTACTCAGCCTGACCAGAAGGTGCAGCTCTTGACGCATACCAGTAATGACCTACAGACACAAGTGCACCGATGGGGAAGCACAGACACAGCACCTGTCAGCCTTAGGCAATCAGCACTATCAGATCTGTTACCTTTATATACAAATAATCTACAACCATTTTGCACCTTCAGTTCTAGTATCTAGGGTATCTGCTGGCAAGGAACTGTACAGTTTGGCAATGCAGTCTTTAAAGCATGTTCTTCTAGGTTCCTTCTGCAGGAGGGGCAATGTGCAACTTCCAAATTAATCCTTATACTTATGAAGAGTATGGCGTGTGTATCAAGCACTGGTGGACTGCTGCCAGGAAGTAAAAACATGCTGGTATTTTGCATTTTTATGAGAATAAATCAATTAGTCAAAATCAGTTTTCAAACCCTACATACCTTGAAACTGCGAATAAACTTCCCATCACAGAAAGTCTGTATTTGCATGAGAGAAGGGAATTAAAAAAATTAAACATCCGTAAGTATAACATGAAGACGCAGGGTTGTCCAGCTCACCAGGAGCTTGGGAGACAAGATTACTCCCCCTGCCCAAAATATCTGCTTGAATATGGTTTTTATCTATGAATATGATCTCCTTGGCATGAGTCAGTTTTCAAATTGGAAGGGGGAACTGCTCATCCATTCTTTACTCCAAGAGCATGAGGTATTGTGAACATTTCTGTGGAAATGATTGGATGGTCTACATGAAGCCATAGAGGCAGAAGAGAGATTACTCCAAAATTTCAGATAGATGGTGCCTGATGAGGCATAGTAATTACAATACAGATTATTCTTTTTAATAAGGTCACCACAGCTTTTTTCTCAAAAAGGTGAAAACAAGCTTTATTTTAACATACAAATCAGAGTGTGTACAAGGCAAGACATACCCTTATAGCGATAGGCAGAGTGGATCTCCACACACCATGTGCAGCAACTTGCACTACAGTAATCCTGAGATATGGACAAAAGCCCTAAAAATCTTTTTAATCATTCTTGCTATAGTCATCTCCATTTGGGAATTAAAAACATTATACAGTTCAGAGTCAGGAAATCAGATTACCTATAATTAAAATACCCAAGATAATGGTGTAATTCCCTGCTGTCATCCAGGTACGCCAACAAGAAGCACTTGAACAAATCAAGAGATGGAAATATGCAAGGTTACTTCATTAACACTGGAAAGCATACATAGAAGGATGCCAAGATATTTTTGCTACCTTCAAGTAATACTGTCTTCATGAACTGCGCAGTCTATGTGTCAAGCTCTACACTGCATGTTAAGTTAATAGAAGAACCCCAACTTTCTTTGCTTCCTTTCAATATGAAGTTATATGTGATACAGAAATATTTTTAAAAGCTCATAAAAGCAGTAGAACTACAGACATTTAAAGTAATTTCCCTAATATTAAAGGCTACTTGAACACCCTCATTTTACTACAATACTGTTTTTCATTAAATGACATCAAAAAAGGAAGTCTCTTTTTTAAAAAAAAGTTAAAGGTAAGGAAAAGTTATAGACATGTTTGGATTTTTTTCTTTAGTTTTGCAACATATAAAAATAAGTTACACTATATATTATGGCTTTTATTTAGTTATCTATTCTTTTAGTAGTAGAGTGTCATCATGGGTTTAAACAATAGATGTTGTAAATAATTAACCTGCCTGTTCTTCACACTTTCCTTGAATTTTGAATTTATGAAAAGAAACAAGCTAATATTATGAGGGAAAATTAAGAAGCCTCCAGAATAATTTAAATAGCAAGAAGCACCTGTAGAAGAAGTCTTTCACAGAAATTTTAAACTCAATTTCAAATTTCCATTTGATTTCTAAAGTAGTTTAAAATTGAAGTTTTAATTTCATCTTCTTAGCAAAATAAAGGCCAAGCCAAATATCCCATACACTTCCAATGGTCAGGACTTCCTACTGAGCTTCATTTCAGAAATGTTTCATATATACCAGTATGATACTATTATGCTACTGAAGTAATCCCTCTTTAATGGTTGTTAATAATATAATAGATTTGGGATGCAGCTATCTGAGAAAGGCCACAATAATGCTAAACGAACATGACTCAAAACTGCAACACAGTTGCTCAATATTAAGAGTTGCTCACTACCAATGGAAGGGGAGGTTGGGCACAAAAGGTGCTTGAGTTCCGACTTCAATTACATATTGCCGTATTATTAATGGCTATATTATTAATATACTTACATTTCGAAGACTAAAGTTGCATTCAAATCGGACAAGCTACGACGACACTCAAATAAATGTAAATAACAAGAATTCTAGATTCACAGCCAAAGTAGTAACAAAAAAAAAAATCTCATTGTGCAGTTGATGTAGCATTTGCAACAACAAACTCATGAATTCAATAAGAAAGACTGTGGCACCAAATTTGGGAATACTTTCAAACTCCATAGTTTTACTCAGGACAGAAGAGTTGCCAGCTGAATAAACTGACTACTGTACTTTCCAGCTCTTTGTAAACAAGACTCTATGTTGTGCAGAAGAGGAGTTTTCGCTCTCCTTTTACTTCATGGAAAGTATCTGAGAGGCAAGTTGTAGTGATTGTTTCTGACAGCAGTAGAATAAAGAAGCAGATAGAAAAGTAGGTATATATAAAAAAGTTCTTACAGTAAAAGCATCTGTCCTGGTTTGATTTTGTTTATGAAAAGGCACTTTACCTATTGCTAAAACTCCAATACCATATTTGTCCTTTGAGTTTTTCTGTTAGAAGGCTGTGTTGCAAGGTGGTCAGCATGAGGATACAAATGTTCTTTATACAGTGCCTACTAGCTACAGATTTTATAATTACACATAGTATCTTACACCAGTTATTTAGAAGAATAGATTCATGTTCAAAATAGCAACAGGTTTTCAAACAATACTTCAGTGATGACAGATGATCTGTCAAGAGACAACACACCACCTGTTGCGAGTTCACGCTAATAAAATTAGCAATGTAAAAATCTTTCAGAAGTGCGTCCTCAGTCTTTTGTTTTCCTCTCGCAGTCTCTCAACCTCAGCTACTAAGCTTTCATTTACAGAGTATCTTTCAAGTAAAGCGTGCATTTCATTCTACAGAAAAGAAAAAAGTCCCAATCAGTAGTAATAAAGTTAATAATTCCAGTTCTATCCTATTGGCTTTCATATTTCTTTTAAAAATGAAATAATGTAGGTAATTCTGTTTTTAAAAACTTTCGATAAGAAAAGTAAGATTTTCCCTTTTATGCTGACATAGAATATTTTGATCATTAATACATTAGTGAATATTTTATCAAAGGATATTTTGCAGCTCTTCAGGATGAGAATCTACTAATGCTGATTCCATTAAAATGCTCAGAACCCAGACAAGGTCTTTTTAATGCAGATCAAAAGAACAAAGATTCATAAAAAGGTGAAGCTAAAGTATACAGAACAGCTCAGTATGCATACAGTATCTACAAGTGAAGCTTTCTTCTTGAAATCCATCTATCTTCTCCTTACCTCAGCCTTTGGCCCTTTCCAAAGGACATCTGAATTTGTTTGTAACTCCTGAAATAAGGAATTCATACCTAATCAACTCCTAGGTTTGCTTTATTAATCAAAGAAAAACCAATTTAATGGATTCCCATTCATACTTTCCCCTTCCTTCACATGAAATCCTCTCTTTCTTGGTCTTAATAAACAAAATAGATTTTCATTTTTGAGAGATGGCATGCCTTGGTATTACCAAAATTGAAAACTGCATACATTTCCCATCATGATCCTTGTACATACCAACTGCATATGGAATTGCTTGATCATCTCCACTTGCAAATTCACTATATCTCGATGGCATGCTTCTCTGGGGGAAGAATTGCAAAAGGACAATGCTTAGACTTATTAAGGAAGCAGTCTCTCTCATACTCTCAGCATCCAAAACTCCACAACTCCTCACCTTCACTTTCATAAAAAGTCTAGAAATCCTTAGACCATGAAACATAATCCTCTACAGCTTATTTTGGAATACTTTTGTTATGACATTGATTTTCATAAATACCATTTTTTTCAGTACATAAGAAGACGTAGGACTTTTCAGTTTAGGAACACAAACATATAAATGGTGATATCAAGATTCTTTTTCAGTTGCAAGCTACAAGCTCCTCTCATTTTTACCATTCAAAGCTGATTTTCAATCCCTTGATCACAAGCATTGCAGAGAAAGACACTTATCTGTACTTGAAGATACACTTTTCAGTACATGACTTATAACACTCTTTTGTAAAAGGGCCCAAAACATCAACTGTGGTAAGTGATACACTATTCTCAAACCCATGGAATAATCCAGGTTAATCTACATAAAAAGCAGTGGCAGTGTTGTCTGTGAAGTGGACATGCATTTGTATTCATGGACCACCATTCCACACTACAAAAAACACGCTTGAAAATAGCCTCTGATCATGACAGTTCCAGGAGCTGAGGAAGAACAAGGACAGCTCACAGAAAAGTAGGCAAACTCACAAGTTCTTCCTGAACAATGCAGTTGTCTGGGACTGAGTACTGTGCTTACTGACAAAGTAAGGTGCTTCATAAGTGGGCACATATAGATCTTACTTCATTTTCCTTTCCTCAAACACACAGCAAACCCAAAAGAATCTTCACTTTCTCATTCCAACAGATTATTGTGCTACAGAACTTCTACTGGAGGCAATCTTCTTCAAGTGTATCAAATGTATAGATGCCAGCTAGCATCCTATAAATCCAAAGATGTAGGTTATCTCCCAAAGACAGGGAGATCAAGAAGCAAACATCTTTTTGCAACCACATATATTATTCCTGGTCCTTTCCTGAAGGACCTTTACTTGAAGAGGAATGTATTTCAGGCAAGGAAGATAAAAATCCTTTCCTCAGATTTCAGCAGCTGAAAGGTAGTTACATCAATGGGAAGCTTACAATAGTTCCTTTCCCTCTTACCAACCCCAATACTAACTATCTTTTATTGTCAATTTAAATGTATCTGCAACTTACAAGTGGGAAAAGAGCCAGCAGAGCCTTCCAGCCACTCCAAAAAGTATAGGTCAGAGGAGAAACACCATATTTAAGGCTCCATATCTCAGGTACTGGAAGTAAAAGACTGGCAAGCATAACTTCTAACTCTGGAGTGTCTGATTTTAAAGAAAACACATCTGCAATACATAGACTGCATTTCAAGTTACATCAATTACAGGTTTTCATCAGATGTGTGTTTATTGCCAAAAAACCCCAGGGGAGTTTTACCACTTTATAATTATGAAAAAACATTAAGTAACATTTGATGTATTTTTTCTGTCGGTAGATACAGAACAGCCATAGTACATAGATCTACTAAGCTAGTTTTGCTTTGCTTTTGTCATCAAGAAAGCAGCAATTCCCCTGTCCAGCAATTCATCATCTCCATTCAACCTACTTCATCTTAAACGTGGATTGGGAAGTGACCCCCTAGATATAATTTTCTTAATTTCTTCACCTTCCTCAAACTCCACTCTAAATAGAACCGTATTAATTTGACTTCTTTCAAGACAATTGGAATGTTGGTTAGATATCCACAAAGTAAGCTGACACCAACCATCACTTACAGCACAGACATTATTTCAATGCAAAGCTTCACCAGCAGAAATACACACACACTGTTTTACCTTACACATGCCAAGTAACAACAATCAAAACCAACACAAGTTGGCTAGCTATGTCAAACTCTCCTCACTGTCAACTTGAAGTTTCTACTGCTGGGATAGGGAGATGAGCGAGGAGGGAAAGAAATCAGTGCAAGGCTTCAGGAAAAGAGTAGAGACCTCACTATGCAGACTAAATTTACTATTGGAGAAATATTCACTCATTCTGGAAATGTCAGCAAAGTCATATACCAACAGCCCTCAGGAGGCATCAGTCTAATTAGTCATCAGAGCTATTAAAAACTAAGTTTCATACCTAGTTTTTCAAAAACAGGATTATAAATAGAGTCATTTTCTAATCCGAAGAGAAATTTGTTTGAGTAGATGCTGAAACACTTCATCAGGAAAACATGTCATTGAAAACAGCAACACTCTGCAGGAATATCAGTACCTGAAGTCATCCATTGTTTCTTGTATCATATTTTGGATGAAGTTTATTTGAATTGCTGTCAGAGGTGCATTTGGTCTGCTACTCCCAATGGTTTCTACTATTTTTTCTGACAACGAACTTGTAACTCCAGCAGTGACAGGTGATGTTATCTTTGAACCTTTACAATTGAAAATAAAATACTGAGAACTCTCAAGACAAATAAAACCCCCTCATATACCTCATTACACTGATAAATATTTTTTAAAAATAATTATTTATTTACTTCATTTTACCTCAAATATTGCTTGGTAAAAAAAATCAAAACCGATTTAAAATGAGTCTTTTGAAAGGCAAATAGAGACATTCTAGGAGGGATGGCTCAATTTAAAGAATCGAAATCAGATGTTCTTTTTTAGTGCTAAGTCCATTTTATCAGATTTCACGTAAGTTTACAACCAACCACACCTAGAACTGAGCCAAAATTATCAACTTACTCGTTGAGGTAGTACCATTTACTGGTAGATCATATGCAGGATGGGCCTGAATATTCTTCATTAGTTTCTCATTTGCATCAGGAGTAGATGATGGTGGAGAACTTAAATTTAGAGGTTCTATGCTTGATAAGCTTGATTTTGAAACCTGATGACAAAAATATATTTTTTTTTTATTTTAGAGATGAAATCTACTTGTTATAATTGTCTAATTGCACTTGAAGACTAAGTTTACCAAAATGCACTTTCAAACATTTTTGCATTTAGGAATCTGCTCAGAAATACATGCTTTTCATTTCCTGGCAAGATATCTGAAAAACTGATTGCTAAACATTCCAAATTGCCCCAAGCCAGCATACAGAAGCAAGTGCAAAAGGCGGGGGCCCCTAATTTTCACATCAAAAATGTGACTACATTGTCTCACTCCTAGCAAACTCAAGACTTCTCAAGAGTAATACAAAAGTAGCTAAGCTCTGTGCAGAAGCATATCAAAGATATCTCAAGAAAAAGAGGGAGACTGAGAACATGGAAAGAAGAGGGTGGAATTGACCTAACAAACAACAATCAATCATACTGGTGCAACAATCTAGTGATCCTTCTTGACTTTTTAGAGAAATCAAAATAGTCCTCAGGCTACCTGTTTTGTTTCATGGGAACTTATGTAACCTGATCTTATTTAAGAGAAACATACGTTTATCTTCCATTGCTGTAGGCCAATTCACCTAAATTACGCTAAATTTTGCAGATTTGTCTTGACAGTGTGCGAACAGAGTTGCAAAATAACATCAGATGGGACATTATTCAGAATTTTTTTCTTCAAGCAGTAATATTCTCTGAAGTTCTAAAAAGACCACTCATAACAAGAATACCTGCTTTAAGACGTCTATCGATTCTTGTTTTCCAAGATTTATTTTCTTAGAGTCAGTCTCTGAATGCTCCTCTTCTTCTTTAACTGGAGATCCCGCAAGTGCATGTAATGGCCTAGACTGCGTCCCTTGTGCACTACTGCCCATTGGGTTTCTTTTTACTGGAAAGGCAATGGTTGGCTGTGGGAGAAAATCCAAACCAAATGGGTAAGACTGGAAATCCAGGCCTAAAATGAAAAGGGAAAGATAAAACACATAGGTCAATAAACACACACACCAAATCTATCCCACAATTAAAATGCCTACATACTCATACAAAACTGATTGACCAAAGAAATCACCAAAAAATGTACTCCACAAAAACTACATCCTTCCATCCAACTTACGGTGCTGCCACCCTTATAAAAGTAATAAAACCTGAAAAGCCTCTGTAGATCACTATAAATTGTACAAACAAAAAAACCCAATCACTTTAGGACCATGCTCTTGACTTCCTGTTACCATGTTGTGTCTCTCAATACATCAGACCATTTCCAGGAAAGTTGTTTCAGTATCTGCTTTGTTCATTTGTTTGTTCTCAATGGTATGACAAAATCAGCATGTGAGAACTAGCACAGACCTCCAAAGGCCTATCACTGGCATGTGCTTACCATTTCCTTGAAGATCTTCAGTCACTTTATTTGCAATAATATCTACAAAATAGCAGAACACAGACAAATGAAGTGTGTGTTTGTATCGCTGCATCAAGTTCATAATCAAAGACAAATTAAAATATCAAGTAGGTACAGCAGTCAATAAGACACAAATTACATTTTGTCACACTACATGAAGATGAATGGTGCTTTACAAATTCCAGTATTAGTAACTTACCATCTCTGACTGGAGAAAACACATCTCCTAAACTACTTCGACCCAAATCATCCAAATTATTTAATTCAGCACTTTTCCCATGGTCTGTTTCTTTAGATGGAATGACATCCAAGCTGGAACTATGGGGAAAGCCTTCAAAGGACAATATAATTCAGTTAGTAATTGACTGACCTTTTCCAAAAATAACATACATTATGGCCAAACAATCTCACACCAAGCATGATACTTGGGAAGTCCAGTAAGCACTTTGGAACCGTCTGCAGATGCCACTTAGAGGGTCAATTTTAACTTCCTCATTTGGGCTGTCAACAGAGGTGACTACAACTAAAAGCTCAAAGGAGGGTTGCAAAATTGGAGAAATCTATATGATGGGAAATCAGAGAAATCTATATGATGGGTGCAGCAATTTTATGGTGGACCAGCTGAAGTGAAAATTAGTGACTGCATTTTCTGCTAATAAGGTAACCACATTCACATGATAAAGATCTAAATTTGTTCAGCAAGAAGAAAAATTTGCTGTACTGTGCTTGCCATTAAGCATTCCAAGGGACATTATATGAAACACCTTTTTAAAGCTTACCTAGTGTTAGTATTCTCTGCTTATTTATAATATTAGAAAATCAATTTGGAGTTACAATTGCAGACCAAAAAAAAACCGAACTAGACTTGTTCCTAGACCTTTCCCCACTCTAACCTCAAGCCACATCCCTGACCCAATCCAGAGAGGAAGAACAGTTAGCTTTTATATGCATGGTACCAAGGACAGTTGTCTGAAGAATGGAAGCGAATCTTATGTCCAAAAAAATCCCCAGTAATTACTCAAACTACAGTCTTTAGAAAGTGAATTGAACTGCTCAGACAACCACCAAAATAACTTCATAATTTCATAAAATGTTCATGAACATTTTGTGAAAATGTTTCATAAACTTCTCTATGTGAGATTATTTATTGAAGTGATCCAAATATGACTGCGTGGGTGACTGCAATTAACCATGTCCAAGTATTTACATTAAGTGGAACTTGAGTCAGGTTTACGATTTCACATTTAAATGTATTAATATATTACATTTTTCACTCCTTCAGATGTATCAATTGTGACACCAACATAGGATTGCACTTGCTATTTAAGTAAATACTTGGTATACTGAGTCAAATCAGAAGCGCAGCATCAACCTGTGTGTCAGAATTTAGAGGATCTATGTAGAAAAACTGTAATGTAAAATTGGATGAAGATATCTTGTGCACTTTTACCCATCCCCAGTAATCTAAATGTAAGGTACCTAAAGCAGAGAACAGTTGCTAAATGGGAGTTTATGAGAAGCCAGCTCAAAGTACATCCAAGTTTCTCATCACATTCTGACTTCATTTATACTTCTGTATCTTAAAAAAGTCTCAATTTTGTTTAAATCAGATTACTTTACTGAATGCCCCTTATTTCTCCACAGTTAAATCCCATGAACAGGTTTTAGAAGAAATTCCAGACAACAAATGAAGTCTGTGGTATTGCACCCATTCCCATTTTTAACCTTAAAGGCTGTATCTTCTGAAGTACTCAGAGGTCTTCACTTTTAAAGTGAACGCTCAGATTAAGGAAAACTGTTTTGCTTGGTAAGTCTTTACTTTCTTAAAACATTTATTTATTTTGCATGGTCCTCTTTAAGGTGTAACAGCCATTACATCTTCAAATAAAGACAATAAATTCTGTTTTAACCAAAATAAAATTTTCCACACCATTCAGTAATGTTGATTAGCAGCACTTCTTGCATACACAGGAAATATTCTACTTCACTTGATACTTCACTGCATACCCAAGGGAGGTCATTAATACACATCCCTATGTACTGCAGTGGCTTATCTAATTACTAATTGTCTAATTACTGTTACAAAATGTATTTCTCCTTATTTTAAAAGGGAAGGGGAAAGTGCTGTTACATTAAAATAGATTAAGGATTTTTTTCAAGAATCAAACTAGCAATGTTACTGATTTGATATTTTCAGAACTCTTGAATTGAATAAAACTTTAAGAGTACATTTCATGCAGTGGCAGTTTTGGAATGCTCAGAATTCTTACAAAGAACTTGTTAATTTCAGAGGCATAGATAGCAAGTACAGTTATACAACTAATCATATTTGCAACTATGTTTAACATGTTTCCTGCCACGTGAAACTGGAATCATGCCTCTCACAAAAATACAGTTCAGTTGTCACTTGGGTTTTTGGACTAGGTTGCTTTTTTTTCCCTGTATTTTCCATGGTTGTTGTTTTTTTGTTTTGGATGAGGTCTGTTACTCCTATTTGTTAAAAGAATTACCAATCTTTAGTTCTGCATTCCATGCAGACATTGCATCAGAAACTACATTATGAGCATAATCTGCAAGAATCCAAAATGCAAGAGGTAGTCCCACAGTACCACCACAATTTTAAGACTCAATGTGTCTTAAGCTTATAGTAGGACCCAATTTACCTCCTACAGTCTCATAGCATGTGTTACGCAGTGGGGAGGGAAAAGAAGTATATGTATGTGCATGCACTACACACAGTACTTCCTAACAAATGCCCTTTGCTCAGTGAAATTTTCATACCGCAATGGTCAAAACACAAAACATTGCTTCCATCTTCCACATTATGCCAACTATTGTAAGAGTAGGAACACATTACCTGTTTTCTCCTGAAAAATCTCTCCTCCCTTATTCTCATTTATCAACATAAGATGAGAGGAAACTGTTGCTGATGCCTGAGAGGCCATGTTTTTGATGCCAGTATTTTCAATTCCTCCACGATTACTACCAGCTTTGGCTTCTACTCTTTTGGACACAGGTTTATTTGAAGAACCTGTAAGGCTAGACTGAAGAAAAAATAGAACCAATTAAGAGAAGTTATTATTCCTTCAGCCGAAAGTAAAAATAAAAGACAATATTCTTTCATTTTTAAAAACAGAAAAAAAATCAGTTCAAGTTGCAAAGGTTGCCTAGGAGATATGCCTTTATAAATATAAAAAAAAAGTATCTTCATGTAACTTTCAAGAGTATGGGAAATAACCATATTATCCTATAGATACTATGAGGACCTCCACAAGGATAGCAACAATTTAACAGTGGAGTGACCCTGCATAAGTCAGTTTTGATCCCAGGCTTAGATCTAGCAGGAAAAAAGGGATTACATTATTAGGGACTCCAAATTTTACAGGAATAGTTAACCATTAGCAGCAAGCATGCTAGAGGAGAAGGAAAGTCTCAGAGTGATAAAGAACTCATTTCAAAGGTTCTCTCAGTGTCCACTAACCAGAAGCACAGGGTTTCTGGATTGTGTAGAGCCTAATTAAGTCTTGGAAGAACCTCTTAAGTCCTCTCTATTACTTAATTAACTTCTCAATTGTTTATATGTGCTAGCAAAAGTCCATATATAGGACATACAAAATACCTTCAGCCTAATATGAGCAGCCCTGTGTCTTCTCCTTAAGCAGAAAGGCCATTACAGACCTCTCTGCTACTGCCTACAAATAACCAGAGGTGCCACAAACTGATCTGCAAAGGCAGCATATCCACACCAGAAAACCTGGAAGACTAAGTTCCACTTATTTCTACACTGAGGCCAGGAGTGGGAGGAATTCCATATCAACAATGCCTAAAACAGCAGTTAAAACTAAGCTGTTTATAATTCCTATGTTGGCATGATCCAATCCGGTTGGCATCTGTAATGCTTAGACAGCGAATATTAACTTCTTTTAGAACTTAAACTTATGCTTCGCTTTCATTAATCTGCATACTGAACAATAAAAATACCTTGGGAAAAGTGCTACTGAACTGAAGACGTATGCATTTCACACAGCCTTTGTGAGCAGTAACTGCTTTCACCGATGATGTCAGTTGTCTTAAGTCATACTGGCAGATCTTTCCCCGGGAACATCCTATAGCCAAAGTAGTACCATCAGGCATGAAGTCTACTGTGGTCAGAGGAAAATCAGCTACAATTGTTGTCAGTAACCTTCAAATATGAGAAAGGACAGAATGAATCTTTTAGAATTAACAAGTTGGGCTTTTCAACACAGAATATTTAAAATTTGTATATATATATATTTTTATATATATAAAAGCTTTCATAATTCAGCTATAGGTCAGTAGTTCAACTTCTCCAGTGCCAAGTAAATTCAGTCAACTATTTTAAGAAACAGTAGATTAGGCTTACACTAAGCATTCATGCTTAACAAAAAAAGGTAACTGCATATGCCCCAAAAGACTTCATCGGGACAGGATCACATTGCTTTCTTAATAGCAAACACCAACATTATTGAGTGGTATCATCATATGCAGCAGCAATCATACTACATACATCCTCTCATCCTCTAGCTTCCCAAGCCTATCAACTCTACCCTTGCCACAGCTGAGAAAAACTTCAGGTTCTAGTTGGCATCCTTCTGTGACATCCTTCCAAAATGCAGACTCCTGTTTTTATTCAGCTAGAGTAAAAGCACTACTCATGCTAAAACCAACATCCTACAAAATCACTTGCCATCCTATCCTCTTACTACCAAGTCCCACCACCACCCATGTCCCATCCTTCCTGTTCTATCACCCATTCTCCCCTATCTCAGCAGCTCTGTGCAGTTATATCTTTTATCTTAACTAGAAAAGCAGGCAAGCTAAGCTCAGGTGACTGAAACTCCCCACAGGCTTTACTGCTCCTCACAAAAGTTAACTGCCCTCTATCAACAAGAAAAGCCCATACACAAGCACTGGAGAACATCACCCATAAACTGGACTTCAGTTAATTCCCATATGCCTTGGGGTTTTTCAATTGTTTGTTAACTTAGAAAGCAAAATAGACTATGGGACAGGTTCTCCAGTAGCAATATGCCAACCACTTCAACCATTCCGCATGGGGCCTGAATGAAATAATTTGTCATAATTAGGCATGGTTTTTCAGTTTATAAAACCCAAATAAGGAATCTTCTGAAATAAAAAGATCTTTCATATACTCACTTTTTACTTAAAGTGTCATAGAGAATAATTCTTTTATCCAAACCTACAGTTACAAGCAGCAGCTTATTGACTGGAGAAAAGCAGATTTCTGAGGCTGGTGCTTTATGAGTATTTTCAAAATTATGATATGGGTTCTGGCTATTTACATCCCAGAGTGTTACATTTCCACTGTCAGAAACAGTGCCCAGCAAGGATTTCTTAAAGGATGAATATTTCAAGTGTCGAATAGGCTGTAAAACAGACATAGAAATGGATTTTAATAGCAATATTAAACATGATATTAAATTATTTTTTAAAGACACAAACAGATTAGGAATACAAAGTTAAAGTTCTCTACAAATTACATTACAATCTCTACAAAGGCTTCCACTCTGAAATATAAATAGTAAAACCAGAAAAAAAATTTTTGCATTGCAATGCCACTTTTGCTACTGAGGGGAAGACCTTTTTTTTACTATTATGCGGTACCACACGAGCTGATCAGCAAAATTGGAGAAGAAAAATGAAACTTCCAGAATAGTTTCTCAAATTTTCAGCAACTATCATGGCTTCATACAAACCCCCCCCACATTACATCTAAAACAAAGGAGTGAAAAGGTACATTATTTCACCAACTAGTCTTCTGCCAAGAATGTTAAACTTAATTCCCCTTCACTGACTTCAGGTACTTGGGTATTGGCCAATTTGATAAGAGACACAGACTCCAGAGTTAAGCAAGTATGTAGGTCCTGCAGAACAGACTTCAACCTGTGGACTAAGGCCACAGAAGAGGATAACATGCATGGTTTATCACAAGCAGCCTTGCTATCGCAGAACAGGAACTTACCTTGCCTTTCAGAAAAGGTATTTTGTTTCCACCACATTGCTTCAGAGGATGTTTCAGAAGCTCACTGCTATAATACTACAGTACTCAATTTCCTGGTTAATTTTATTTACAACTCATCTGCACCTATTCGCTCCTGTGACCATAAATGCCCTTACACTTAGTTTCCTAACTCCACAGTGCTGTTTCAAAGAACAGCAAGCTCACCTTCCTTCAGGCTTTATTTTGCTATAAAAAAAATGAGAGAGTCCCCAGGACTGTTTTTTCAGTACCATCAGTCTTTTTGCAACTCTTCTAGTATCTTTCTTGAATATGGACAACCAAATCTTTTATGATCCTCAAAATATTTTGCTGCTGTCTTTGCAACAGCCAGTAACATTTCATCCATTTTATACTGTAAGTACCCATCCTGAAATATCCCAGATTGCATTTTCTTTTCTGAGTCTGTTTTAGTCATTGTCATTTTATATTAAGAAATCCAACTCCTTCTTTCCCTTGGGAATTTTGAAATCCTACTCTAAAAGAGCCTCAGTTGTCCCCTAAATCTGGTATCTTGATATCTACTCTGTCACAGTTATTTCTGTGTCTATAGTTTCAACCATTTTTTGATACTGACACAATCCTCTCTTATGGGCAAGTGTCTTCTCACTGGGTTTCATCATAGCTCTCTACCTAGAATCACAGAATCGTTAAGGCTGGAAAAGATTCCAAAGATTATGAAGTCCAAGCCTTACCCCAGGACTGCCATGTTCGCCACTAAACCATGTCCCTAAATGCCACACCTATGTGCTTTTTGAATGCTTTCAGGAATGATGATTCCATCACTTCCCTGGGCAGCTTGTTTCAATGCCTCACTACCCTTTAAGAGAAGAATTTTGTCCTAATAGCCAATCTAAACTGGTTCAACTTGAGGTCATTGTCTCTTCTCCTATTGCTTGTTACCTGTGAGAAGAGACTAACCCCACCTTGCTAGTACCTACTGTTCAGGTGGTTGTAGAGAGCAGTAAGGTCCCATCGTTACTCCTTTTCTCCAGGCTGAACAACACCAACTCCCTCAGCTGCTCCTCATAATGCCTGTGCTCCAGACCCTTCCCCAGTTTTGCTGACCTTACTTCTACTATCACAAGCACTACTGAAAAATTAAACAACATAGATAATGAAAGAAAATATTTGTCTGATTTATCAATATGAGTTTCCTACCCATCCTATTTAGAATTTTCTCCCAAAGCACTGAATCAAGTACTTTACTCAAGTCCAGTCCAATGAGTATTTGTATTTTATTTGCCTAAAAATCTTCTCAAAAAAGCTATTGTTTTATTCTGGCATAGACCACACCACAACACATTGTACTGGCCTTTATCCTATTTCTGTCTTTAACTTTATTTTAATGGAGATATGTGTTGCTTCATATTCTTCCAGCATCATTTCCAGCACTTGCATCATGTGTCTTGCTGAAAGCCAAATTGCTTCAACCTGCTTTAAAGAGGTGGCACCTTCAACTGCATATTCAAATAGGAACAAGTACAACTCTTCATCATTAATATGGCTCCCTGCTAGTCACATCTTTATCATAATTTTTCTGTTTGTTTACATCGAAAAAAAAATACTAAGAGATTCAGGAGTAACAGCTTTAACAGGATCTACATAGGGAACACTCCTGACCCTCACAGTTCCCTCGATTTTTCACCTCCAAATACCTCCTCCTTACTGCCCTGGCATCTGCTCATGTTTCATTTTCTCACTCCTGTCCTTCTGTCCACCAAGACTACTCCCTTCTAGCTCTTCTTAAACCTTCCTTGTTATCCTACCAAGTCAGCCATTTTCTTGTCTCCTTTATCCTTTTCATCTCACAGGTCTGGATTCTCCATTTTCTTTCATAGGCCTACATTCCCCATATTACCACTGCTCCCCACTTTTAGCTTTAAAAGCTGACAAACTTTTCATGATACGGAGTGGCCAGAATCCATCACACTCCTTTACAATCAGCCAGCTGTCCAAACAGCTAAACTAAATCCTGTTGCTAGGATAATTGCACCAGGCAGTGAAGACTTGAACTAACATTATATTTTGAAACAAATCTTAATTTATCCTCACAACAGCAAGCAGGTAAGAATCTGGTAGTCTAAATGAATGCCAATAGCAAAGACAAATTATGGGATCTGCAAACAACTCTGCAAGAACTCAATTCTAATAAAACACAAAGATGTTCTAAATGAAAATCAATTAACAGAATATAGGCCAATGCTCTGACGAAAAGAATTTTGTTTAAAGTCAGAGAAAGCACTGCAACCTTGGGCTATTCTATTACTTGTAGAATCTACACAACATGAGAAATTAAATGGCACAGAAACTAAATTTCATCATGCTGAATTAAACAGAGACAAGCTAAAATTTATAAGGTTAGTTAGACTTCACATTCCTCAATTCTAAAAAACGTTACTATGGAGTGGTGACCCTTCTTAAGTCACAAAACTAGTACCAGGATCAAACAGTATAATACACTGTTTATCTGTTCAAGTTTACTCTTAAGGAAACCTGGCCCCTAAGCTACAAATCAAGTAAAGGCTTTTTAAATTTAACAGAATTTCACAAGTCTTTGGATATTTGCTTCACTGCAGAATCAATTCTCAAATTAAAATCCTAAACAATAATAAAGCTATTTCTGCACATAAAAGTAAAGAACATTATTAGGATCAAAGACAAGCTGGGAATATGGGACATCCAACTAGTGAACTCATTACAAAATCATAGCTCAATTCAATTTTAAATTAAAGCTATAATCAAATAACTGCCCTCCCTAAGAAAACGTTATAGACCCTTTAGAATGTGAAGAGGAGCTCTTTGTTTGCAATTACTTTAACACATCAAACAGCTTTATCCATCCTAAAGGTCACTCAGCCTGCCAGCAGACTTCTTGATTCTATCTGACAAAATAGTAATTCATAGCATATCTATTATTTCTAATCACTTTCTGGTGGAAAGAATTGAATATATCAAACAGGTTCATGCAAATCATCCTCACAAGAATTTCCTCATTTTCCAATTAACTAGCAGCGTTGTGCCCACTTTGGATATTCATCTCAGCTGCACAATCCAGCCATGGACCTGATGCCTTAAGTTTTAGCTTTCATATTTTCTAGATTCTGTACTGCACTGGTACGTAACTCTGAACTTGATATAAAGTGCTAGCAAGTTCTCTTCACAGTGTAGTTAGACAAGAGTCCTTTTCCAGCCCGAGAACCAAGGACACCGTAACAGCTTCAGGCCCCAAAAGTATAAATAACAGCAAATTTAGGGAGCAAACTGGGAGGATGGGACTTCAGAACCTGAAGCCATAATTGGACAATTACAATTGTAATTGTAAATATGTAAATGGACCAAAACTTATAGAAGTGTGTAAACTCATGACCAGGTATCCATCTTGGGTGGAGCCAGACTCTTGTACTGCCCAAGGTTTATCCTTTGAAGGCCTTTTTAATAAATACCTATTTTATTCCTTTAACACTGTCTAGCCTCTCTTCCAGGTAGCCTCTCAAGGCATCAGACCTCCCTGCAGCTCCTGCCTCACATCCACATTCTTCATAAGATTGTAACCATCAAATCAGAAAAATGACCTGACTATATAGATGGATTTTTAAGATCAAACCAAGTATGAAGTACAATTTTGCTTCAATAAAAGTATGAGATTGCTGATGGATCAAAGACACTGCAGCACCTAAGAGCAGAGAGAGTTTGAATTTAACAGAGATTTTTCGTCAGAAAGTATCCCACAATTCCTGAGATGCTATGAAATTGTAAGAGATTTTTCACTACATTATACTGTTTGTGCGAGACAGGAGAAGAATTTAGTTTGACACTATCCGCAACCTATGACTGAAAAAGCTGTTGCAGTAACAGAAAAGGAGTAAGTCACAACTTCAGCATTCCTTGCAACATTAAATGTCAGGTTTAGGACCAAAGCAACAGTTCTGCATCCCCTAGGAAGCTCCTATCTCTGTAAAAATGATTCAGTAAAAAATGAACGTGTGCCTAGAACTCAAAACACATGGCTATCTGTAAGACAAGATGATTCTCACTAAGAGCACACACTGGAATTTCCAGTGTGACAACACAGCTCATCTACTACTGCAAATGCTCTTATATCAAGGGAATTCCCCTTGTGATATCCACTAATTCTTATAATATCTTTTGAGTCTGCACAAAGGAATTGCAGTGGCAAATCCTGCCAAGGTTCCTAAGTAGTACATATGCTTTGTGTTTGCCTTGTGTACAAACTTCCTTCAAACTAGTTCTCCCAAATACTAATTAAACACCAAAGTAGGTAAGATACAACCTCATTACTCTTCTCTTTGAGCAGCTGTGCAATTTTAATCTCCAGATTAAATAAACTTATTTCCAAACACATGCTTGTATTTACCCCTACTGTACATATGGCTTTGAATAACTTAGAACCCAGGCTGCATGGTCTTTGCCCTCTGCAACAATATACATTGAGTGGTGAATTGAAATTCTGGTTTGTAATGCCAACTGTGCTTTAATCACTTCTAAAATATCTAAAAGTTCGTTCTTGAGGAGCCAGTGTCTACCAGGTAAAATTTGCTGTAACCTGTATAGAAAAAAAGATACTTGAGAAATTTGTATTTTGATGCTACCTAGTATTTAAGGCTATAATGCACACAGTGGTCTGTTTTCTCCTTTCCTTAAGGGCACTCTTAAAAATTCAAATGAAACAGAATAACCAAAACTAAAAAGCTCTTGATATGTACTTTCAATTTCTAAAGACTGCAAATTAAGTTTAGTACCTGAAAGGAACTTAACACAGATAGCTTACCTGTCTGCTGCCATAACCAAAGGGACTACTTGATAAATTGGTGGTAACACTGTGTAGGATGATGTCACCACTCAAAGATCCAGAAACAACATAGCCATCATTCCAATTATATGCAACACACGTGACTTCATCTTTATGCTCCTGTAGGAAAGGGAGGTTAAAGGGAGAATGTTAAAGACATTCTTCCTAATTTAAGCTTTTGCAAAAAAACTTCAGCCTAATTTTTTCTGACAATCTGCAACATTTTAAAAGATTTAAGAGTTTTTATGGAGTATCACAGAAAACAGCAGCAAAACATACCAAAGATCAATCGTAACCACACTCTGATTGTTTGCATTAGGTGGTTTTAATAAATTAGTAAAGATGATCACAAAATTATATACAATGTTTTAATAAAACCACAGAGATATTTACCACAGGTGTTATGAATATTACTTTAAAAGCAAAGTCTCCCAGAAACCAGTGATATTTGAATATACTTTCTGTTAATCTGATGTACTACTGACAAATTCCCCTTCTGTCACTTTTAGCATTAACACATATATTTTCCAACCAGCCTTTCAGTACGGTCATTTGCAGTGATGATATAGTGTATAATGAACATATTACTTTTCCCCTATATTCCTATCTAGGGGAAGACAATTGAATACTTCTAACCCCAAAGTTAGGAATAGATATTTAAAGTATTGTATTAGCTACCTAGAGGTTTTATTTCCAACTGTAACTCTAAAAGTCCAAGAAAAAAAAGGATAAATCAAAGCTGAAGTTCCATAGCCTCTTAAAACAATGGTGTTAAATAAGAGCAAACCATCTACTGAAGGCATCTGGGAAAGATAGTAAGCCATCCTACTTTTCATGCATCATAAAAAAGTTTTAGAGAATTCATACTGGATCAGTTAGAAGACAACCATCTCCCAGTTATGCACAACATTAGTTCTGCTACAGTATTCCACAAATACAGAAGTGTTTTCTCATTCAACATACCAGAAACAGCAATTACCTGGAATGCAACTCCTGTAAAAAATCCCCATCAGACAACACCCATAAAAATTTGCAAAATTTTTAAGAAGTCTATTCTGAAAATTTAAACATATATTATTATCGAATTGTACTTTGAAAACACCAAGTTACATATGTTTGTTAAATTTGCTATTTACAGCACATAAAGAACACAAACTTGAACAAGACCCAGGTGTGCGCTAGCTCCTATCTGTAACCTTGATCCTACAGACACCAGACTTAGAGCAAGTATATTTTTTACAGTTGACAGCAAAACCTAGGAGTGGAAAGCTACAGTTCTTCCTCAGCCAAACTTACCTTTAGGCTGCGGTAAATCTTTCTGGACTTCAAATCCCAGATATTAACTGTGTTATCAAGGCCTCCACTGACAAGATACGAAGAACTAGAATTCAAGCTCACACATGTCTGTTTTGCCTAATGGAGAAAGAAGAAAAAATTATTCTAAAGATAATTAAGGGATTTATTCAAATCTACTTCAAAGTATATTGATGTGTGTTTTCATTTTCATCAGCACAAACAGTCCCACTATTTGTGGGAACAGACAGACCTATTCATACTCTACAGCCATTTCCTATCAAAAGGCATTTCAAATCAAGTCTAGTTTGGACATACATTTAAGATACTTCAAAATGTGAGTATATTAATTAATAAACATTCAAATACTCACATTCCTCCATGCCCATTTCAAAATTTTTGGCACCTTTTCCTCCAATATGCATTTTCCCTTTAAATTATAACTCCGTAAAGTGCAATCACAGTATTTTATTCAGGTACTGAGGTTTTTTTTTTTAAAAATCCTAACCTAAGGAAAAAACTCTTTAGAAGAAAATCAAGAATTTGTCCAACTTACTTACTTCACATTCCCTAAACATTACAGGGAATATTATAGCAGCAAACCTCATAATTCAGTTAAGTGATTCTTTTTAAAATAATGAAGTACCAGTTTTTGAAAAAAAAGTCAATCTTAATGATAGGCCTACATTGAGGACAAATTATTATTCAGTTCTATCATGCTGAAAATTCACTTTTAAGTTCTCAAGATTTGAGTGAAGAAAAAACAAGTCCATCTAATTATTGATATGATAAAATTGCAAGGGATTGCATTAGTTATAGATCAAATTTAGTGAAATCTTCAGGACAAACACTCCACCTCTAAAGCATTTGCTTCAGCACCCTAAAAGCAAGGTTTGAACAACTTTTCAGAAAATTTCCAGTCCAAATTTGCATTATAATAGTTATCCAGGGAGAATAATTAGAATGGTTTAGAATACTAACAAGCTATACTAACAAGTATAGCTTGTTTAGAATGCTAACAAGTGACCATGTGAAGAGACTCTTCTAAAACTAAGTCCAGCTTTTTGAAGTCCCACACTTTCATTTAACAGGGGAAAAAAAAGCCTTCAACAATACACAAATTCTCTTGTTTCCTGCAATTCCAGAAGCTGGCACACGTACACTCCAAGAACTACCTCTACATAGACTCCTCTGTTTTCCAGCATACAATTCATAGGCAGGCACAATACTGACAAGTTTAAGTTGGAAAATGAAGTTCAAACTTGAGCTATTCCATCTCCTACACATTAGATCACATCTGAACCACTGACTGCCTCAAGTTATCACATTGGTGTAACTCCATCTGTATCTTCTTACTGACAGAACTGTTTTAAAAGCACTATTGCCCCCACTCCTTGTATGTGTTTAACAATACACAAGGAAATGTTTTTACATATGTGTCATAATTCTAACAATACTAAAATTAAATTGATTCAAATATGCAGAACAAACGTAAGACACACAGGATACAAAGTGAACAGGGGAAAAAATGAGGGAAAAGCATTATTCATACTTACTCTTTCAGCTATTTCAAAGAGTGGAATGGGTTTGCTTTTACAGCTTGAAACAACTATTTTATCACCAGCAGCAGAAGCAGTGGCCAGGTATCTATCTTTGTCACAAGTAAAGGAGCATAATTGTAGGATACTGGTGATTAATAAAAGCAACAGGAAGCTTCCCTTATTGAACACAAGACAGATTGGCTAAACAATCTAAAGCACTGTACCTTGAAGGGATCTAAAAACAGAATCATAAAGCTATTTTCCAAGCTTTCATTAAGAAGTTCTTGAACTAACTACAGCCCTTACTTGCCAATACAAGAGAGACAGCAATTTCTTTGATAGAAAAGATGAGAAATATCTACCAGATTATTTAAGAGCTCCTTACCACTAAGGCATCTTATCCAGTCTACAGTTCTGTTTCCCCACACCCTCAAGTAAGAGCCCCATTTATCACTAGTTCAAAGGAATGTCTGTTGCTGTTACCACACTATGGATTTAAAGAACAGTCCCGGTCATGACAAATGTTAGATTACTTCACCATACAGTTTCTAGAGTACAAAGAGCAGTTGCCAATTTCTCCCACTGTGTACTGAGAAGTAAAAAAACAAAAGCCCAAAAAGAACCTTTTATGAAACCAAGTACCCCAAAGTAATAACATTTATAGAACTACAGAGCAGGGAGACTGCATCTGCACTGCCACCAGAGTAATCACTCACTTCTCAGGTCAATGCCCATTGTGATACTGTATTTGCTCATTTAAGAATAACACAAATTAATTGGCTGGATTTAACACAAGAGAACCAGAAGGCAGAGTAGTGCTTGCTATTGCCTTCATTATTTTAAGGCGCTTTTGTATAAGTTTACAGAACTATGCAGAACCAGAACTAATGCTTTATCCCTAACAAGCTGACAAGTCTACAAAGCAAGGTACTTCACTGTTTCAGTTTTGGGAGATGAAGAGGAGACTTAGTAGAAGAAAGCATAAAGACAGACTGTAGATAAAGTTTACTAAACACATACAAGTGTGTATGCATATGCATTTTATGTGTGCTTCAAATTCTCTGCAAGGTCCATAGCTAAAACATTGTGTTCCAATTTTTTGCTCATACATTAACTAGGGAAAAAAAAAATCTTTGATGACAATTTTTCTCACTATACTTTGTATCGAGTTTTACTACACCAGCAAATGCTTCGCTCAAGCTTGTCAGTTAATTAAGCACTGTCTTGAAAGCAAGTATCATAATCAGCTACTGAAGAAACAAATGAGTAAGCTTTATAGTGGGCAGGCAATTCCAACACATTACAGCCATTAGAAAAGCACTGGCTCCTAAGATGAATAACTTTTTTAGAATTATTTATGATCATCAACTGATTCTGTAAACCCCTTCAGCAACAAGAACCACAAAACTTTGGTCAAAATACATACCAATAATTTTATACAAGACTTCAAAATGCATCAGACCCGTGGTTTACAAACATTTCAGTAAAAAAACGGAAGAAAAAACCCACTGGAATTTTGCAGAACACCCACAGAAATATGGCTGAAACTGTAAAGGATACTATTGCTGGCCCAGCACAGTGAACTGACTGGATGTGAGGGCGTATGTGGGTTGAACTGCTCCACCACAGTGAAAGATGAGGAATCCCATATTTTAATGTCATCTCCTGATGATGCAAAACGTACGCTTTCTTGCATGGCTGCACCTGTTTTGACAGAAATAAGAGAGTAAGTGAAAATACATAAATTAAAAAAAATAAACCAGGCAACCTAACAATTCAAAATGACAATTTTAAATGGAACAGTTGAAGTTTTCTTGGTAACCACAACATTAATTTGGAGAGTTTAACAGTTAGTACCGTTCAATTGCATACATGAGTGAAAACAGCAGACACTCCAAGCTTTTGCTTACTTGAATTCTCGCAGGAAATGTGTGGTTTCTGCTTTACAAAGCCACCCCCTCTATGGCATCAAGAGACTAAAAGCTTTTATCTCCACAGTTCACAGTTGCCTACCAGGAAGCCCTGAGTATGTGAAGGATTTCCAACAGCAGATGGGGATATACAAATCAGAATCAACCTCTTGCAGGGGCAGGCTGGCAGTATGGACCTAAAGGACTCATTTCAGCGTTCCAAAGGAGACATCCGAGAATCCTGTCAACTAACTAAACCTTTGACAGTAGAATACGAGCGTCAGTGAGTCACCTTTCACCGTACCTTACAAAACATCACGAAACAAAAAGGCCAAGAACAATGTCCTGCTATTAATTTTGACTGACACCCTTCAAGACTTAAAGCCAGGTTAACTGGTGCCTGGTTTGAAACGCTGACTCTCAGCTTTCTACTTCTGGTAATTTTAAACTATTAAAAAACGAGGACTGTAAACGCGAGCCTTCCCTTCAGCTCAAAACACAACCATCCCTTAGCCAACGTTTGCGGGACCTTTCCACACCGCTTTAGGCCATTCATTCTTACTGCCAGGAGTGTTAACATTCACAAAACTACACAAGAAATTCAGGGTTCACGTACGCATTACTCAGCATCAACCCACGGAGCTGTTTGTCTCCCGCCCCGCAATACAGCCCTGGAGGCCGCGGGAGGAGCCGCTGGGCGCACCCCGCCCTACGGCATCAGTACCGCGCGGCCCCGGCCCTGCTCCCGCGCTCTCCTCGCGGCGCTGTGCACCTGGCCGGGCAGGCACCGGGCCGAGCTCCCGCAGCTCGCCCCGCTGGCCCGGCGCCGCCTGAGGGACCGGACCGGNGCTCCGCGGTGGCTCCCGGGCCGGGCAGGGCCGGGACGCGCCCGAGTCAGTCAGTGGGGCCAGCCCGGGGCGGCCGCTGCGGAACGAGCCCCTGACCCCGCACGGGCACGGAGCCGCTCCCTGACAACTGCTGAAGGAAGGTGGCGCTGGCCATTCAATAAACCCGCCGTGCGTGGGTCTGAGGGTGTTACAAATGCATTGTATAGAGTTGGCTTTTCGCAAATATTAAAATGAATATTGTAGGTATAATGTAGGAAGATTGTACTGTATTTTCTTTTAATTAATAGAAGTTAGAAATGTGATGAATATATTTTTTTATGATTGTAACTTAGTGTTAGAAGACTGGGGCGTTTTGTTTTCCTGCATGAAGATTGCTGACTGAAAAAGCGATTAAACTTCTGTTATCAAGTATCTTGTCCAAATGAAAATGACCAGAACCCCAGGAGAAGAATTTATGGGACTTCTGCTATCAGACGGAATGGAGCCGCCCGAGGACGGGTCTGCCGGATGGAATGGTTGCGGGGGCTGGGGGGGAGTTGGGACTAAACAAAAGAATTCACACTCAAAAGGAATGTTTGAATCATGCATGTGAATTTTTGAATATGCAACAGCCTGATGTTTTTAAGGAACAAACTCTCTCTTAACGGTGTCCTGGCTGGTTCTGTGCCAGGCACCCTCGGCCGAGAAAATGTATTTTGCTTTTATCTCTCCTAATTGTCTATTTTCTTATTATTTTTTTATTAAACTTCTAAATTTTTCCAAGAAAGTGAACCTCGTTTTTCACAAGGGGCACCCTATCTGCCGCGTTTTGAAAACACAGATTCCAATGCTGAGCAAAAGGCATCCAGCACAGCCAGCATCTGGTATGTCCGTACATCTGGGATACGGGGATATCATGGCGACTGAGCAGAAAAAATGGTAGCAGTTTATACATTACTTCTAGTATTCTAGTAATACCAAGTAATGAAGAATTGCTGCATCTGTTTCCTGACTTGCAGTAGAACTGTTATCCTGGTCATGCTGAATTTTACAGAAGAAGGGACTTTTTTGTTATTTTCATCTGGTAAAATAAAAGGTAGCGCTTTCTTTAAGGCAATACATGTTTTCACTCCTGCTTTTGACTCCTAAACACAAAATTATATACTAAATTTAAAGGTATATTAGACGTGGGACCTGTAGCAAAACTTTCTGTAGAGATCTGCCTTAGAGTGAGTCTTCACCAGTCGAGCTGAAATGCCTGATTTACTTTACTTTTCTGATGGAGTCCTGATTTCCTAAGTTAATTTAATATCTAGTCTGTATAAGTGAACTTAGAAACAGGAGAAAAGAACTCGTGCCACTGTTACACAAAATGCCATTATTTCCCTACAGCAATGAGAATCATGTCTTTATTGCGTCTATTAATCATTAACCAATCATTAGTCATAATTTATATCTTCAATCACCTGTCTTCTCATCTGAGTGTTAAGGGATCCTCAGCATTCCTGCAAGTCTTCTACCCTCACTCCACTTTATCTTGCAGTCCTAATTTGCTGCTAAACCGGTAATGTTTCACTCATGAGGCCAGCTCTTGTTATTCCATTCTAGCTTCAGTACAGAAAGAATCTAAAGCCTTTTCTTTACCACAACCATATTCTCTGGCTTTTGTTCTTTATCTCCTTACTGTGGAGCGTAACTGTTTTTACAGACAGATAGGCGAGCACCTGCCTGACAAGCCCTGAAGCCTTGAACAATTAAAAATTTGTGGGATTTTAAGTAAGCATGATTAGCATGTTTTGCTTTATTCTGTAACAGCCCATCAATTAAAACAGTTCTTCCTGCTGGTAGGACCTTTGCTGGCATTTTTTTATGCCAGTGCCTGTGCTGTGCTTGTTGTTGGTATTTGTAAGTAACCATTGGGACACGTGTGTGTATCCTGTTTAGGGGAAGGACCGCAGATAGAAGCCCAACCCTTAAAACCAAAGTGGTGGTGTTGCTGAAAGGCCACCTGTGCAAGGCAGGGCATTCCCAGCAATTGTGCAAGGCTGTAAAAGCAGTGGAAATGTGAGCAATACACAGGTAGAGAGAGGCAAAAAAAGTTTATATAATAATTTTAACTGTATTATTACTATTCTTATTAAAACTTCTTGCACATAGAAGTATTCTTTCTTTTCCTATAATAATTAGACCTGGTGTTGGGTTTCTTTCTTTTTTTACTTATAGAATTTTTTCCAGTAAGTTGCTAAGAAACTAACTACTGGGTATTTCTGGGTACTTAAGAAAAAAACAAAAGAAGTTGCTAAGGTGGAGAGAGGAATGTAGCACCTGGCTACACTTCTTTTGTCGCTGGGAGTTTCTATCTGAGGGGGAAGATGCTCCAAGTTTTGGGGGCAGGTGAAGGATAGGGCTGGGGGAAGCTGCCCTCTCTTGCTCTCAGCATGGGAAGGAGGAGGGTCAAGCTCTTGCTTACTGCGGGGAGAATTCATTGTCATCAGTGTGTTATAAGTGAAATAGCTGAATTGTTTTATATGAAGAAATTTATTAATGACAATTTGTTTACAAAGAAATAAAAATCTACTACTAAAATAAAAATAAAAAAGGGATGCCGAGCCCAGGGGTCAGCACTGGTTAACATGGTCAGTCAGCGGTCTATCTGGCAAACACCCCTCTCCCCTAGTTCACGATAAACTGTGGCTGGAGCTTGGGTTTTGTACAGTTTTTGTACAGTTTTTGTGCCCTCAGGCTGGATCTAGTGATGCAAATATATTCAACTGTCTGGTATCAGTGTTTTCTATTCTTCTCTCTTTGCATGGAATAGTCCTTCCTGGGATAGATGATAACCTTCTTGGGCTTATTGGAAGCCCTTTGAATTTCTATCCTGGGTCCAGTGATGTCATCGAGGTGGTATCATTATCTTGTCAGGGGGAGATGATCGTCTTTATCTGAGTCCTTATCTGTGTCGTTGTGGCATTGCTCCATTCTAGGAAGGTGTTGCTTCACCCTGTGC